>NQII01002281.1:107146-157663 GCA_002778355.1 Clitarchus hookeri | reverse complement strand
AGAGAGAGAAAGAGAGAGAAAGAGAGAGAAAGAGAGAGAAAGAGAGAGAAAGAGAGAGAAAGAGAAAGAAAGAGAGAAAGAGAGCTTGGAGCTGTGGTTTGTTTAACAGAAGGGGGTGGAGGTGGTTAGTTAGTACGCCAAGCAAGAGGGAGAAATAAAAAAGAGAAAGGAAGCGAGCAAGCTGGAAGGTGGCTGGAGCTGATACAAAGCAGAACTGTTGAGGACAGGCAGGCTAAAGTATGGTGCGACCCTTATGCTTTTAAAAGCGAGTGATGAGCTATTCATTTGTTATTATTATTTTGGCTACCTTAGATACTAAGTTAAAACATTAGAATTTACTGTTTGTTGACAAATTTCTGAACATGGTTTAGGGGGAAGAATGAGCCGCACACCACTTTTTGTAATTTTTTTGTAAAAATGTGCGGCTATACACGTTCAAAATACAGTGCTTTGTGAACTTTGTCTCTAATACGTCAGCCCCGCTCTTGTAAATGTATATTGTGCCGACGTGCCATGCAGTAAGGGAAATACTGTCCACGGAATTGACTATACTTCGGGAAGTTTGTATCAGTTACACGTCAACACAAACAGTAACATGATGTCCCCGCTGCAGCCCTAGATTATCTCTAGACCTCACTAACGCAGATACACGCGCGAAGAGATAAGACCCCCCCCTCCCCCCGCTAAAAGGTTTAGAATGAAGGTCATTAACGCAGCGCCAGGAGTTTTATGCCTCACATTTCATAAACAGTACGTAGTGTTTTTTTTTAATGGTTTTGTATCTTTAAGAATAAAACTAATAATTTACACTCATCGATTTCTTAAGTTAAAATTATGTGCCACATATACACTAGATCAGGCTAAAAATGTGGTATTTTTCACACCATCCCACCCTCATTTCCCTAACCGAAATTTTCCCACAACTGGAATAGCCCTTCCCCCGACGATTCTGGTTGAGGGGTGCTCTACTATACTGCTATTGATTGCTTCCCTTGGCTCATCCTGCTTGTGAGAGCGAAGGAATGTCAGGCGAGCATAATGTGAAAGCAGGCAGTGATTCACAAAGGCAAACTGTGTGCGACTGCGATAAGCCTATGGCAATTTAATCACTTCTGACCTCAGCGGATTGAATTTCTGTGGTTATCTGAAAGAATGTTCTGGTTCATTGCCCTTCCCTCTCTAAGTGAGACTTGACGTGCTGGGAACCTTCCAGATTGAACCACAGAGTCTATTTAAGCCGCAATGAACCCCCAAGCAGACAGTTTTGAAAGTTTAAGAGTTTGGAGGATTGCGCAACATTAAGCGACAGATGTGCAAAGAAAACGGAAGTGAGGAGCCAGCAGAGAGTCAAATGGTGTCTGGTGACCAACGGGCGTGAAATCTGCGGACTGTGAGCATCGGTTTAGTAGAGAGTGACACTGGCGGACAAGACTACTGAACTGGATGCGTGAAATTAAGACATTTGGAATGAAGGCAATAGACAGACTGAACAAATGTAAATAATGAGAGTGAATAAGTGACTACAGCCAATATCCACACACTGAGAAGGACTTTAATTAGAATTGAGATGGACATTAAACATTGCACTCAATAAGAAAAGCAAAAGTAACAGTGGAAATAGATGGTTTAATGTTGTAAATAATACCTGTGTGAATAAATTAAAAATCAAATTTAGTTCTCTTATTTTTATTAACACCTCCATCCCTCACAAACTCGGATACGCCCCTCTGGCATCTTGTAACTACAATATACTATCTCAAGAGAAGTGTAAAAGCAGCGTTGCCAACTGCATGGAAATATCCGTACACATATGGAAATTTGATTAAGTAGCAAGGTACAAAAAATGTATTATCGTTCACTAAAATTATGGAAATTTGTATTTGTTTAAGACTTTATTAGCAGTTCTTGACAGAAGTTTTTGTGTACACTGACAAGAGCTTGCGAGCTATATTTTAAATAAAATAGTGAATTTACAATTTTTTTTTTGAAGTAGTTAAATTTAATTAAGATAACAATGATGATCACTTACTAGTCTTACAACCATGAATGCCTCCTCTCCTCAGAGATGAGGACAGGACAGTGTAGCCCCTAGCCCTACCTAACGGGAACACATTACACCTCTTACCAGCACAGAAAATAAAGAATGGATGAGGTGAGATGAGGTAATGGTGGAATTAAGATTGGAGTATCTCAAGAAAACAACACAGCATGTCAGTCACATTTTGCAAGTAAGAGTTTGACCCTAAATTTATGGTTCACTGGTACCAGTCACATTTCCCAAGTAAGAGTTTGATCCTAAATTTCTGGTTCATTGGTACTTGACATCAAACCTTGGACCCAAGTAGTGGGAGAATTTGATGAATTACGATGGCAATCATGGATATTGAGATTGCAAAGAAAATAATACAAAAAACATTACTGCATTAACAGGTTTAAAATGTATCCTACAGTGATATTAGCCAACACTGAATGGAGTAGAGTGGAGATGTTTAAGTCTGCACTTAATAGCAAGATCATGAGGGCAGTGGGGGTGAAAGATGAATATGGAGCAGTAACAGGATGCAAGGGTGGGGGAAATGGGAGTGCCCAGAGAAAACCCGTCGGCCAACTGCACAATCCCACATGCAAAAATCAGAGTGACCCCGCCATGAATCTAACCTGGTTCGCCTTTGTGGGAGGAAAAGTAGTCTGAATACTACACCACCATGGCCCAATTTCTGACGTATTTAGTACTCACCTATAAACAGTATCATCATAGTGTAATACAATCCTTAACGGGTGATTGATGCTTCGCTTAACCACCATATGAGCAGGTTCTATGTGGACACCTCGTATAACCTGAAAGAACAGAATACAGAAAACAATCAGAGCCCACCTGAACACCATCAGCACTACCTCAACGCCACACACACTTGTATTTCTACTGTTTGCTCTTGCAAACATCGGAAGATGTGAATAGTTGCTAAATAAAGTTAATTCATAAGATTCTGGCTGGGGTGATGTAACGATTTCAGCATTTAAAGTTTTGTTTCAGTTGTATGTTTATTTATTTGTGGAAAAGTACATATTTATTTATGTTACAAGCTCCTACCCTCAGGTATAGCTAATTTTGTATAATCAGGATATCACCTCTATTTACATTAATTTGGTTTGTTTACTTTTTACGTTTTGAAAGAATCTATTTCTTTTATTTGTTGCGTGAGAACTGAGCTCATAACAATGGCAGTGTTAATTTTAATTGTATAATCATTTTTCTCTTTGCATTTATACCTGGTCTTATCCAACAGTTTTGGCCACGGAGAAAGGTATAAATTACAAGATTGATTATACTATGACGTAGAAGGAAGTGACATATTTTGAATTTCCCAAGTAATTAGCGTCATCATGTGAACCCAGGTGACTAATTACTCTCTCCTCAGACGCCATGCTGAGCAGATCAGCGTAAGATTGTCTGCAAGATTTGCATATAATTTTGATATTTCCGCCCATCGTAAGAGTAGGCATGGTGTTAGAGAGGCACCAAGTTGTTTTAAATATGCGTGGCATGAAATAAGAGGCCCGAGCCGCATTGTAATTAGTTTTGCAATGTTTTCAAAGTACTTCGGCTGACATCTCCACCAACATAAGTAAGACCTAGAGGATTGGTAATGTGTGAAACTTCATCTTACGTTTTGAGAGCTACAGACTTTACGCCATTTTAATTTGTTTTGGAATATCTCAATTATATTTGAACTTGAGAGTAAATTTGGAAGNAAAGAGAGAGAGAGAAAAAGAGAGAGAGAGAAAAAGAGAGAGAGAGAGAGAGAGCTTGGAGCTGTGGTTTGTTTAACGGAAGGGGGTGGAGGTGGTTAGTTAGTACGCCAAGCAAGAGGGAGAAATAAAAAAGAGAAAGGGAGCGAGCAAGCTGGAAGGTGGCTGGAGCTGATACAAAGCAGAACTGTTGAGGACAGGCAGGCTAAAGTATGGTGCGACCCTTATGCTTTTAAACGCGAGTGATGAGCTATTCATTTGTTGTTATTATTTTGGCTACCTTAGATACTAAGTTAAAACATTAGAATTTACTGTTTGTTGACAAATTTCTGAACATGGTTTAGGGGGAAGAATGAGCCGCACACCACTTTTTGTAAAAATGTGCGGCTTATACACGTTCAAAATACAGTGCTTTGTGAACTTTGTCTATAATACGTCAGCCCCACTCTTGTAAATGTATATTGTGCCGACATGCCATGCAGTAAGGGAAAGACTGTCCACGGAATTGACTATACTTCGGGAAGTTTGTATCAGTTACATGTCAACACAAACAGTAACATGATGTCCCCGCTGCAGCCCTAGATTATCTCTAGACCTCACTTACTAATGCAGATACACCACATGCGAAGAGATAAGACCCCCCCCCCCACCTAAAAGGTTTAGAATGAAGGTCATTAACGCAGCGCCAGGAGTTTTATGCCTCGCATTTCATAAACAGTACGTAGTGTTTTTTTTTAACGGTTTCGTATCTTTAAGGATAAAACTAATAATTTACACTCATCGATTTCTTAAGTTAAAATTATGTGCCACATATACACTAGATCAGGCTAAAAATGTGGTATTTTTCACACCATCCCACCCTCATTTCCCTAACCGGAATTTTCCCACAACTGGAATAGCCCTTCCCCCGACGATTCTGGTTGAGGGGTGCTCTACTATACTGCTATTGTTTGCTTCCCTTGGCTTATCCTGCTCGTGAGAGCGAAGGAATGTCAGGCGGGCATAATGTGAAAGCAGGCAGTGATTCACAAAGGCAAACTGTGTGCGACTGCGATAAGCCTATGGCAACTTAATTGCTTCTGACCTCAGCGGATTGAATTTCTGTGGTTATCTGAAAGAATGTTCTGGTTCATTGCCCTTCCCTCTCTAAGTGAGACTTGACGTGCTGGGAACCTTCCAGATTGAACCACAGAGAGTATTTAAGCCGCAATGAACCCCCAAGCAGACAGTTTTGAAAGTGTAAGAGTTTGGAGGATTGAGCAACATTACGCGACAGGTGTGCAAAGAAAACGGAAGTGAGGAGCCAGCAGAGAGTCAAATGGTGTCTGGTGACCAACGGGCATGAAATCTGCGGACTGTGAGCATCGGTTTAGTGGAGAGTGACACTGGCGGACAAGACTACTGAACTGGATGCGTGAGATTAAGACATTTGGAATGAAGGCAATAGACAGACTGAACAAGTGTAAATAATGAGAGTGAATAAGTGACTACAGCCAATATCCACACTCTGAGAAGGACTTTAATTAGAATTGAAATGGACATTAAACATTGCACTCAATAAGAAAAACAAGAGTAACAGTGGAAATAGATGGTTTAATGTTGTAAATAATACCTGTGTGAATAAATTAAAAATCAAATTTAGTTCTCTTATTTTTATTAACACCTCCATCCCTCACAAACTCAGATACGCCCCTCTGGCATCTTGTAACTACAATATACTATCTCAAGAGAAGTGTAAAAGCAGCGTTGCCAACTGCATGGAAATATCCGTACACATATGGAAATTTGATTAAGTAGCAAGGTACAAAAAATGTATTATCGTTCACTAAAATTATGGAAATTTGTATTTGTTAAAGACTTTATTAGCAGTTCACGACAGAAGTTTTTGTGTACACTGACAAGAGCTTGTGAGCTATATTTTAAATAAAATAGTGAATTTACAATTTTTTTTTGAAGTAGTTAAATTTAATTAAGATAACAATGATGATCACTTACTAGTCTTACAACCATGAGTGCCTCCTCTCCTCAGAGATGAGGACAGGACAGTGTAGCCCCTAGCCCTACCTAACGGGAACACATTACACCTCTTACCAGCACAGAAAATAAAGAATGGATGAGGCGAGATGAAGTAATGGTGGAATTAAGATTGAAGTATCTCAAGAAAACAACACAGCATGTCAGTCACATTTCGCAAGTAAGAGTTTGACCCTAAATTTATGGTTCACTGGTACCAGTCACATTTCCCAAGTAAGAGTTTGATCCTAAATTTCTGGTTCATTGGTACTTGACATCAAACCTTGGACCCAAGTAGTGGGAGAATTTGATGAATTACGATGGCAATCATGGATATTGAGATTGCAAAGAAAATAATACAAAAAACATTACTGCATTAACAGGTTTAAAATGTATCCTACAGTGATATTAGCCAACACTGAATGGAGTACAGTGGAGATGTTACGTCTGCACTTAATAGCAAGATCATGAGGGCAGTGAGGGTGAAAGATGAATATGGAGCAGGAACAGAATGCAAGGGTGGGGGAAATGGGAGTGCCCAGAGAAAACCCGTCGGCCAACTGCACAATCCCACATGCAAAAATCAGAGTGACCCCGCCATGAATCTAACCTGGTTCGCCTTTGTGGGAGGAAAAGTAGTCTGAATACTACACCACCATGGCCCAATTTCTTACGTATTTAGTACTCACCTATAAACAGTATCATCATAATGTAATACAATCCTTAACGGGTGATTGATGCTTCGCTTAACCACCATATGGGCAGGTTCTATGTGGACACCTCGTATAACCTGAAAGAACAGAATACAGAAAACAATCAGAGCCCACCTGAACACCATCAGCACTACCTCAACGCCACACACACTTGTATTTCTATTGTTTGCTCTTGCAAACATCGGAAGATGTGAATAGTTGCTAAATAAAGTTAATTCATAAGATTCTGGCTGGGGTAATGTAACGATTTCAGCATTTAAAGTTTTGTTTGAGTTGTATGTTTATTTATTTGTGGAAAAGTACATATTTATTTATGTTACAAGCTCCTACCCTCAGGTATAGCTAATTTTGTATAATCAGGATATCACCTCTATTTACATTAATTTGGTTTGTTTACTTTTTACGTTTTGAAAGAATCTATTTCTTTTATTTGTTGCGTGAGAACTGAGCTCATAACAATGGCAGTGTTAATTTTAATTGTATAATCATNGAATCTATTTCTTTTATTTGTTGCGTGAGAACTGAGCTCATAACAATGGCAGTGTTAATTTTAATTGTATAATCATTTTTCTCTTTGCATTTATACCTGGTCTTATCCAACAGTTTTGGCCACGGAGAAAGGTATAAATTACAAGATTGATTATACTATGACGTAGAAGGAAGTGACATATTTTGAATTTCCCAAGTAATTAGCGTCATCATGTGAACCCAGGTGACTAATTACTCTCTCCTCAGACGCCATGCTGAGCAGATCAGCGTAAGATTGTCTGCAAGATTTGCATATAATTTTGATATTTCCGCCCATCGTAAGAGTAGGCATGGTGTTAGAGAGGCACCAAGTTGTTTTAAATATGCGTGGCATGAAATAAGAGGCCCGAGCCNCGTAAGAGTAGGCATGGTGTTAGAGAGGCACCAAGTTGTTTTAAATATGCGTGGCATGAAATAAGAGGCCCGAGCCACATTGTAATTAGTTTTGCAATGTTTTCAAAGTACTTCGGCTGACATCTCCACCAACATAAGTAAGACCTAGAGGATTGGTAATGTGTGAAACTGCATCTTACGTTTTGAAAGCTACAGACTTTACGCCATTTTAATTTGTTTTGGAATATCTCAATTATATTTGAACTTGAGAGTAAATTTGGAAGATGTTAAATTTAATCAGAAATTTTATGAGGGTGTTTTAAGTTTCCACGAACAGTACACGAAACCAGTACTGAGATTCTTACGTTCAAAGCTAAGTTAGTTCTACAAACATTTTAATAGTTTATTAATGAGAAAATCTAACGAGCCAGTTCATGATTAACTCACATAAATTATCTTTTTGTTAGCTAATGGTTAAAGAGGTGATTTAGTATATTAATTATATTTCAAACTGATCATAATTTATTTTGGCAGCTATTTTCCATGGTTTTCTATTGATCTGAAACAAACTGAACTGATGATTTTTCAAATTACTTACAAATGCCTATTTCACGTAAAAAAATTCTTAATTAATAAAACAACTATTTTTTCACATTTACCCGCTGTGTTATGCTTCACCTAGTTAAAGTAGTTGAATTCTTTATTCAATGATTTGCATGTTTTATCTCTATTCTTCATACAAATTGTATGAAATTGTGCTTGTGTTCTGCTATGCAAAGAAAAGGGTAAATATGTTTTGNGGTTTTCTATTGATCTGAAACAAACTGAACTGATGATTTTTCAAATTACTTACAAATGCCTATTTCACGTAAAAAATTCTTAATTAATAAAACAACTATTTTTTCACATTTACCCGCTGTGTTATGCTTCACCTAGTTAAAGTAGTTGAATTCTTTATTCAATGATTTGCATGTTTTGTCTCTATTCTTCATACAAATTGTATGAAATTGTGCTTGTGTTCTGCTATGCAAAGAAAAGGGTAAATATGTTTTGCAATTTTGTAATGGTGAAGGATATCTTTTAATAAGTCACCATTGCCTCTGTGTTCACTTACCTGTGTTTTAAGTTCAATATTCTGGCATTTCTGAACCTCAAATTGCTAATTTAAGCCAATTTTCTCAAGTCGCATAAATCAAAGGGATGCAGACTTGCGTTGCGTCATTGTCCTATATACTAGACGCCACGATCATAGAGAAAGTAAGCTGCATGTTAGGAATTTCATGCATACATCACTCATACGCCTGACAAACTTCACACATTTGTTTGTTTGGTAATTATTTAGAGTAGCGGCTTTTCTGAAGGAAACGTAGTAGAGTAACAAATGTGTTCTGCACAGCTTACCTTTTTAACATTGAGGAGGGCGTAATGGTAAAATAAGTAGAACGTACNGAGTAACAAATGTGTTCTGCACAGCTTACCTTTTTAACATTGAGGAGGGCGTAATGGTAAAATAAGTAGAACGTACTAAATAAAATAGATAAAAATACGAGCAGTTTGGCCGCTTTGTTTACGTTGGACGCAGTGTCGAATAGCTATGTAATGCTATCTGCGCAGACGCGAACTGCGTTTAGTCGCCTGGTATATGGAATAGTGTGTGGTTTGCGGTATGCGTAGTATTGTGTGCGCGTGGTTTGAGAGGTCCGAACTCGTCCATGTGAAGGCTTGTGATTGAAGAATGGTGAAGAATGATATGAGAATTGAAGAATAAGAGTGCTTCTGTTCGTTTGCATGTTTATAGAATAAACGTTGTTTTGGCCACTACTGGTTGGGTTTCTAGTACATCACGACGGTAGTTGAAGTGGCCGGTAGTTGAATTGTACGCGGTGGGTAAAATTCCACCCGCTGCGTACCTACAAGAGTTAATTCATATACATCTGGTATGTTTTACCGTTACTTTAAAAACCAAACAACCTAGATTAAAATAAAATCATACGTTAGATTTAAGCCCTAAAATCCTAAATTAGAATGAAATTGTAGGTTAGATTAAAAATCCTATAATCTTAGGTTAGATTAAATACCTACAATCCCAGGTTAGGTAAAGTTAGGTTAGGTGGGCACATATTACGAAATTGGGTAGACAAATGTTGAATTGAAGTGTTTTTGTATTTTTTGTAGGTGTATTTTTTGTGATTTTACCCCACAATTTCCCTGATCTTCATAGCCCTCCCCACTGTCGTATTTGTGGTTTTATTGCTAATACGTTAATGCCCCTAGTAAATTCATGTTTTGTGTACTAGTGTAAATATACCATTTTCCGTGAATTTTTCTTTTATTTACAGAAAAGTTGCTACTCTGAATAATTACCATAAGGGGTTCTGTTATGGTTGTATCCCTGATGTGTGGAGAGATTTTAAAATTGTCTCGATTTTGAAACAAGGTAAATCTCCTATCAGCAGTGTCTTATCGTCCAATTGCACTGCATTCTTGTTTGGCGAAACTTTAAGAGAGATTGGTCAAACATAGGATTACTTGGACTTCTTCCAAAACAACTGGGTTTTCGTTCTGGTATTAGTACCCTGAATGCTGTTGCTGTATTGTTTTCATGTATTCGGGACGTTTACACTCACCGGAATGTATAGGGTATCGTGTTTTTGTACTTGGGATCTGTTTTTGATAATTTCAATCTTAAAATCCTTTATAGTAAAATGTCTAAACTTGGTTTAAACATTTTAGACAAACTTTGGTTTACCCCTCAGAGGTTCTCTTCTTCCCTGTGTGACAAAGGTACGGTATTTGGGTATCTTTTTAGAGGCTTGTGGTGGATGGACTACCCATGTTGATTTCAGTATTACTAAATATCTCAAAAGAATTAACATTTTAAAGGCTCTCGCCCATTACCGTTGGGGTTCTAGCTTTATTGCTCTTAGTTCTTTTTATGTCCCTAGCATCTGGTCTGTTTTAGATTACGGTATTCAGATTGCTGGGCAGCTGCCACTCTTTTTGGTGAACAAATTGGAGACTACACAGAACGTTTGCCTCCGACTTATTCTCGGTGCTTTCTCTTCTACTCTCATTATGGTCTTGCGTATGGAATCTTTTCTTTCCTTATGTCCTAATCAGACCGTTATAAGCTGTTACAATGTAAACATTGGATACGTACTCTTAGTTCTCACGTAAGGGGTATTGCACAGGCGGTTGACAACCTTGGTTACGTTCTACCAATCTTATTATTGACAGTGGCACACTTTGTTAACCCTCCACCTAGATTGTTACACCACCTGCAGTATGAGATATTGTTTCGTTTTCCTTGTCCTCTTTTTCTATCTCCTACTGGAAATATTTCTCCCATTGTCATTCTAAAAGAATTTAACGCTACTGTTGCTGGATATCTTGACTGTACTTTGATTTACACTGATGCCTCAAAAACAGTCGAAAGGGTTGGGTCTTCTTATTTTTATTCTTCACATAAATGTTCTGGACTCTTTAAGCTTCCTTCCACCGCCACAGTTTATTATGCTGAAGTTTTTGCAGTGTATATGGCTTTACATTAGGTTTATAATTTCAAGGTCTTAAATCCTCTGATTATATCGGATTCACATAGTTTATTTATGGCCTTTTCTTCTACTCCCCATAAGGAGGTGCTTACATGACTCATATGGGAACAGTGTGTTCTTTTGGATAAACTAAATGTTACTGTCCTCTTCATGTTGTACCTGGGCATGTAGGGATTCAGGAGAATGAGATAGTGGATAAACTTGCAACATTGAGTGTTTTAAGGATGTCTCAAAGCCCCTACTTTCCTATTTGATTTTATATCCCATATTAAACAGGGAAATTTCCCAGCATTGGAAGCAGACATGGGAAAAATATACTTCAGTTTCTAATACTTTATATGGACGTTTATTTCCTACATATTCACAGCACGGATATCGTCATTGTAGTTCCCGTAGTTTAGCAGTCACTTCTTTTTGTGTCCTTTCAGGTCATAACGCATTCCAGTCTTATTTGTATAAACAGTAATTATTAAGTTTAGTGACTTTTGTAAAGGAAACATCCTAGATAAACAAAAGTGGCATTAATGGAATCTGCACAACTTGCCTAGTTAATATTCAGGAGGGCGTCATCTTAAAATAAGTAGAACATATGAAATAAAATGGTTAAAAGTGCTAGCAGTTCGCCGCTTTGTTAGTGTCGGACGCCATGATTTTTGGTGAAGTCATGATTCCTGCAGTCACAGTATTGGCTTGTGGGTATTGTTACGTCACAGTCACACGTTAACAGAAATTTTTGAAACAGCTCAGTAGCTATTGTGTCTTTGCCGGGGTGAGTCGTGACGTCCCAATCCGGTGGATTTAAAACGGAGAAAGCAAGAACGAGTGCTTCTGTGTTATATTCACCTATGAACAAGTGGTTCAATGCGTAATATTCTGCTGTGAACGAGTGCTTCAGTGTGTTATATTCGCGTATGTGGCGTTTTAGTGGAACATGGTGTTTCATTGAGTGAGGTAAGGTTGAATTGGCTGTTGACAAAGGAATTGTACCAGCCGCCTACCTAGGGGAGTTAATTTATATTCTTTTGGTGTATTTTACGGTTACTTTAAATCCCTAAAATCCTAAATTCGTAGTTTAGTGTAAAACCCTATGATCCTATGTTAGTATAAAACCCCACTATCCTAAGTTAGTGTAAAACCAAATAATCCTAGGTTAGTGTAAAACCCATAAGACCTAGGTTACTTTAAAATAGTAGGTTAGTTTATAACCCTACAATCCTAAGTTAGTTTAAAAATGTAAAATAGTGATTCACCCATCATGGTGATAGGTGGGCACATATTACAATACTAGTCTTACGTTCATGCCCCTCCGTATATTTGTGTTCTGCGTCATTAGTAGAGTGGAAATATACCATTTTCCGTGAATTTTTTTTTTTTACAGAAAAGTCACTAAACTTAATAATTNATTAGTAGAGTGGAAATATACCATTTTCCGTGAATTTTTTTTTTTTACAGAAAAGTCACTAAACTTAATAATTACCCCTGTTAGTTGTCCTAGGTGACCGGCCCTCTCCTATCTTGCTATCCCATGTTCCATGCCATTCTTTCCCTCCAGGGCTGATGGGCCTCTACCGAGAATAGTATTTGTGATCCTTTCTGGTTTACTTCCATGTTCGTTTTTCGGTGTTTCTTACAGCGTATTTGTCTTTGCTGTTTTTCGGTTTTGGCCGTAGGCTTTGCGGTTGGCCACATTACCACAAAACAAAAAATTCCATAAGAAATCTTGTCTTGTTCCTAACCAGGAGTAGAATCAACCTTAACCTGGATGGCAAGGTTGTTACAAATTACATAAACAAAACTCTATGAATTGAATAAAAATATAAGACTACTGGAATATGTATCTTTCATTTCAGCTCCATGACAAAAAAACATAATTAAATAGGGGTCCAATACTATAAAAATTTTAAATTATACTTTTTAAGTACTAATTACTTACTTCCTCTTCCTTTGGAGGAATGTGACTGCAGGGTATGTGGCCGAAAATTCCTTTCGTTGATACAACGAAAATTGGCAAAAATACAAAACGAAGTATTTTTAAGTTACGCCTATTTGCCATGGTTCACAAACACTTCTTCACTTCATCTAAAGCGGGGCAAAAGCGCCTGGCCTACGAAACGTAGCCTGTGCAGCCAGTGAATACCACAAAAATCGAATAAATCTCAAAAATCTTTACAATGCGAAATATCCAAAAATCGAAAGTCCATTAAACTCGCCAAATAGTCAAACGGCACACACACACAAAATGACATCGCAAGCCCGACGTCGAAGTCCAAAACTCCGAACAGTCACTGACGGAGACTTCATAAGAACTTGACAGGTGATAGTTGAATTGAGCGGATGCCATCAACTTGAATCAAAACAAAAGACGTGACTTAGTCATATTCCAATATATACGATATTCACAGACAGTACTGATTCTGTTGCTACTGGCCAACTTATGGACAGGCAGTAATTTTCACTATAAAATTGTTTTATTTTATCCTTTGTAGGTCTCAACGTGTGATAAGCTCGCGCACATGAAAAAACTCAATTGCAGTTTTATAGCAGTCTACCCACTGTACTATAATAAACCACAGTATCCGTTAAGTAGATACAGTAAACTAGAAAAACCTGATACCAAAATACTTTAGATGTAATTAGTGACAGTTATTACTTATAACTTCTACTAATAATAAGGTATTAAGTACTTATCCGATAATTTTACTAATACCAAATAAACACCAGTGTTGGTGCTAGTTGGCATTATCGGAAAGTGGTCTAATCAAATTTTATGAAAACAGGAGAAGGTTTCAAAATTTTTGCACTGAATTATCCCCCTCCCTTTTATATACACTAAACACTGCAGTGCACGTTATGAACATTTGTTTGTTTTGTTTAGCGTATGTAATTTGTAATCATGAAAAGCAATATTTTTTCTTCGTGATAAATTATTTTCTATTTGTCAATAGCATCAGCTGCCATGTAATTTTTACCGCCTAAAATGACCACGCATTTGTGCTTCAGACAGATATTACATTTGTTACATCAGAAGATGTTGAGAATAAATGTAATATTTGTGTACAGCAGGAGGCAGTTATTGTAAAACTTTAATTTACCTATATTTTTGTCGGTGTTTTAAATTAAACATGTGTTTTGAGTTATGTATGTATGCCCGGAAGAATTCATTGTAAGAAGTGAAGATGTCTTCGGATAGTGAATTGTCAGGAGGAAGATATGCGTCGTCTAAATCTGGCCGTATTCGGCCGATAGAGAAGAATTCTAAGGAAAAAAGGAAGCGGGGTACTAAAGTAGATAGCTATTCAAGTGATTCGCCCAGCTCTCCTGAAGTCAGGGTTAAGAAAGCAAGAGCTTCCCAAAAAGAAAAATCTGCCAATAAAACTAAAAGTTTGGAAGGTAATGAATCAAGTAGCGAAGATAGTTCTGCAAAAGAAAATTCAGATAGGCCTAGTAGTTCTGAGGAGTCAACTGAAAATAAAAGTGTTTGTTCCAGTTCCAAGAACGAAAGGACAGAAGTGCAGCAGAGGTGTAGTGACAATGTTGTAGATTCTTCAGATGATGAGGACAAAACTGGCTCTAGTAAGTTAACTGAACAAAAAAGTCAAAAAGGTTCATTGAATACTGTTGGTGATAGCAATAAGTCAAATACAGATTCTGATTCATCATTGCCATTGAAAAGTTCAAAGAAATCAGATTCGTTTTCTACAGGTTCTAGTGATACTAATAAACATAAAGCTGTGCATGTCAGGAAAAAGAAAGCAAATAAAGAAAGACTTTTGTCAAAACAAACAAACAATTATGATTCCAGTGATGACGAATATTCAGAGAAAGCAAAATTATCTCGTGAAATTAATAAATCCAAGTTAGGGAAACAAGTGAGCGAGGATAGCTCTGCAAAAGAAAATACAGATGATGGCTCACTAGAAAATAAAGAACAACCTGAACACACAGATAAAGAGCGGGGATCTGCTAAGAAGGAAACTAGTTCCAGCACATTTAAAGACAGTTCACGTAGTCGTGACAAAGTGAAAGATGTCCGTGGTCCTAAAAAGCTTGCTCAGAAAAATAAGAAATTGGAGAGAACAAAAAGTGAAACTGGCTCAGAACTGTCAGAAAATGATGGGCCAACATCAGATTCCTCAGGGAGTGCTGAGTCAAGTGACTTAAAAGAAAAGAAAAACTTTGGTAAACCTACAAACCAAACTGTTGACTCCAAAAAACAAATGAAAAACCTGCCCAAGAAGACCCAAAATAAATCATCAAAGGCAACTGTGAGTGAACAGAAAAGTTGTCAGAGCAGTTCTAACAGTGATAGTGGTTTAGAAGGCTCTGAAAAGGAGGTGAAATGTAGAACATCAGGAAAAGTGAAAAAGAATGAAAATAACCGCAAAATTGAGTGTAAAGAGTCGGTTAGTAGTTCGGGGTCGGACTCTGAGCCGCTGATAAAGAAGCAAAATGAGAAACATTCTGTGGAGAAATATGTGTCCTCAGACTCCAGCTGTGATGGTAAACCTGATCAGCAAAGTAAACAGGCTCGGAAAGAATCTCCAAGGTCGCGATTGTCACTTTCAGATGACGAACCAGAAACAAAGAATGTGCACTTGGTGAGTTCATCTGGTTCTGAAAGTGAAGATGGGTCAAAAGCAGCCAAAAAAATAGAAGTCAAAGGGAAAGAAAAGCAGAAAAGTAAAGATGAAAAAGATGTGAGTGAGAAGAAAACAAAATCTGTGGAGGTATGTATCAGAAAGGAAAGGAATGCTTTTAAAGAATAGCTATAATAGCATGCCAATTGAAAACACATGCCTTCGTCACAACAGTACAGGTACTGTACTGTATTTCACTATGTGAAAAAGTGGAACTATTATACGTCACACCCTTAAAAATATGTAAGAATCCTTACCTTTAGATAAGTAGCCCACAAACTAAATATTTTTAAAACTTGAGCAAGCTGTTCCATAAAAAAAAAATTTCACTGTAATTATTAAGTTTAGTGACTTCTATAATTAAAAAAAATTCACGGAAAATGGTATATTTCCACTTTACTAATAATGCAGAACACAAATATACGAGGGGCATTAACGTACGACTAATTTCGTAATATGTACCCACCTAACCTAAGAGAACCTAACCCCACAATGGGTGAATCACTATTTTACATTTTTTAACTAGCCCAAGATTGTAGGGTTTTACACTAACCTAGGATTGTAGGGTTTTACACTAACCTAAGATTGTGGGGTTTTACACTAAACTACGAATTTGGGATTTTATGGATTTCAAGGAACCGTAAAACACACCTAAAGAATATAAATTAACTCACCTAGGTAGGCGGCTGGTACAATTCCTTTGTCAACGGCCAATTCAACCTTCCCTCACTCGACGAAATACCATGTTCCACTAAAACGCTACATACGCGAATATAACTCACTGAAGCACTCGTTCATAGCCGAATATTACACACTGAAGCACTTGTTCATAGCTGAATATTACGCACTGAAGCACTCGTTAATAGGCGAATATAACGCACAGAAGCACTTGTTCTTGTTTCTCCGTTTTAAATTCACCGGATTGGGACATCACAACCCACCCCTGCAAAAAAAACAATGGCTACTAAGCTGTTTGAAAAATTTTCCGTTAAATCACATGTGACGCGTCGCCGTGACATAACAAAATGTACTAGCCAATAAGGTGACGGCAGGAACCATGACGTCGCCAAAATTCTTAACGTCCGAGGTAAACAAAGCGGCAAACAACTCTTACTTTTAACTATTTTATCTCATACGTTCTACTTATTTTAACATGACGCCCTCCAGTATATTAACTAGGTAAGTTGTGCAGAACCCATTAATGTAACTTCCGTTGGTCTAGGACGTTTCGTTCAGAAAAGTCACTAAACTTAATAATTACCATGAAGTAGTAAGTTACGTAGGTTAGTCTAGCAACTATATTAATATGAAAACATGTTGCTTGCTAGTGCACATATCATCAGTTAACTATTTATTATTGACCACTGAGAACTTCAATTATGTTTAACAACTTTTCCAAAAATTTGAAAATTCTGTTTTTATGCTTGACAAGTTACCTACTGGTTATTTCCCACACTAATGTATGTGTGTATTTGAGTTGTATTCTGTAGGGATACATGGTCTGTTTTTTTATCATTTTGAGAACCCAACTTTCAAAATGTCAAATGGGGCACTAGTGTTCAAAATAATTAAATGAGAAAACTTACTAGCAAAAAATTTAAAAAAAATAATGCTAATCAAAATGCAGGTAATTTGAATTTTACAAAACCCAGTTCACACTTGTACTATGAAAAGAAGTTGTATTTAATGTACTGCCTCCCTGCACTGACAAACACAAATAGCTCCAGAAAATTGATTAGGGGCACATCTGCATTACACGGCTTCCCAGAGCACAAACAAAGCCAATCAATAACCTGTTTCATTAACAAAATGTGTCTAAATTGATTTTTTTGTGCTAGTTGAGAGTGGTACAGCTGAGTACAGGAACAGACCGGAGGGGTACATGCCTCCACTGGAAGCATTAGGGGATCCAGGCTGTAGTTGTGGGAGGAAGGTATGGAATGCCCTCCAAGGAAATGTTCAAAATGAAACCTAAAGTGTTCTGCCTTCCTGCAGCTGTTTTCAGCATTTAATGCCTTGAAACTTGTGACATCTGAACCCAACTCTTGCTCACTCGCTGCTCGCCTTATCACCTCCACTTGCAAGGTGCCCAACTAACGTCCAGTCTTTCCTTCAATGACTCCGGAACTTGACTTTAAGCGGCAACCCTATACTTTATATTTTGCTAATAAAGATTAAAGAATGATGCGTATCCAATGATACTCAAGTTTCTGTATAGAAAATTTAGCAACTGAAGTTGATTCTGAAAACATCCTGTTATAGGCCTAGCCATTTTCACATCCAAAAAAAAAAAATTATTGTTGGAGTTGAAATGAAAACTTGAAACTTGTCTTTGGGAACGAAGTGTTTCTTAAATGCTTTTTGTGTTCAGACACCATTACAAAATATCTAACCATTATGCACGTTTCCTATCAAACCTCTGCAATGCGCCAGCCAGATGAGGTGGAGCCCATAATTGGCTTTTTAAAGCATCGTGCACACTGCATCTGTTCTGTTCAGTTCATTTATGATCAGTACATTTAAGTTGTGCAGGCACACACTGCCTCCGCCCTCTTCCTTTCAGTTTTGAATTCTCTGTCAATATAAAGTGTACATATTAATTATTCTGTGGAAAATTTAAATTACAAATTGTGTTTCAATAAAATAAGCAGTTTTTATTACAGGTGTAATGGGAAGTAAATAAATAGTACTATGTTCCAATGAATAACTGTTCAGTATTTTGGGGTAACTTTGTACCAATTAAGGGTAACGTTGTGTAGTAAGTCCATTATAGAATATTTCAATAAATAATATGGTTACAGTACCCAAATATTTAGTAATGTTTTTTTTTGTCTAATTTTTCGTGCAAAGTAACATAATTTGGTTAATTGCTCCAAGTAAATTATTTTTAATTTTTTTGTTGTCATTTATAATGGTAATTTTTCACCACCAATCCATTTTATTATATTAAGATTTTCAGTTCTTATAACCTAAATACTTAAATCTTGTTTTCCAAAGAGATTTTTATGTTGTTAATTTCTTTTAATAATTTTTAGATTGTAGGCCTAATTAATTCTTTTTAAGTTTTATTTTAATTGTCTTTCATTTTCTTGTGTTTTCCATTTTGTGAGTTTTTAGATTTTTCTTTATTTCTCCATTTTTCTGGAAGTGTTTTTTTGTTAGTGCTGAATAGGCGTGAGGTTGCCGAAAGTAACGCTTCTGGTGGAACCTTTGAGTGAGGCAGACATGATTAAATTTTGCTGTGATTGTATCTTTTCAATCTTTGGCGCCAAAATAGATTAGTTAGGAGATTGTTTGATTCCAGAAGTAGCTTCAACTGCAGGAACGCCGCACCACATTTTAGAAGAGTACGCATGCATAATACTAGAATTTTATTAGTGGTTCTAGGCGCCGCCGACTTTGAGGCACTGCTTAGCACCAGGTGCCATGTTAATTAGTATGACATTGTTACAATACCAGGTGATGCCAACCTGTTGCTAATGCCGGAGGGGCATCTAAGCATTTGAGAAGTAATTATTTGGATCGTTAGAAATTAACTAAAACTTTTTATCAGTTTTGAACATTTTTGATTCATAGAATTCTGTAATACGATCCAATGGTCCGGGCATTCTACGGACTTGAGCTAGTGCCAGAGCATCTTTATTTGTTTAATTAACCCAGAGAAACTTTGAGAAAATCTAAATAGTTTTTTTAATAAACGGTTTAAGTGAGATAAGAATTGTTAATCTTGAATAAATTTCTGGAGATTTTAAGATTTTTATTATTTTTCCTTGAAGCAGTGAATTTAAACTTTATTTCCAGTTACATCAGGCGTGAATTCAGCTTTAATATTAGAAGTAACTTTTAATTTCTTTTATTTTTGAACTGACGGAAAGCAGCACTGTGAATTTCTTAATTTTTCAAATTTTTTTGTTATTTGAATACATTCTGTAAGGATGGTGGTACTTAGCCTGCGGTCACACAAGTAGTCTAAAATGTGTTTATTGTAAATTTGTGCGGCAGTCATGTTTGAACATGTTGGCAAACGAAACTTGTTTCAGTGGTTACACTTCTGTAACTGATTGCAAACAAAAGGAAATCCTAACCTTGAAAACATCTTATAATTGCCTCCAACACTCATCAAGGCTGAGTAGTTTATTAATTGTACAGTAACAAAACTTACAGTATTTTTATTGTAACAGCATAGAAAATATTGGTTTTTGACCTGTCTGACTATTTATTTCAACGAATGCACAAAATTCCCACCAAATTCAGTTATTCTGATTATATGTTCTGTTTACTTCTTAGCAGCCAATGAGAGAGCAACACAGAAGAAAAGTTATTCAGATGTACTTACAAAACAAAACCTGTTCACTTTGAACAAGAAGTGACTACGATCAGAACAAGTTTTTAGTCTGTGTAACAACGTCCAATTTTGAACATGTTTGAAGTGAAATAATTCTGTGTCCCGTGTGACTGCAGCCTTACAAGCTGTCATACTTTTATCCAGTTTTTAATTTGAATTTGGCAGTTTTTAATTTTTGATATTAAGTCAGCACATTAATTTTCTGCACAATCTAATTTCATTTTAAATATAAATTTTTATTTAATAAATTTAAGTAAAATTTATAATTTCTTTAATTTCTCAGTAGCTACAGTAGCTATTTGGAATCACTCTAAGTGCTTTATCCTAGTCCAGTGTTTTATGTTGTACGAGTTATTTGTGCATTGTAAGTGTTATTGTCTTTGTCATGTCTTTTGTCTCACACAAAGGAATGTCACCAACACACTAATTGCAACTACACCAAATAAGCAAATCTGCTCTCACATAATTAATAAATAATTTTATTTCTCTCTCAATCATATTCTGTTACAAACAGTCTTTAACTATTAAAAAGTGGCGCTCGACGTGGGGCCAACGCATAAGTCAGCTTTCGAACACTTTTACACTTTTCTTTTTGAGTACATCAGTTTTTATAATGGAATCCAACCAAAGAGAAAGCTATTTCCTACCGAGTACCGTGCTGGATGACGATGACGTGCTGTCCAATACAGAGGAGGTACCTCCATCAACAGATGCGATCACAATGAATGTTACACCCTGGCACAGTAGTGTTTATCAAACACTTTCTACACCTGGAGGGGCTATGGACTATCAAAATACAGCCACACTTACCCCTATTAACACCTGTACAAACTAATCAGGCTACCTCAAGTCCACATGCGCACACATCTGATGCGAGATCCAGAATGGAAGATATACTATGCCAACCTAGTACAAGGTTAAGTCAATTTAATGGTAGGTTTGACAACTTGGGATTCCAGTTTAACACAGCATGGTGAAATTTAACAGCCTAGAGTCGTGGTTAACTCAACAGCGTAATGACATGCAACAGTTAAGGGAGGAAGTTAATCAGCATATAGAATCCCTGATCAACACCTTCCACACTCAAATTTCACAATTGAGAGATGAAACTGAAAACCAGTTCCAGTACACTAACTGCACAGTAAAAGCTCTACAAACAGAAATACACGAGACCTGCAAAGCAGTGGAACTAACACAAAAGGATATAACTCTTCAGTACTCTGCGCTAGAGAATAGAATAGATTAAATGGGACGCAACACCAACACCAGCCATTCCACTGAAAGCTGTGGAGTGGCACGTACAGAATGAGCTGGAGCAGTTCAGTAGACACGTGGACGATAAGATTAACCAGTCTGCCAAGGCGAATCACAAACACGTTAGAGCTATCACTGCCAGGTCAGAGCAAGCAGACCAGAGATTCCAGGCTACTTTGAAGGAGGTGAGAAACACTACTACAGTGCCAACGACTACTCCTGAGCATACGCTTGTTTTGCCACCATCTTTGCACACAATCACAAACCCCATCACAGCACTTCTGCACCACCCAGTAAAGCAGTGATCTGAAGGCCTCCCGACTTTCACAGGTAAGCAAAATGAAAACCCTGCAACCTACTTGAATAAAATGGAGGAATATTCAAGGTTATGTGATCTTGATGATGGGGATATTTTAAGGTTCATGTCTTGAGCCTCACTTCCATGGCTTACTTTTGGTGGGAGGTTGTAAAGAGAAGGTCACCAATTTTCAAGAATTCAGGAGCCCTAAAATCCAAAGTCAAATCAGGTCACAATTAGCACAAGAACACTGGGACCCAAAAAGGAAAAGTCTCTGGAAGATTTTAATGAGGTCTACGAGAGGACCCAGCACCTTTCTTCATCCATGGATGATGAAAAGTTCATCATTTCCCAGCTACCAATCACATACCAGAGAGAGTTCACAGTTAATGTATATCGAGATATAGGCGTGAATTAACGCTTCTGGTGGAACGGGACCTTTGAGTAGGGCGGACGTGATTAAATTCTGCCGGGGTTGAATCTTTTCAATTCCCGGCACCAGCATAATTTAGATAGAGTTTGTGTGGTCCCAGAAGTAGTTTAAAGTGCAGGAACGCCACAACATGTTTTAGGAGAGTGTGCAGGTGTTATCTTACAGTTTTATTAGTGGTTCCAGACGGTGCCGCGTAGCACCAGGTACCAGGCAATTGTACCACCAGGTGAAGCCAACCTTTTGCTGATGCCGGAGGGGCATCCAAGCATCTGAACAGTAATTGTTTTGGATCATTAAAGAAGTTAGCTAAAACGTTTTAGTAATTTTTTAACATTTTTGATTCAGAGAATTGTGTAATATGATCCAGCGGTCCGGACGTTATACGGACTTGAGCTGGTGCCGTAGCAACTTCATTTATTTAATTAACTTCGAGAAACATTGACAGCATCAAAATTATTTTTGAAATATGCAGTTCATGTCAGAAAAGATTTTTTAATTTTGAGTAAATTTTTGGAGATTTTAAGATTATTACCTTTTTTTCTTGGAGCAGTGTATTTAAATTTATTTCCAGTGACGTGAGAAATGAATTCAGCTATTAACATCAGAAGTAACACTTTTTTTTAATACATTCTGTAAGGATGGTGGTACTCTGAAGCTCTCGTGCTCCTTATCCAGTTTTGAATTTTAATTTTTGATATTCAGCACACTAATTTTCCACTTAATACAATTTCATTCTAGCAAATTTTTATTTAATAAATCCAATTAAAATTGATTTGTTGTTTAATTTCTCAGTACTTAAGAGTAGCTATTTGGAATTATTCTATGTGCTTTATCCTTGTCCAGTTTTTCGTTCATAACTAAGTATTTACAGCCTCCACCTTGATGTAAACTTCATTGTTAACTATTTCGTTTGGAAGGACCATTGTAGTGTGAAGGTATTCTTTGAGCCTTCATTTAGAATAAAGTTAGGCAGGTGGTACATAGTTGCCTTGATGATACAAAGTTACTGCAAAGGACTGTTTCTTAAAAGTGCTGGCCACCAAAAAATTTCATTACTTTATATTTGTACCAAATAATCCCACTGTCTGATTTATAGACATTGTCGTACATCTCATTACTTTTAACCAAGAATAAAATGTAATCTTAATTACTTAATTTTTGCGTAGTTGACATGTCAAAATTACTATTTTACTCTTTGGGACACAGCAGTAACGAAAACTAACTCTTACAAAAATAAGATTATTCACACAAAAATAACATGTAATGTACTACTTTAAACATGTATAAATTCACACAAGAAAAGGTTTTCACTTTTTACAGTTTAAAAAAAATGTTCTGAACATAAATACATTTTTGTATCTTTTTTATTTGTGACTGCCCTTGAATTTTTACATAGTAAGCTTTGCTAAGCATGCCATAAAAATAATTATGACAAAACCTTTCAGTACATCTTGTTAATTTTTGTGTAAATAGTTTAGTGAATTTTATTTGTACAACCCAAACAACAGTAAAATAGTGATTTTATGATCTCCTTATGCAAGAAATACGTAATCTTAAAGTTTTTTTATTTCAGGAAAAAAATAACCATAGTTGTCTGCATGTTGAACAGTATTTGGTACAAATATAAAACAATGAATGTTTTTATGACAAGCAATTTTAGCCATTTGTATAAAATTTGCAAACAGCACTAAAAAGTATGAAACCTGGCTGAGATTACAGCTATTGTCATAGATAAAATGAATTATAACAAGCCAGCTTATAATTTAATTGTCCAATCAAGATCTTTACACAAACAAAAATGTGCACACATCATGGAAAATTATACCAGATATGTTCACCACCTCGCCCGTTGCATCTCACACATTTCTCGTCTGACTGATCATACAGTTGATAATGTCTTCTATGCAGGATAGAGTGCTGGATCCCTTGTTCACCATTGTGGGTGGACCTGTGGATAATGGTAGGTGGCAAAGTGAAACTATTTGCAGATGATTGTGTGCTGTATGCAGGAATGGGTGTGAAGAATAAGTTGCAGGAGGACATGGAACAAAGAAGGAGGTGGACAGAAATGAATAAAATGAATATTAACGTACAAAAAACAACGATTTCATGGTTCATTAGGAAGAGGGGAAGGTATGAAGGCACTTATAAATGGCAAGGGCAGGAGATAGGAGATGCTTCAGTGTGTAAGTAACTTCAGAGTGGTCTTAGGTGGAAAAAGCCAGTACAGAGAGTGGTATCAAAGGGAAGAATGGCTTTGGGATTGCGGGGTTAATGGGGAGATGAAGGAGAAGGCTTATGAAACTGTGATTAGGTTGGTAATAGAATATGCGGCCGCAGTCTGGGACCTGTATGTGGAAAAGTAGAAATGGGAACTGGAGAAGGTGCAAAGAAAGGCAGCGAGATGGGTTACGGGTAAATGGGGAAGGCAGAGGCGAAAAGAAGGTGAGGATGAAAGGAATTTTAGGCCATCCTTAAGGATGGTGCTCCTTAAGGGACAGACGTAGAGTGAAAGGCTGGTCAGGATGTACAGGATGGTGAATTGAGTGGCAGGATGGGAAAGTTAAGTGGACATTTAGCCAAGGGGCTGAACAGGGGAGAGGTACAAACAGTAAAAAGTTTCAGAGGTTATGGAGGTGAGAATTGTGAGAGAGCGGAATTTGTTGCAGGAGGAGTTGGTGATGGTGAAAGGTTGTTGGATGATTTAGGAAGGGACTGGAGTGTGAAAAAGAATGAAGGAACAAAGTGCTTGCCACTGGGCGATAGCGTAATTGCAAGTTGAAATTATAATTATATTATTCCAACTGCTTCAATAAATAACGTTACTAATTGAACTCATAATAAAAAGAACATAATAAACATCATTATGGCAACAGATGTCTTCAGTTTCCTTCCATCTTCAGTCTGCTGTGATAGTTGGAGCGATGTTCTACTTGTCAACAGTGAAAAATCATCAAGCAGATTGATTTGCAGGCTTGCTACTTCTCAGTATTCAAAATAAAAAAATGTTAAAGAGAAAATTTTGGAAACTCATTGCTTTTGAATACATTTATTGTTAAGAAACCATGTTACACGATGATGGCATTGTTATGAGCTTGCTGATTTGTCCTGCGCAAGCAAGTGGAAGTGAAGGACAGAGCAGTTTCATGATAGCGTCAGCGAGTCATGAGGGATAGACCAAGAATTGCGTATCTGTTACAAAAAAGTGAGCCAACACGATAATCCTTTTTGCGGCATGCGCTGTTGACCTTGGTTGTATTGAGTTTTCGCATTTATCTAAAGAATTGTTTAGTGGTTGATTGCCTTAGTTTCTGTCAGCATGACTCTGGGTGCGTCAAACTTTCCAGGTCAAGGCCAGCAGAGTATAAATAGTGTGACGGGCTTCCAGGCCAGGTGTTGTTGTTGTTGAGAGGATGAGTGGCGGGAATTTTGGCAATAAGCGATGAGCAAGTGAAACGAACTACGAAAAAAAGTGACCAGCGGGAGGAAAATCTGCAACTGCGAGCATCGGGGCAGTGAGGAGTACGACTGGCAGGCTTGATTTTGGACTGGAGATGCAAGAGTGAAAGACATTACAAATGATGACAATTGACAGACTGAAGGTGTGTTAACGATGAGTATGAGTTAATTGAATGTAACCAGAGACATTAAGAAGGACATTAATTAAAGTTGAAATAATCATTAAATGTTGTGCTCACTGAGAAATAAATAAAAAGAGTAATAGTGAAGATAGAAAGATTAATGCTGTAAATAGTAGCTGTATGACTAAATTAAAATCAAACTTAGTTCTTTTATTTTTTTATTAAGACCTCCATCCCTCACGAACTCGGATACACCCCTCAGGTGTCTTGTAATACTGGTGCCAGAAATGGGATGGAGGCAATTATTAAATAATCTGTTGTAAATCAAGTTAGGCAATAAGTTAGTAATTAGTGATATTAAGACTAATTAATTAATGTAATAGCTGAAGGCGAAAATAATTAAGTTTTTTATACAACCGTCGCAGTGAATATTAACTAGAAAAATGTCTACAGAAGCATTAATTAAGGGATTAGGTAGCCAAATGAGCATAAGTGTTAACAGCCTTGATAGCAAAATTAGTAGTGCAAACGAAGCTGTAAATACCCAAATTAGTAGTGTGAAAGAAAGTGTAAATGACCATATCAGTTCAGTAATAGTAAGTGGGAACGACAATGTTAATAGCCAGATAACTAATGTGAGTGAGTTAGTAGATAAGAAAATAGACACTGTGAATGAGAATGTAGACAAGAAAATAGACCATGTAGATAGGAAAATAGAAGGCATTAGTGAGTTAGTAAATACAAGACTTGACTGTGTGGACAAGAAAATTGATAGCTTAACTGAAGTAGTGGACAGTATCTGTGAAAGAATGTACAGCATCGAGAATGAAGTGAAACAGAAAATCAGTGGAGTAGAGAAGCAGATGGAGGAATTTCTTCAGCAACAGAGTGCCACTACCATCACACCTGCAGCCGAGCAAAGGAGGGAAGCAGTACAAGTCGTCACTATGCCAGACACAGAACTTCTTGGCTGCTTATAAAATTGTCAAATATTTCATTAAAATAAAGTCATTTTTTGCAGTAGACTCATATTGCTGAATAAGTAGGTGAAAATCTTATGTCTGTAGCTATAACCATTCAGGTTTTACATTAGTAAAGAATGTGCATGACAGTTGGCATAAACTCAAGACTATTTTTCAAAATAGAGGATATTCATCATTCTTCCCTCGACAAGGAAGCATATTTTGTAGGTATATCTAAATAAGCCTCCCTGATAACAGAAGTCTGAATTGCGCCTAGTCGACACAAGATAATATGTAGCACAGCTGCCTCATTCCACCCAGTGTTGGTGTCCGCTCTTTTCTGTAGCTTCAGTTCCACGATTGGCTTTGAACGTTCCTCATCGTTTTTTAGTTGCTTGCATGTAAAGTTTTTGCTGAAATTATGGCGCTAAGTAAACCTTGTGCTATCACCAGTAGTTGCAAAAAGGAAGTTGTTCACAAACAGTGTTAATCTATAATTGTTAGTGTGTGTTAAATTTTTTTAAAATTAATAAACTAAGAATTTTGCGAAAGAACAAATTTTAAACAAAATTAGCCATTTGACAGCGAAGGTGTGTGTTGTCGGTGAACGTACAGTGCAATGGATATGCATTGCATGTACATCGAAGGCAATGTTTGTGTCACAAAAAAAGTAAGGAAATAAGTTACGGTTTATTATGACTACCAAAGGAGAACTGTGTTCAAATTTTACAATAAAGGGAAAAATTCTGACAACAAAACAAATAATGGCAGCTATACGCGACGGTTTCAACAAATTGCATGGCAAAATCTTNTTTTTTTTTTTTTTTTTTTTTTTTCCCCTTAAGAAATTGAGTGTTGTGAGGAAGTTTTTAATGTAAACTTGTAAACACCGATTTTGGGGGGTGAAGGTCGGTGACTGCTGGAGGGAAGGCCCCAATGTTCTTACATGTACGGTCGATGAAACAGGATTGGGATGCAATACTGGAGGAGGGGAGCCTGAATGGCCTTCCTTGCCAGATGGTCGTCGACACTGGGGTGACTATAACAGTAGTAAGACCAGACATCATCGGGCCTTCCCCCACAGCGATCGCCCGATGACAGTATGGAACGATGCTATTTGACTACAGTAACAGGTGACACCACACCTGTTATAGGTAAGAGAAAAGTAATCTTGAATCTTGGTGACCTTAGCTTAGAGCACAATATATACCTGGTAGAAATAGAGGATGAATGTCTCTTGGGGCTTGATGTACTGCGTAGGCTGGGGTGCTGTATCAATACTCGACTTTGTATGCTACGTGTAGGCAGTATGGAGTTGGTGGTGTCAACATGGAATGATTTGTCCTCCCCAATTAGCTGCCCAGTAGTCTGTCATCAACCCACTGTGCTGCCCATTTCTAGAGAAACTGTGATTGCAGGCAGATCTCAAGGGAAATTTGCCAGGCGTGTGGGTCTAATTGACCCAGTAGAGAGGTTTGCTATCCTGCCAAGTAAAGTTGTTGTAGCAAGGACTTTGGTCTCTTTTAGTTCTGACAGTTTTCCAGTTAGAATGATAAATTTTTTCGATTAGGACATTTGTCTTGAGGAGGGGGCCATGATAGGTGTTTGCAAGCAGGTCACACAGATACTTCCAAATGTTCCAGAAGATTCTAGAGTAGACTAAATAGAATGTCCTTTACCAGAAGTACTTGATGAACTGCTAGTATGAACAAAAGAAAATTTTAACTGGTGCCAGGAGAAGACTGTCTCTGAATTACTGTAGAGAAATAGGGACGCCTTCTCGTATAGACCGAATGACCTTGTAAAGACTAATGTGACCTGCCACCACATTGATACAGGAGATGCCAGGCCCAAGACGACTGCCACTAGCTTCACATGAGCCAGTTTAGGGAAATCTGAAGGAAATGAAGGATCTAGATGTGATAGAACCATTTGTTAGTCCATTGTCATCCCGCATTGTTCTTGTTACGAAGAAAGATTGCTCTCTGAGGTTTTGTGTGGATTATCGCCAGCTTAATAATGTGACAAAGAGTGACTCTTATCCACTTCCAAGGATAGATGACACATTGAACAGCTTGGCAGGTTCGCAATTGTTTTTTACTTTGAACACGAAGAGTGGACACTGGCAGTGCGAGGTGGCCCCAGAGGACCAAGAGAAGACTGCATTTTGTGTCCAAGGAAAGGAACTTGGCAGTTCAAAGTTATACCTTTTGGGCTATGTAATGCCCCTGCCACCTTCGCACACCTGATGGAAAAAGTCCTACATTTAGATATCTGTCAGGTTTACTTAGATGACATTGTGACAGGAAGGACATTTGAAGAGCACCTATCATGCCTAGACTCTGTATTCCAGAAATTGGCCACAGCCAACTTAAAACTGGTTCCTAAGAAGTGCCACCTGCTCCAAAAGAAAATTAATTTCTTGGGACATGTAGTGTTGGCACATGGAATAGTAACAGACCCCGAGAAGACCAAAGCAATAAGAAATTGGCCGACACCAACTGACAAAACTGAAGTGCGGAGTTTTCTGGGATTATGTTTCTATTACCGTCTATTTGTACCTGGGTTCGCCATGATTGCCAAGCCACTACATGAACTGACCAAGGCAAAACAGAAATTACATTGGTCCACTGAGTTTTAAGATACTTTTAGTACATTAAAGGACTCTGGACGCCTTCACAGCAATGGAGATGCACTTTCTAGAAGGCCATGTGAGTCATTCTGTCATCATTGTGAATGCCACGAAGACAAGAGTGGTGAATCACTGAAGGTACAAAAGACAAAAATTCAAGGTTCTCTATCTTGTGATGAGACACCTACCTGGAGTGACAAGGTTATTAGGAAAGATCAGCCTGAATGATTCCTTTCGCAGCCATTATTATTATAGTGGAAATAAGCTGGCTGTCGGCCAAAATGGGAAGATATATCTAGCCTGAGCACAGCAGTCAAAGCATACTGGGCGCAATGGAATTACTTCGTACTGAAGAATGACATACTTAACAGAAACTGGGAAAATAATGATGGAAAACTCGCACGTTTGCAGTTGGTCCTTCCAGAATGCAGGGTTCCAGATGTCTGAAAGGAACTGTCTAATGCAGCAGCCAGTGGGCACTTTGGTGTTAAAAAGACCCTTGACAGAGTTAGACTGGAATTCTATGGCTTCATTGTCAGGAGAATGTTGAGAAGTGGTGCCGAATGTGTGACACCTTTTGTGTATTCTCTTTCTCTCTGAATACACACTGTGGTAACGTGATGTGGTGGCTGATGTGGTGGCGTAGGCCTATGTGGCGTTAAATGCTATGTATATATCGCCAAGAAACATACACCTCATCAAAACAGAGCAAAACACATTTATTACAAAAGCACAAGGAAATATTAGTGTGAGGAAAGAAACTGATGCTGCCCGTAATAAGTTATCCACTTTGTATAGCACATAATTACTGAGGAAGGTTCTCTCCGTTAAAATAAACTGATTTAAGCTGGGCGCCGTAAAACCAAAATTTTAATATGCTTTACTTCAAGATGGCAAGGCCTAATTTCACAAAATTACTGATTAAAAATTTTGCTAGCAGAGGCACAATATTATCTCACTTTCCACTGCGTGGTGGTTAAGATAGGAAAATTGTCAATTTTCTTCCAAATGTGTAAGAATCTCCAAACTAAAATTTTAAATCACAAGTTCACATGTTAGAAATTACGAGATTTAGGCCAATGTAAGTCTCACGTGTCAAGTCGAACCAAGGAGATGGATGGCGTCCCTTTGCTGTGCTGCTGCCGTTGTCACCAAAGTTTGCCGTAGAAACACTCAAGAATTTACGTATTTTAGCTGTTGAGAGCCTTTTCCATCCGTTCACACGCTTTCACAAGCCTAATTAATATATATTTTGACATTGGTAATCTAAAATTTATGACAGCGCAGCATTTCCAAATCTCAATTTTTGGAACCCTAAAACTTATGTCGTGCTGCAATGAAAGAATAGCCGAAAGTCAATCAAAAATGTCAAAGGCATACCGTAATGTTCTACAGCAACAATTAAATGTACAGGTAGAAGAAAATATGCCACAATTACTCTCATATCAGAAGACTTATCAGCTATAACATTTTGCTATATAAAATAAATTAAACTACATTTTACATCTCTATGCAACTAACAGACAGATATTCCTACTTTTTAAGATTACAATACAGTAATATAATTTAATAAGAAAAGCTTAGAAATTTGTTAATCTTTTAAAAAAAAATAAGGTTGAGGAGAAACATTAAATATAAATTAGCTAGGGCTCAATTTAAAGAGTCTTTCCAGTCTAAATAAAATCACTTACATCAATTAAAATTACAAATGAATAAAATATAATTATTTTCTATATTAATGACACAACCTGTACTGCAAGGAAGGGTCCAAGGGTCAAGGTCACCTCCTGAAATACAACGTTGGAGCCCCATTCAAGAGGATGGCAGTAGATATTCTGAGTTCCTTACCTGTCACATAGGGGTAATCGGTATCCACTGGGGACCCAAGATTATTTTACCAAGTGGCCTGAGGTCATTCCCCTTCCAAACTAGGAAGCACATAACATACTGTGGCTGAGGCACTCCTAGAGCAGCATGTCTTTTAGAGGTTTGGGTTGCCAACTCCATTCCGATGAGGGAAGAAACTTTGAGGCTGCGGTGTTCCAGGAGGTAACAAAGATCCTGGGTATGAAAAAGATTAGGACTACAGCCTTACACCCTTAGTCGGATGGATTGGTCGAGAGGCTTAACTGCGCTCTTGAGCAGTACCTGTCGACCTTTGTAGCAGACAACCTAAAGGATTGGAATTCAAAGGTGCCATTGTTTCTCCTTGCTTACCGTTCAGCAGTTCACGAATCCACAAGGGTAACGCAATCAAGGATGCTGTTTGGAAGATAACTACACCTTCCTAGTGACCTGTTGTTTGGACGACCAACAGAAGAGGAAGCTGTAGCGCCTGATTATGCTAGCGAATTACGTAACAGACTAGATGGCATTCATGATTTTGCTCGACAGCACCTCAGAATAAATAGTGACAGGATGAAGATGCAGTATGATAGAATTTCGTGCGAGGTATTTCAATAAGGTCAACTGTTGTGGCTGTACAACCCCGAGAGGCAAAAGGGATACTGCCCGAAGCTACAGAAATGTTGGGAAGACTCCTATAGGATTTTGAAGAAGATCAATGATGTAGACTTTTGGATTTGTCATCAAGGTTCTCTGGCAAATCCTAAGGTTGTCCACATCGACAGACTGTCACTATGAAGGTCCAGATGTTGCGGTGGCTGTTCGGGAGGAATAGACTTGAGGAGGAGGCAGTGTTACACGCTCACTGCTTTGTCTCGCATGAGCAAATGTAAGTGAATGACAGAGCAGTTATATGATAGCAGCGGCAAGTCACAAAGGATGTTTTGAATGACAGGCGATCAGCGGCAAGTCACAAGGGATGTTTTGAATGACAGGCGAGTAATAAACCAAGAACAGCGTATCTGTTACAAAAGAGCAAGCCTACACGATAATCCTTTTTGCGACTTGCGCTGATGATCTTGGTTGTATTGAGTTTCTGCATTTATCTGAATAATTTTCTTGTTGTTTACTGCCCTCGTTTCTGTCAGCATGACTCGGGGTGCGTCAAACTTTCCTGGTCACGGCCAGCCAAATATAAATAGTGCTATGGGCCTTCGGGCAGGGTGTTTTAGCGGTAGACGACAAGAAAGAGAAGTGACCAGCGGGAGGAAAATCTGCAACTGTGAGCATCGTGTCAGTGAGGAGTACGACTGGCAGGCTTGATTTAGGGTGGGATGCGTCAGTGAAAAACATTACAAATGATTGTAACTGACAGACTGAAGGTGTGTTAATGATTAGTATGAGGTAATTGGCTGTAACCAAACAGAGACATTAAGAAGGACGTTAATTAGAGTAGAAATAAACATTAAATATTGTGCTCACTGAGAAATAAAAAGATTAATAGTGGAGATAGAATGATTAATGTTGTAAATAATAGCTGTGTGAATAAATTAAAATCAAACTTAGTTCTTTTATTTTTTATTAAGACCTCCATCCCTGACAAACTCTTATACACTCCTCAGGCGTCTTGTAACATTATGTTTAGTTATTAAGGACGTGTACTTCAGACATTTTACAAACAGCAACTTTCACACATGTTAGAAACACTACTATTTTGGAGCTCTCCAACATAGTCAAAAACATATCTTTTCATACTGCAGTGTCCTAAACACTTGCTGATCAAGGAGGTCCGTACATTTTAAAACTGTGGTTATGACTGTATGGGATGTGCTTTCCAGCGTAATTACGCTTTTACTAAGTATAATGCTAAAGTCAAGAATCTACACACCTCCCCCTAGGCATCTTAAAACTTCTTGGAAAAGGATCTTCTTAACTTCAGAAGCAAACTTTTCCCAAACCTACACTAAAATTAGCAGAAAAAACAGTTTTAGGGTTTTTTATATTCAATCTTTATTATTCTGCCTGTTAATATTTGCTTCACAAATACTGAGTGTGTAATAATATATGTAATATACATTAATTGTGGCATGGTGATTGTGAACTTTGGGGGGCTTGGTGGGTGGGAGGGGGAAGGGGGGTTATTGTAGAATAATCTTTTGCTCATTATGTACCATGTACCAACTTGATGTAACCTATAACTTTGTACCTACATGTACTGTCAAACCTTTTACTAGATGCAATATACGTAGCTACATCATTATAAAATTATGTATGCAGCATGGTGAAAAGAGTGCATGTCAGTTCACTGCCTTGTGCGTTCGTGATAACACACGTATGCTGTCCATTGATTCTTTGTCTTGCTAACAAACTTCCATGTGAGCAGACCCTTGAGATGCCGCTTACAGTTATTGTTTTGGAACCCACTTGTGATTAGTAACCCATGTTGTTTGTCCACTGAGAAAATATCTTAATTAACTTGATTTTGTGTGTGATGGCAGGACCCACACAAAAACAAAGCTGTGATACGTGCCAAGCGCTATGTGAAGGAGGCAGGGCTGCGTGTACAGAACTATGCATCGCTGTGGGCAGGCTGCCGCAGCAACAAGGCCAGAGCGCAGGCCATCATTGACTTCCTCCACGAGAACGGCTTATCTGGTGAGAGGAGTTCCACTACACTACTATTGCAGTGCCTTCTGCTCATGTTCATTGTATAATTCTGCATGGTCGTGAAAATTTGTAAGTTTTCCCAGTGTTCTTTTTGCAAATATGTTTCCCTTCAAATGACTGTAACTCTTTCAGGTCCAATTTAATTTATGTTTTGGGGTGTTGCTAACAAATTTTTTGATGTATGTTGTGCTTCATTCAATAGAACACTGGTTTCATTGCCACAACAAATACTTTACATGAACCAATCGTAATCGTAACATAGACCAGAAGTAAGAAATAAATCGGTTACCCATGCAGAAGGTCATTAGAGATTGCGACTCGTAGTCTACAATACTAAATTTATATAAACTATATATGTGTGTGTATATCTGTGTGTGTTAACATGCATGTGTTTGTATGTGCATGTGTGTGAGAGAGAGAGGGAGTGATAGGGGGGGAGAGAGAGAGAGAGAGAGAGAGAGACTGCCCTGGGCATTTGTTTGAAGCATTTCTGGACAATTCATGTGTGTTTTTCTTTGTTGTGATGTGATGAAACACATTTTTAAATCCGAGAAACAAATCCAAATATTAACATTACATTAGTAACTTTACTAGATAAACAGAGCACTTCCAGGCTTATTTTAACACTTTGCGTACTGTTGATGTAATATTAAATTGCAGTAAACTTCATGAAAACTGCTGTCACCATCATTTTCAGAGAAGCAACTTGACTGTCATAATATTGTGGCAAATTCTGTTATAAGTAAGTTTCCATCACCAGCAATTTTCATTATGTTCATTAGAAGCTAGTGCATTTCACATAGCAGCACTTGGAGGTTTTTTTTTAGTTAGAAATTGATCTAGAAACTGTGACGTATAAGTTATATATTTCATTGTAATACTTAATCATTCATGGTGACAAGTGTGCATGGTATGATATGTATTCCCTGGGCAGCTGCAACCAATATTAATTCAGTATTGTGTCTGTTTTAATAACTTCATGTATTCATGGAAGAGTGTATTTTTCCCTTATTCTGTCGTATGGAAGCTCCAGTCTATAAATGTAGTTTGTATTTATTGGGTCTCAAAATTAGTTTGCTAGCAACAGGTGATGCCTGAGGTTTGATTGATACGCTCCATGTATGAGTTTGATGTGTGTGAATTTTACACACATGCATATGAAGTGTATCATTTTTGTGATTTCTAGGAACACCAACATTGGAAAAGTGCAAGCGACTTCGAATCAAACGTGAAAAGAAAAATGAAGCCAGTGAGCTTGACTTGGCAAACATCATTAGCAAAGGTAAATATTTTGTGTGTCATATACCATTTTATCCAGATATAATGGACTAGGTGTCATTCCAAATTTTACTTCCAGAAAGTCAAGAGTCATCTTGTTTTAACCAGCTAAGGATTTTAAAATCATATTTTTGCTTAAGTAACAGTAGGTCCCATATTTACCCTTGTACCGCCTGCCCCCGTGTAAGATCCACACTCCACCATTTAAATATCTTCCCAGGAAAAATATTTTTACATATTCAGTTCTAAAAATTTGTGTTTCATTACACAGCTGTATTGCACAAGCTATACATGTGTCACGAAACTAAATGTGACCTATGCTATACCACATTTATTCAAAATAAATACCACCTATTTTATTTTGGTGGTTTGGCAAGGGGGTGCTCCGGAACATTACTCTCCGTGTAAAACCTTCAACCCTACTTTTCAAATTTGTTTCTGAAAAAAAATGTGTTGGTGGTAAATGGTAAAATATGGTAACTGTAAGTATTTTTAATTGGATATATTTGTTGTAAGAAAATCTGCTTTGTAATCCTAAAAACAAACAGTGGTGAACAAGGTTCACCTAAATTTAGTAAAGGGTGCCATAATGAGAGTAAATCAGCACCCATACACATTCGTTTATAAGTTATACACTTTTCTTTGCCTATTGTGCAGTATATAATTTATGTTTTGATTAGAGCTGTGCCGATTTAGATCAGCTTCTGCAGAATTTGCAGATGTCGACCAAATTGGTGCTTGTGCCAATGTAGGAACTGCAGGTAATTTTCCGCTGATTTGACAAACATAAAACATTGTGTCAGCATGCATCAGTTTTTTATTTTGGTCCCTTGAAAATTGTTCTATACAGGTTACAGTGTATTTCAGTTTTTACTTAAATTTATACTAAACAAATTTTTTCCATTATGTATTTTAGTTATAATATGCTTTCCTACAGATTATTAAGATTATAAAGTACTCTCTAAGTATATTAATTTGGTATATCAATTTTGAAAATTATATTATTTCAAGACAGGTGTACTTGTGAAATTTCCTCTATATTGTGAACATAGAAAGTGTTCCCTTCAGATTCGTTATAAATATGGTTCTATTGTATTTACTACCGTAGTCCATTTTTAACATTTTTAATCTTAAAAATTAGCTCTGTGATGGGTGATAATTTTGAATCTTCCTGTTCAAAAACAAATATTTTATACCAACCCAAATGTGTAGCAAAGCACCCATGCACAAATCATCAATTAGCCTACATTTTGTTTTTTGGAAGAATTATGTTAGAGTACATGTTTTGCAAGTAACATTAATCCTGTTTATTGCAATGCAATGTGTGTATAAAACCAATCCACCATTTTTGTTTCAAGCCTATCACTTGACTGTCAACAGCAACGAAACATAACAACCTTACCCATGCTTACTGTTTTCTGTGTTCACAAATAAGTATTGTTACAAGTATAGACAAACACACACATATATATATATATGTATATTTGTCTTTGCTTGAACTTACATGGTTTGTATCACTATGCACTATCACTCTGTTTATTTTTTTTATACACTTTAAACAGAAATAAGTTAAAAATTGCTTTTAATTGTCCTGCACTTCGCCAATACCATTCTTTGACTAAAATTGTGACCTAAATTCAACTTAAATATAAGTAAAAAGTTTTTTTCGCACATCTGCAGCACATTGATGCATCTGCATTACAGAATTGGCACATCAGTGAATCGACACATCAGCATAATTTTGTGAATTGGCACAGCTGTAGTTTTAATCATATAAAAATGAAATGTGGTAAAAGTGTCTTAAAAGGAATGCCTAAATGCTTCCTCCTTCCCTCTTGGGGGATGCCTAAAGGCATGCCCCCACCTTAGTTGGAGACGTTGTTTCGTGACTGAAGTATAGTTTGTTCATGATATATTCATATTTAGATTACAAAGTTCTGTCTTAAGCTGTGTGATAGCTAAGATGGTGTGCCCTAGGTGCAGTTTATTTTTAGCATTGTGCACAACCCATAATTTATTGTAATCAGTACTACTTATAATTCATTCAGGGTATCTTCGATACTTTGGAAAAGAACCTTTGAAAAATCACCCTAGGAGTTACATGTTCAATTGGTTATAAAAAAATGGTATATGGAAAAAGGTTTTGTCTTGCTTTTAGCACTGAAGACTGAAGCACTATATAAATTGGTTGTTTTAAGTATATTTTTTCAATAAATTATAATAATTTGTTAAAAGTCAGTAGGAATTAACAACAAATTTTCTATTTTGAAGGGACATGTTGGTTTAAGCTGAAAAGAAATAGTTCGTAGGTTAAATATTAATATGTATAAATTTAATGCCGTAATTGTAAAGTTAATATTTGCTAAACTATATATTTACATTTTTACGTAGCACTCATGGGTAAAGATTTCACTGTTATTAATTGAAATTAAATAAATTTCAGTGTCTGTCCAGCGGACTCATACACTCCATCTTGTCCGTTTGGGCACGTTTTTTTCAGAAGTATAACCACGCCATATTGGATATTGGAGACGCTGAATTGTGGTTATAAAACTAACGTAACACATTCTTTCTACTTATAAGATAATTCTAGGTTAAGATGTAATTTTAGTATTAGCGTTGTTATTTCTGCAGTTTATCAAATAAACGTGCAAAATATAGAAAGGCATTTGAATATTTCCGTTACGTAATTCCCTTCGCAATCCTTAACAGAAAGAAATATTTTAAAAGAATGAAAAGGAATCTATTTTTGGTCAATAACTGATAATCAATTATTTTCGAAAGATTTTTGTGGAGCGTAAGAGATAGCAGCACATTAGCGTTGGCTTACACGTCTTTGCACCGCACGTAGGGTTGTTTTGATGTTGTGGCAGTGAAGAAGTGCGACAGTTTCTTGATGGAAAAGCGATGTACCTACACTGCAGGTTTCAAAATGAAAGTGATTTTGTTCGCTGAAGAGTTTGGAAATCGAGCCGCGGGCCGTGAATTCGTAGTAAATGAAACGTTAGTGCGGGGTTGGAGGAATTTTTTTCACTTATAAGTCGCACCCCGAGTTTTCAATTAAAAAATTTTAAATAAAATGTGCTACTTATATGCGATACAATAGAATAATTGGTACCCATTTATCACAGTGAAATCTTTAACCTGAGTGCTACTTCCAAAAGTTTATTATGTAAAATTTAACTTTTTCCTTACACCAAATATGTAAATAAATCTTAATACAATAAGTAAACTTTAATTAAATTATATAATTAACAGTTCCGATATATACTTCAATCTACCTTTTTGTATGTATTACAATATTTTGCTAAATTGATTAGCATTTTTTAGACATTTGGAGAATTTTATTAAAGTATATGACAGTTAAGATTACATGGCATTGTTTCTCTTCAAAAATAAATTTTGGTAGTTCCCACATGGCACTGTTTGTTTACAAAACATTTGACAGGTGTCACATGGCAATGTTTTGTTTACATACTGTGGAAGGATACATAATCGGCTCCCTGAAAGTAGATCTTAAGCAGGGCTTCAGAAAATCTTGAAGTTACCGTGAATACATTATAACAATTATTGCTAGCAACCATGAGTTAACTTGTAAACATATTTTTTTAACATCATGTTGGTTTGGTTGGCATTGTCATCTTTGAAACAAATCACCACACTTATGAATAGAGACAATTTCCTTGAATTCTGTATATGTATAATGATATGACAAATTAATTTTTTAAGTTCATTTAGTTGTTAGTGTCCCAGCTTCAAGGCAACTTTTATCCTTCACGGGAAGAATTACATGATGATTGCAGTTAGTTGTAATGAAGGTAAGTATAGTAACTCATAGAGCTTCAAGTTAATATATGGGAAAGGAAGCTGCTTGCAGGATGATTAGCCCTTATTGTCCTATGGTATCATAAAGACAGCTGAGCAACTTCATGTTTACATGATCACAGTACTTTGTTTTCAGTTAAACTATACAGATGTATACTTATAACTTAATAACTTGCTAGAATGATGTACTCATTCCTACATTCCCTGCAATGGTCTTTGTCTCATGTATAAATGAGGCTTGCAAAATGAAAGTTTAGATAAAATTCTAGCAAAGGACAATGAAATATGATGCAAAAATATTTTAATTAGCTACTTTTATTTCTTTTGTAGGTCGTGAGTCGAGGAGGAGTACAATGCTGGCACCTGTGAGGAAACCTCTTGAACATGACAGTCCAACCAGGGAAGAAGTTAAAAGTAGGTTTGCTCGGATTCAAGCATTAGGTGATAGCGGCTCAAGCTCTGAGTAGTTGGAATAGTGTCCCGATTGTAAACATTAGACATTAATTATTTGAATGATTTTCTTACCCAGTGCATGTCAGTGAACTGCACTAGCTCAGGGAACAGTTTGCTGCNCCAGTGCATGTCAGTGAACTGCACTAGCTCAGGGAACAGTTTCCTGCTGCCAGATATCACATTGTGTATGCTGGTTTTGGAGCATGAACTGCAAATATGGCATTCGACTGTAAAATATGTGTCTGGTTNGATATCACATTGTGTATGCTGGTTTTGGAGCATGAACTGCAAATATGGCATTCGACTGTAAAATATGTGTGTCGTAGATTACCTTCTTTCAGTGATTGTGTGAGAGATGTCATCTATTTGGAAGACTAACTTGTATTGGTGAGGCCTAACTATAATTTTAACTTCCATAGTTAAATGTTCTTCTAGTTGCTGATGGTACTGAATTTAACAGCTAACAAAATTTACATAATATTTTACATTCTGGTTTCACATTCAGATAATATTTACAATCGTTAAATGAAAATATTGTATTTGCGTGAATGTGATGCAGCAACTAGTATAAGATGGCCCTGAATTTTAGAAGGATGTTTTCTTGCAAAACTGTTACCTTCATTAAAATTCAAAACATACTGCTATTGTGATGTAAACATAGAATTATTTAATATGTATAAAGAATTCAGGAAGTTTGGTAGTTGACTTACTGTATTCATTGTACTGTTTCTGTAATTTGTGACTGCTTTAATAGGCACTATGCATGCATTTAATGCCAAACTTAATTTATCATGCTTGTTACCTATTAACAAACTTGTCAGCTTCCATAAGGCTATTTAAAAGTTCTGATGTAACATGTCATGTATTCGGTAGATACTTACATTCATTTCATATCAGTGATGATACTGGCCATGAAACTTAACCTAATGATGAAACGCATGTAAAATTTGGGGNGGGGATCATTTATTACCATGCACCATGGCAGCAGCCCAGCCAGAACACTGGGCAACACAAGCTTGCACCCTGACTGTACCAATCAGCGACCTCAGCATCAATTTGCCGCCTCGCCTGTGGTCGGGTCGTTACTGTTGAACTACGTTAATGTCTTCCTCCTCTGAAGGCTGTAAAGCATGTGCCTTCATGGCGGGTTTGTTTGCAGGACTGGGCTGTTGGCAGGACGCAGAGATTATCTCCCTCTTGGCATATATAAAGGAGCTGGTCGGATCGAAGGCCGAGTTAAGGTCCTGACCAGAGCGTAGCAGGCAGATGCAGAGTAGCTGGAGTTTAGTGGCAGATGACATACCACTTTCCCCTTATAATGATGACAAACCTCTCCCTACTGGCTCTTAGGTAATGTAAGGTGGAGGGGGGAGATAGCCCATGGTCCAAAGTACAGCAGGATGTACAGGTCGTTGAGGTGCCCAGCAGAACCAGGGTTAGTGTGTCAAGAAGCATAGCTAGTGGCGTCGCCCCTCTCTCTTTCTGCTTCTTCCCTCAGCCACAAGTACACGCTGCTGGGCCTCTGTATCGTAAAATGTGTCGTAGTATTTAGTGTTTGAAATTATTTGTGACATTCTTGGAGTGACAGAAGGTAGACATGAACAATAACAGTTGCAACACATAGGCTCTCAATCGTAAGACCACATTGCGCTACACAGAATAAAACTCAAATAAAATTTCTACTGACTACTCTAACTATCAGTGAAATAAAAGCAAGAAAGCAAGAATAATTTATTTACTTTGGTTTTACTGTAGAAAATGAAATTATTTACTGAATTAGCATTCTGACTTTTGGTTAGGAAAACTGAAAATTGAAAAATTAAAATTCTCGAGATTTGATTAAGGAGTATGATGACTTCAGATAACTACCATCCTTACAATAAGGGACAAAAATGTTGAAATTATGAACATTAAAAATTAATGTTTGCTGCTCCGTAACTTTCCATAGAACTTTAATCACATTACTGTAAACTTCAAAATTAGTTAAAGTTTCACGTAGCTCGATCAAAATAAAAGTTTAAAAATCATTAATAATTCCAAAAATTACCAAATAATAAATATTTTAATTTTTTCTCTCACTGATTAAATTCAATTCAAAATAAATTAATCTTGTTGAAATGTTTATCAAGGTAGTTTAAACTCAATTGCTCGGGTGCTAGCTTCAGCCTGCATAACATACGGACTACTGGGGCACATAACACATATCTCTGGCATCAATATACAGGTGGCGTCACTTTTGTTTAGTACGGCGTCACACCAATCATTATGGTGGCAGGCGATAAGCAGCAGTTCCATAAAGGTGGCGACTTCTGGAGTTAACCTGATTTAGGATGCTGCTGGGGATTATACTGATTATAATCCCGGCGGTAACTAACACGTCCGCCATATTCAAAGGTCCCACCAAAAGTGTCACTTCCGGCAACTTAACGCCTGGCAGGAGCAACAATGACTCTCGTCAGGGTGTTGCGGGCCTGTAGATGTCTGAAGGTTAAGAGGCCAGACTGTAATGGCTGTAAGGTGTGTGTTGCCGGCACCAACCAGTAACACAATCCCTGTTGGGAGTGTCCCTGACTGTCTGACAAACAGGAAAGGTTCTCCCTTTTTGGCTGGATGGGTCTCCTGTTCGGGCTGCCATGTTGACGGGCCTAGATACTCGTTTGGATGCTGGTCTGGGTGTTGGTCGGGTGGCTGGACCGGCAGTGGGTGAGAGCGGGCAACCAGCCTGTAATGTGTGTAAGGCATGACATGCCAATGTGATGGTGGTTAAACTTGCTGATCACTCCTCTTCCATCGAGACTGTATGTTAATGCCTGGTTGGAGTGTTTTTGACGTATCGAAAGCTCACTTGAAGTCTGCTGTTGGTACGGTTGTGAGGCCTGCATCAGGGATTTGTTGGTTCCTTAGTTGTCTGGCTGGTGGTTCATTTCGTGGAAATTCTGAAACCTGGGGAACCGGGCTGTAATATGGCTGTAAGATGTACATCTCTAGGTCCATTGTGGCAGAGATGGTATATTGAGATTGCTATACCTATTAGGGATTACTAGGACTTAACAGATTTTAATGGAAGAGGTGTCTCCTCTCCAGGGAGTAAGAAAAGGTACATGCCGGAGTGGACTGCTGTATGTCAGATGCTATCCAGTATGTGGGATACTACTGGGCGATGAAGTGTCGGAATTAGCTCAAGTATAAGAATCTGGTGGTGACATTGTTACGGGAAGGGCTAGTCATACACAAAACAATATCCTCTGCTAGCTCAAGGGAATCCACACCTTTGGTACCGCAGGGTGACCCGGGTAATGGGGTCAGCAAAATTGGGAAACTCCTAAGTGTTCCCTATGCCATGTTTACTAAAAGGGGTACCTGCCTCACGGGCTGAACTTGAATCACAGGCATTTGTGATGGTTTTGGCCTGTGGGTGGGCCGATCGAATCCTTCACGGTCGGACTGATGGGGCCCAAGCAGGAATTTCAATGTGATGAAATTGAACTACATGGAAATGGACAAACCAGACTCACTGGGCCTGGTTTACTTGTTGGACCAGAATCTTATGGATCTGTCTGGAAAACCTACAAGTGTCATAGAAAAGAAGGAGAAAGAAGTACAGGCTGGCCTATTGCTCTGACTCAGGATCCCTCGTTTTGACTGTGCTGCGGTGGGAGTTGGTGGTGACACCCACTGGTTCACGTTTTTTGCTGGTCTGCCCAAGGCCAGATTGAGGTTGCACTCATGCTGGTTGAGGTTTAAATATTCACTAAATGATGGTGGGTAGGGATTTCTCGCCTTTTCAGGAAAAAATGTCCAGGGGGCATGAAGAGCTATGCTCAGTGGGGCAGGTGGCTTCCAAAGAATAAAATGGTGACAAGGAAAATGCAAAAGTCCAGGTATGGCCAAGAGGCTAAGGGGGGTCAAGAGGTTGTAAATGTTTATTTATTATTAACTTCATGCCTATGCAGCACTACAAAAAAAACTGAAAACACCTAATACGAAAACACAAGAAAATAAAATACAATTAAAACAAAACTGAAAAAGAATTACAGTCCAAAAGTTATTAAAATAAATAAACAACATTAAATATTTATGTTAGAAATGACTGAAAATCATATTATTCCAATTAAAATGGGTGGATGGTGTACAATTATAATTAAATTTATTAGACTTGTTCCGATACTATGTTTACCGATACAGATAACCGGATACCAATGCTGATACCGATACCAATGCCCCTCTCTCTTGCTTGTTTCTAAGCTCGCAGTTTCCAACATATTTTGATGTGTGTCACAATGTGTCAGGTGCTTGTTTAAATTTGATGTGGTAAAACAGCCTTTATCTTTACCAGCCCGAGACACAATTTTACCACACTGGTTGCATTTTGCTTTACTTACGTCTGTGAAGTCTTTAGAAAAGTATTGACACACACTAGACACTTAAACACAGTATGTAACAATTCATGTGTGCCAAAAAATGCATTTCATGCGTAAAAAAACACGATAAACAAAAAACAATTAGGATTATGCTCAGATAGTCAGAAGTTCATTTTTATTGCATAGTCGTGTCCACTAGCGTCTAGTATTTAATGGCCACAGATGCAAACTAAGTTTTACCAATAGTCCATACAGACGTTAATTGCATATGCCGGATTTCAACTTTTATCAGTTCTGTTTCATTTCACTTGCTCGTTTGTAGTAATGTATTATTCCTCTGATTTATTTGCGTTTTTATACGCATCTTATTGCAGCTCGCCGTTTGGAAGATAAATATTTTACAACAGTTACAGGCTGCAATATTTATTTCCAGCAGTGTAAGTTATTTTTTAAAACAGCTCACAATATGTTTGTTCAAGTATAAAGCATACATTTCAGTTTGGCGTAGTTACGTTTTTCTTGCCAGACACAGTAATAATAACAGGCAGCAAAAAAAAAATTCCAAGCATATACGTGCAAGATTACAGAACACATTGGTGGTTATAGAATAGTTCTCAGTGCAGCCGCAAGAGGTCAACGTAAGTATTCGAAATGGTATCGATTGTAGTTCGCAATATCGCCACCCAGGGCACAGCGAAATGAAAATTTTCCACTTGCATTCATGATACATACATCTATGAACTCCAGCCATTTATTTGTAAACAGATGTTAGCGAATCACGAGAATGGGTACCAGGTCCCTTGGCGCTACCCAGGGGTCCTTCAACAAAAATGACTGCTGGCTTCACCACAGTAAAACAGTTTGATCAACAGCCAGGTGGGACAGGCTAGCTGTCCCCAACCTAGGTACTAGAAATGCTAAACAAATGGGAGGACGAGAGCTCTGACAGGGGCTTGTATTTCCCCCGCGCTGAGGGAGTAGCGTCCCGATAATTCAAAATGGTGGCGGGTCATGAGTAGCGTGAGAGAAAATCTGAGAGTTTCGCCTTTATCCGGGTCTTTTTGTTGGTTTAAAATTCTACAAAAAACGACAGGGCTGATTAATATTGTAAAACGTACCACATAATATAATTATTGTGGCTTAAGAAAGCAATAACCTGTTTCATTGTCTATTACTGATACTAATATATCGGCCCGATACCATACCCAATACAGATACATTTAAAAAAGGTTAAGTATCGGCCGATACAGATACTTGGTATCAGTATCGGAACAACTCTAAAATTTATGTTGACAAACGAAAATAAATACTTGGGGCTGTTAATAAAATAAAACATAAATATTGCATGAAAATCTAGATCAAATCAAAAAATTAAATAAATATATACTGTAAACATAACTTTCATTTAAACTTATATAATGGAACTTTTATATAGTAGAACCCCTGTAATACACTTTTCTACGGACAGCGCAAAAATGATGTATGATGCAGGAAAGTGCATTTGGTATCATGTTATTTTCTTTTTCCGACGGTTCAAAAGTTATAGGTCGGCTTGCATTCAATGTTGGCTTACAGTCAATTATATACAGCATGTCCACCCTTTCACCTTAAACAACATTAAATCTTGCCCATAAACATGGATTAATTGAAATTCAATTCAACCCTAACCATTAAGTTTACATTTTGGTATACACAACGCAATATGCTGTGGTGTAATTTTGGAAACTGAAAGTAAAAAATAATATGACGACAGTTACCTGATAGTAGCACTTATTTTTATTTAATAGATTGTACAAGACATTTAGGTTAAACTTTCAATTTTTCAGTGTAATGAGTAGTAAGCTAAATATAAACGTGAAATAGTTATTTCCATAGGATAATAATTTGTAACTTACATTTTGTTAATCAAAATTTAAGATTAGGTATATCAGCGTTCTTGCAACACTGTCGTGCATATTGAAATGATTCTCTATGTAAAACTTTTAACAAGTGCATTGTTTGTAGGTTACAAGTTACATTGATATGCAGTATTTTTAAAAATTGGCTGATTGAAACTACACAGACTCAAAATTCTTGTCTTCTGAATGGGGCCATTGAGAGCTATGGCGGGTCCCACTAGAGATCGCGTTAAACTAATCTTGTAAGTTTTATATTTGAAAAAAAAAAATTGTTTTTATATTTAAATATCAACTTTTTTTAACATTTAGTTTGGTAAGTCTTTTGTTTTCTACTTTTTTTTTAAATATTTTTTATGGCCTCTACGGATCCCCTGAGGCCAGGCTTCATGGATACAGCTGTGGCTTCCACCTTGTCTCGTCACCCCTGCTTCTGAATCATACCTAAATAAGAAGACAGTGTTTATTAATACAATTTTCCCATCACAAATGAGTAAGAAGAAACTAACAAAGAAAATAGTGGTGTTCAGTACCAGCTTAAAAAGAGTCTGGTTTGATTGCTTCCGGTATTTTAAATACCAGCCAGTTTTTGATATAGTACAACGGTACTGGCCCTGCACTAAAAATTTTTGATACTCTCCTTGGATAGTCTGCCTTGTTGGTGCTTTGAGGTGACTCCTGAGTCGTGTGCGGTCACGTGACTTGGAATTTTGTGGCACCACTGCCATAGTTGGTGCCGGCACTACACTGAACCAGGACACATGGAGATGCATCCTGCATTGGATGCTGATATGCCCAATATTGCCTCCGTGGGCTTGATGTCTTTCAGTTATTGTGTCAGCCATTCAGAAACATGTGAGCCAGCCCCTACAATAGTCTCCACGAGGACCCCCTTTGTTCACCCGAGTGAAAAATGAGAGGGCATGTCGTTAACAAGTGTAGTAGGTTTAACAGGGGTGCATTCAGGCATGCATAGCCACTGATGTCTTGCAGGTGGTGTGGGAGGCTACAGGGACTGAAATACTGTAAAAAATATCTGTATTGTCAGGCATGTAAACACCCGTGCTTTATGCCGGAAGGCTGATTGGGCAGAGCTTACAAACCAAGTGTGCATTTAAAACAGCACACATGCTCACTGTATATCCGGGATTCATATCCTAAACCTTGTCCGAATGTAACATCTTAGCTACCTTGACCACCAGGGTGGTTGCAGTAATCGAGAAAGAAAAGTTGAAAGAAGATATGTCTAACTTGATAAAGTGCCAGGTGTAACTTTAAATAACTAATTTATACAGACAAATAAATAGCGTAAAGGAAACTTTGATGAGTCAGAATTTTTCATTTTGAAAAGTAAGTAAATTGTACCATTTCCAAACAAAGCAGCTTTTTATAGAAGAAAAGAAGGAAAAAATGATACAAACAAAAGGTTCTGTACAACCATTAGACGAAACCTAGTTTCAATTTTTACAAGCGCCTCTCATACCGTTGGTCTTCCATAAGATAACATTTCATATGTGACTGATTTGTGTTAAGTTTGTGTGAGAAAATTAATTTGTTTGCTGTAACTTGTAGTGTCATACTGTCCGAGACTTTTATACTTTTTTATTATTAATATAGTACATGCAGTATACAATTTGTAGAAAAACTGTTTTAATGTATTATGTAATTATTATGCATGTTTGTACTGTATTGTGCAAAAAAAAATGTAAATTGAAACCACATAAAAGTACTTTAAATGTAATGTCCACAGTAAATTGAAAATTACACTTTTTTTAGGCAAGTATTGATATCTTGTGATTGAAAAAGCAGTTCTGTAGTGATTTTGTCAACCTTTCAACTAAAACTGTCAGGTTACAGTTTTAATTTTCACCTTTACTGACCGAGTGTCACTTGCCTTTTTTGAATAGATTTTATCATGTATACCGTATTTACTGAATTGTAAGCCAACCTTTTTTTATCAATTTGAATCCTCCAAAATCATGTCTCGTCTTAGATTTGGGACAACCAATATTACACACAGTTTCCACCAAGTATATATATAAAACAAGCTGATAAAATGGACACTTTAAGTTATCAGTACCCTTGCAGCCCTAGTACAAATATAATAAAAGTGGTCCCAGTTCGTAAAAACATGCCGCTTGGCTGGGTCTGACTTCTCACAAGATGACGGCGGCGGTAGTTGTGTTTAGTCTGGTATGCCGCTGGCTGCTCTCTTCCTCGTCGTTCCCTTCCCCACCTGTTCTTCCACCCACACCCTCTGCTATCTTCATCTCTGTACCTCCTCCCACCCCTATTCGCTCACGCATCGCTCTGCTCCCTTCCTCCTGCACCTACTCCCTTCAAATGCATGCCCACACCACTCCCTCCCTCCTGATAAACCAAACCCACTTCAAGATTCCTTCCACCCCCTCATTCTGTTTTTCGTCTCTTTATCCCCTCTCCTTTTATTGGCCCACTTATTCATCATCTTCATTCTCATCGTCTTGCTCCAAACACCCCTATCCCCTTTAAAGGCAACTGTCACAACAGGCAGCTCGGATTTTCTTTGTCCTACTCTCCCTACCTTCACGCTGATGCTATTCCCCACCTGTGTGATACAGGATGGTTCATAGGATCTCAGATAATGTGACCAGGCACAGACTATAAGGTGCCTTGAAGGTTGGGGGTAATAGGGTAACACTAAGGTAGTCATTCTGTGTTTCAATTTCCTGTTTGGTTATATTATCACTAAATTAAACTTTACAGAAACAATTCTGAGGTGGTACCCTAATTAACGTACTCGTGCTAACTGTAGTCGGCGTCTTGGGGGTGGCGCTAGGCGTCGGGGGTGGTTTCTTTGGCCGACGACTTGATACTTATCTAGTCTTGTAGTTCTGGTCTGTTGTCGGCAGGCTGAGGTCTGGTGCTTCGGGCGGCCTTTGAAAAGGCCCTGGTTGCTGTGACTTCTCTCCACGACTGCGGCTCCGGGTTCGCTTCTCGACGTACGCCTCCACGATACGCTTCTTCCGGTACTCCCGATCCAACTTGCTCTCGCGCACTTCTGAGTCAACTGATCTCCCCTCTTTTCTCACAACTTGGCTTTTAAACTATTGCCATCCCTCCTTAGAACCTTACACGTGTCTTCCCTTGTTAGTGGAAGGGATGGTGGGAGGTGCCGAACAACTGCCACATCCTCCACGTGCCAAGGCTCTTGCTGGTGGAATGGGAAGGGGGTGACCTGCGGTGCCACTGACAAACCCTGTTAGCTTTTTCTGCAGCGCATGTTAATGTTCCTTTTTTGCTAGGAGTGAAGTTTCACGGGGAAGCTAGAGGGGGTGGGTGTCCGAGGCAACCTTGACACGTGTAACTGCCTCCCTTGGGCAGGCATGGCTTCGCCGCAGGCGTTAATAGGCTACTTGACAAATTTTTTTTTTTTACCTTAAGTTGTACATATATGCTTAATAGAGCTTAAAAAAATATTATTTCAGTGAAACTAAACATTGTCTGGATTATTTTCACATTTATTTATTTGTATTTCAATTTTACCGCTGAAACGATGCCAACTGTCATGGCGGCATCTATGATGTCAGAATATAGTAAGCAATTTGTAAACAAACACGCAAGTTGAAGATTTTTTAAATTATAATGAATCCTACCACTTACAAATGGTGTGCAGTGCCTAAATGTGAAAGTTCATCAATAAAAACTCCCAGAAAATTGTTTTTCTCTCAACCGAAAAAAAACATGCTGAAAGAGTTGTTAAAACTGGCACGACGAGATCCAGCGGGTTTATCAACAGATACTACTATTTATTTTTGTGAAGACCACTTTGATGTAAGTTTTATTAAATTTTTAATGTTATTTAATTTGTATGTGTACCCTAATAATATTGTTTATCCATAAATGATTTAAAATAAACTACGATATTTGAGGTTAGGTTTGATTTAACCTGGTTTTTTGTTAGCTAAATAATATTGTATTACGCAATTATTTTTTATTACAGTTGCTGAGTGACTTGATTAATTATATTGAGTATCACATAATGGGAACGGTGTCTAAAGTGCTAAAAAAAAAACCTGGTTGTATTCCAACAAAGTTTGACTGTCAACCAGATAGAAGAAAACAAACACTCACTACCACTACAGAACGACCTTATATTTATAAAAAGAGAAAAATTATGGAAATTGGGGAATGTCGTGAATTAGTACAAGCTGCTACGGTTTCTAACACAGAACATTCCCCAAGTACAAGTTCAGGTGGGTATAAATATTATAGTAATAATAGGCAATAGGAGAAAAGTCAAGACAATTTTTATTATTCATTGCATATTGATTGTTATTCAGTTAAGTTGTATGTATTGTACCTATTGATTATATGTTATTCGATGTGTAATATGTATGAAGTGAAATACTTATATAATATTTTATATTTTTCAGATATTAGCATTGTACTTAATAATCAAACATATTACCATTGTTATAATCTTAGGTTATAATCATAACCTAACATCACGTTACATACAAGAAGTGTATGTAAATTTATTGTATTTGTGAGCACAAAAGTATATTATGTTTCTCGTTAAATAGAAGCTTATAATATACTTACATGGAAGACTTAACATTACGGAATTCTGATGAGCAGAAATCACTGTTTGTTCCGAAAAACATTCCCAGCATCAGTACATCAATTTTGGGCCAATTCGAACTGTTCGCCTTGGTAAATCCAGTTTCCATTTTGGTATTCCTTGTTTTAACTAACTATGTAAGAAAACTTCGCACAAAATCAAAATAATAACAACGGGAGAATAACGACAAACGATGACAAGAGCGAAATACATAGGAATGACAGGAGCGACGAGTTTCTTTACTATACGATGACATCACGAGCTCTGATTGGTGTTCGCCATCACGTGACTTATGGCTTTATTTTCACGTTTTTATTTAATGAATTAGACAATAATCCAATAATTCAATGTTAAATAAACTTGATATTTGTTAACCTGAAACAATATTCTATCCTTTGAAACAGAAATTTCTTTATTTTCTTTTTACTGGCATGTAGCCTATTGTGCTGCCACGTGTTCTGAGGCAGGTGGCTACTGGGGGGGCCCTTGCCGGGAGGGGGGGTGGTATGGCGTGTGTTGTGACAGCTGTGTTTCTACGTTGAATATGGCACACGTAA
>NQII01002281.1:0-107091 GCA_002778355.1 Clitarchus hookeri | reverse complement strand
TCCCGGGCTTTTGCAAATCTGGCACAACTCGCGCCAAACATTTCGGGATTCGGTTACACCTCTATAGCTCCCGTTCTGTGCTGTCTCTTTCACTACATTCACGCTCCGTGTCTCGTGGACACACGACAGATGTGACCCCCTCCACTTCGACTCTTCTCCTTCCTCTTGTCCCCTCCTCTCACTGTTACCCAAGGATGCACGCCACAGCCTGCAGTTCATATCTAGCTAGCCTCCTATATGCTAGAAGGGTCTAACACTCTGGCTCTGCTTACACATTTTGCAGAAGGTATAATTACTTTACAATGTATAAATTATTTTTCAAATTCTTTGCAGGCCGATCAACTATTTGAACTCGCTAAACAAACATAAACCTGGTACCACATCTCTGACTCCGTACAGTAATTACACACTTTCTTACAGGGTTACAAACATTTGTACATTACAATTTACACAACATGTCCTAAAGTGATCTCTCCAGATCTAACGTATATGCTCTTGTGTGCTTCCATCGCCCTTGTAACTCTGGGACTTTCTGTGAACATAGACAAACAATAAAGAGGCCGAAGGTCGGTAATTGGCAGGCTGTTTGACAGCATTTACGTATAGTGACATGGTTCATTCTTACTGTTACGTACGGCTCACAGGCCGTGAAAAGAAAATAACCCTCTTATCTGACTAGATTGGGAAACTCCGTCCTGGTTAATGTCTGGCACTCTGCCATTTTTACAAATGGTCTTCCGGTAGGCGGAAGCAATCACAGAGTTAACCTATCACTAAACTTGCACATGGTACGTTTTACTGTTAGGGGACGGCTCACAAGCCATGAAAAGAACAAAATAAGACTCTTATCTTATCCTATCCTGCCTCTCCGCTGTCTTACGGTGGCGGTGGAAGTATATAAAAAAACTATTTTACACCCTGGCAATATAAACACACTTTCGGCCCTTCTAAATACACACACTCCAATTCAGTTGAGGGCCTATATTCTTGCCTTATACATTTAGTAAACTCAGGTATAGGCATCTGACCGTTTTAGGCTCTGGGACGTCCTGCCCTTATTACTCGCTGCACTTATGTTCCGGCGTCTCACACATTATAACTCGGCTACACAGGTAAAAATAAAAACACTTAGTTGAACCTAAGTTCCAGCATACCAGCCCTGTTTCTCAGCAGGTGACATGAGAAAAAAAACACTTACCTCATGTCACACAGAGTCTGTCACTGAGGTGGTCGACGCGGTTCACGTGGTTTGTACTTACGATGGTCCCGGTAGAGACTAGGTTCCTCTCGGCCTCTGCAGGTGCACCAAGTCTGTACTCGCATGGTTTCGTTCCCCGGCGGACTATGACGTTTCTCCCCGCACTGGATTCCTGACAGCGTGCGGGGGTGTAGTCTGCGTTGACATTGTCTTGCCAAGGTGTCCTGCCCTCTCCAGGCTACTGGCACTCGTCTTCGGGTCGGTTGCTGTGCCCCGGTACATCCTCGCCTCTCTGATATTTTCTCGGGTTTGTTGCGCCAAACTCTCTGTTTGTTTCATCCTACACCCTGCTATTTCACTCGCAGTTTCTATTTCTTCGTCATTTACACGTTCTATCTCTTCCTTGTTTACCTCCTGCCCCCTTCACTTTCTCCCATCCCTTTCTTCGGCTTTCCTCCCCCTTTCTCCCACTCGTCTTTTCCCCTTCGCTCTCCCGTCCGCTTTCGCCCACTTCTTTGTGCGTACCTTCTCCTTCACTTGCCCGTCCGCTTTCTCTCGCTTCGTCTTCTTTGCTTGCATGTCCGCTTCATCTGGCGCCTGCGTATTTTCAGCCCAATAAGTGGCTGGTATTTCGGGCTCGGTTATCGGCATGTGCAGTGGCCCGTGCGCCCTTGAGACACTGAGATAGCACGTAGGGGCAACGGCCGGCTTTTCGTTTTGACCCTCTCTTCCCGCGTACTTGTCCGTCGTCCGGCGACCTAGTGACCCACTACGGGTTTCCTCTGGGCTGTCCTCTGTAATTCCTGTGGGACCATTGGTATAGGGCGTATCTGGTTCCGTGACACTTTCCACATTTTGCCCATCTTATCCTCCGCCCAATACACATTCCCCGGTCTCTCGAGTACTTTATACGGGGCCCTTGCCATTTAGGTGCCAATCCTGCACAGAATTTATCACTGGCTCTGCTAAAAGGATGGTTGTGTATTAATACGTGACTACCCTCAGGCAAGTGATGTCCAACGGTCGCTTGTTCTGGTTATTTACGCCGGATATACTGTTAGTTTCTTTGGGCTGCCCCTGTTCACCAGATAACTGCTCTGCATATTTCTTCGGGGCGGGAAGTTCTGTAAGTTTGGTTTCCCACTGCCATTCCCCAGGTCGGCAGATGTTTTATCGCAGTATGAGATGGCTGTTGATGAGATAATGGTATTTAACAGCTGTCTTTATCATTAGTGAGGGTAAAGTGACGTGCAAGTGGAGTGAAGAAGGAATGTAACATTGGGAGAAATGAAATTATCCTGAGAACCCACCAGCCAATAGCAACGTCCGCCACTTTTCACTCGTGCTAATATCCAGTATTGACCCCGCCTTAGTAGAAGGTGAGTGATCTAGCCCCTACACCACTGCAGTCTCAAAATTTTTTGCAAAACTTTATTTCAACAAACGGCATGTCACCATTTTACCACATAATTTTGAATGTACTATTAGCAAACCGTAAGGAAATGTTAGGGATGTGCTTAGACAAGTAAAAGACAGTCTACAACACCTTCATTCTGTGCACACCACTTTTCTCTGTGATAATCAATAGCCATTTCGATATCGGGTAACTGCCAGTGAGAGCATTTATCAAGTATTTTTCACAAGTACTGTTACTTAAATTATCTCTTAGATCCCATGTCTATGAGCATTTACTTTAAAGTGAAATGCCGGTATTCAATTTAATTAGATAATTGTGTGTGTTTACGGCTGTAAACAGATCTTTGAGCTCAAATAAAATACATGCAAAATCTTTTAATATTCCTAATTTTTATCGCTCTCATTGGCAACACAATTATTATGAATTAAATTATTTGTGCTAATTTGTGTCAAGCTTAACTCATCCAAAAAGTACGTAGCGTCTTTTGTTAATGCTTAGTGGCATAGACTATATGATGCCTGAAGGTTAAGGGGTTTGTAATAATGTAGACTTTGGCTGTTTCAATTTGAAGGACGAATATATTGTCTCGGATATATTCACAAATAAACATCATCAACACTTGAGAGGTGTGGTACTCTAATAATTTGGTTACTCGGATTGAGTGCTAACGACTTTGAGATGGAGGGGGGGCTTCTCTTGACGGCGTACTAAATACTTATCTCTTGCTGCGGGTGCTGTCAGCTGTGGTGGGTGAGCTCCAGCGATGGGCGGCCTTTGGCAAAGGCCCGCTGTTGCTGCAGTCTCACTGTGGTGATGTTCTACTGACGTGGCCGAGGGTCCGATTTGCCCTCGGCCAAAAATGGCACGGCTGACCTCTCTCTGCGCAGCGATCTTCAACTGGCTGCTGGATGGTCTCCTGATCTAACCTCTCTGCGCAGTACTAATGAACTGACACCCCACTACTCTCGAAAAGGGGTTTTTATGCTCGCCAGCCTCCACCATTAATTGTCGGCACATGTCGCCTTGAGGGGGTAGGATGCAGAACAATGCCTCGTCCCTAGCTTTATCTCGTCAGCTATTTCTTTGGTGCATTTCCACATTGTCCTGTGGTTAGCTAAGGGGGGAAGGGGGGGTGTTCTCGGCACCAATATCCAGCTCGTCAGCTATTTCTGCCGCGGTGCGTGTATTTTGAATTTAGGCGAAATACACATGATTATTTGGTGATATCCCGTGAAACCTCTGCGCTCCACAGATCTCACGGGCTGGCTAGAGGCCTAGGGGGGTGAACGGGGGTGGCAGGGAGGCCTACGCAGCAAGACACGTGTAACTGCGGTCCGTTCTGGCTGTTCACCTGCTTTGTGACACGTGTGTCTACCCTGGTTATGCGGGGGGTGGTTGTGGGCCAGCGTCGCTCTGCTATCCCTAAACCGTCACACGACAAGCTCATTAATTTACATGCTGATAATTGGCCGTACGCCACGATCAATTTTCAGCAACAGTAAAACCTTTTAATCATAAATCAAAAACTGCACCTTTATTTGTTGCAAAGAAAATTAAACTTTAGTCAGAACTCAAAACAAACTACTATCACTCGTCAGCTACTAACAAGGCAAAATTTTAAAACCCGAGACTCAACGAAGATCTAGAATGTCTCATGCACCAACTATTTCAGTTTCTGTCCCCTGATAAAAATTAACTGGAAGCTGGCATTGGCGGGTAAGAAGGCAACATGAATATTCATTAATGTCGTAAAGCTATTGACTCCCAAACACGTACCAGTAACTTGATTGGCTTTATTTTAGAATCTAATTCCCCGCCCCTAGACTACCTTTTATGTCGTGCCACGCCCAAAAAAGTACTGCTCTTAGGCCTGGGCCTAGTCAGACTAATGGGAAATCCGAGCCTTCACGAATACAGACGAAAACCTTCTCTACACTGATTTGTGGTGGTGATGTGCTGAAGGTCACTGTGTTTAGAGGTCAAAAATCCATGCAGAAATGTACCATTCCATCTTTTTTGGGCACTATGATGATGCGGGCATTTTACCGGCTGTCAGCTTTATATCGCCTTCATTCACATCGCGTCTACCTACTCACGAATTATGCGCTGTTCTTAAAATCCTTTATCTGCATGGGCTGGAGTACACCAGGTCTTCCTCGGTGGTCAGAATTGTGCTCTTAGAAGTGGTCGTTGCGTGGACGCGGTCACAGAATGCGAAGATATCCTGTCGTTCGCAGAGTACCCACTTGATGTCTACCTGATACTCGTCTGGCACAGCGTGTGCCAAATCCACTTGTGTCAGTAGCATCGCTTGCATTAAGTGGTCCAGACCCACTGTTCGTGTCTCACCATTCCGTATTTTCCCTAAGTGTACCCATCAGGCTGCTATCTCAATTTCTCGTTCTGCTAGTTACGACTGTCCGAACACCGCTAGCATGCTCTGTACCACTATTACTTTCGTTTCTGTCAGATGGTTGCGTAATCGGGTGGAGAAATGGGCGATGCCGAGAGTATTGATGGTGCCATTGTGCTTAACTAAATTGATTAACCCAGGGCCTTACCAGATATCCTCCAACGGTATGAGGTCTAGGTGTACGAGTGTGTAACTGGCTGCGGTGTCAACAACGGAGGCCATCGGCTGGTCATTCATCTCCAGCGAGATCCTCATGAGCTGTTGCCAAGTCGGGATCGTCTGTATAAGTTATAGCTGGCGACAACTAGATTGTTCCTAGGGTGGATACATGGCCGCGGGGAAGGCGACGTCCGGTCGAAGTCCCTTAATTTCTGGTTTCCTGGCAGTATGCCGTTTAGATCAGGACAGTCCTTGTGCCAATGGAAGGGAGGCACTGAGCATGAATGGCCCTGGGGAGATCGTTTGCCTTGCTTTCATATCGCTTGTTCCATGGGGGTCAGGGGACCTATCAGGGCCGCCTCTATACACCGGTGGTTCGGCGCAGAGTTGTGTTGGTTCACTGTCGTGGGTATGCTTAAAGTTAAGGAGTTTTCTACCCTCCTATCTTCTCAGTTGTTACTCACCCGATCGTCCCCAAGCAACTCTCGCATTCGACACAGCTATTTGAGCTCGCGTCCAGCCATGATGGCATGCTGTACATATCCGTCGACACTCACCCCCAGGAGAGGGGTCATGAATGGCTGGAAGATGTCCTGAAGTAATTGTGTCATTCTACCAGTGTGTTAACAAGTGGTGCATTGCAGGACAGGTGTATTTTCCGTTAGATAAATTGCTCCACCCACTTGACCTTGCATTGTTTGTCTATGTAGAATTGTGCGAAACACTCTGCACATGCCTCGTCGGCTGAGAATCGTTCTCTTACCCCCATTGCGAACTTGATCTAGGTGAACTCTACTCTATGCCATAATATTCACCATTCGTGTGAGTATCATGGGAGTGTGACCCTTGCACATTCTGCTCGCTCCTCAGGTAGGACACCAGCCTGTCACTACACTGCATTAGGAATGCGTTGAAGTCCTCAGTACTGTTTCTACCATATTCCGGAAGCGAAATATACTGAGGTGGAACATGTTCATAGCAGGTCGACCAGCTCCGGTGTTCGTAGCAGTTGCCCACGGCTTCGACTGCCCCTCTGCGATACGTATGAGGATCCCGTGTATCGCCTATATCGGCCGAGATTACTGGTGTCATGAGGTGAGTGCACGTGGAAGTCTCGTCGAGGTTGGTTGCAGACTCGTGTCTTGTAGCAGGTGGTGAGCAATTCCTGTCACCCGGGGTTGGGGCAGGGTGTATCGGTGTGTGTATAAGGAATTAATACTCCTTCCCAAAAAGCCTCGGCTCGGTAGCGCGATTTCAGCGACGATATTGCTTCAACTTTCATTGCACACATTCGTACATGTTTTTTCCCCTCTAGCTTAGCAGTTTAGGGATTTACATGGTTGTGGGTTGGTAGTGGTTTTCGGGTTCTGGAACATGTGGTCACTGATTATCGTTAAGACCCATGAGGAATCGATTAGGTCACATACATGCATGGAGTTTATTAGCCAGTCTCACATCTACCAATCCATGGTCCATTGCAGCAAGCACCATTCCGACTTCACAATGTGTCCTGACGACATCGTTATCTCGTGGATATAGTTCAATTTTGTACTGTGGTTGTCCGACTGCACTGGAACTCGGCTGTTGACGCGAAACCAGTTAGGGGGTGGCCGCAGGAAATGGGTGGTGTGACTTGTCGACGTGTGGTAAAAATGGCAGTTGCTGAGGCCTCGTCTTCTCCTTCCAAGATGTGCTGGTCAGCCGTCGTTCTCTGGTCGTTGATCATGACAGCCTAAAGGTTGGGCGCCAAGTTTCCTTGTCTGCCCCATCGCCGGCAGTCAGGCGGTGGTGGCTGGTGACAGGGGGAAATGATACAAAAAGGGGGGATTAGAGATAATAGTGATGTATAATGTGTTGATGCGCGGCGCCACTCAGCGATATCCAGGGTAAGACTTGTCTCTAGGATTTTAGGGTTGGTGGCGGAACTCCCTTTTGAAGCTACGCAGTACATAATAATCATGGCTGGAATAGCCAAACATGGCATCAGGGGATATACTCGCTCGTTAATCCTGTTGTTGGTCATGGGACATGTCAATGTTTTATAGCTGAGAGGTGGCTGGCCTAGCTATCACAAATAAATAGGTGACTCGGAACAGTTGTTGGTGTGTACGTGCTGTGGTTTAAAGCAAGTAACATGAAAGAACAGTTACACAAGTTGGCTCTAGCTCCATGTGGTAATACACACACTGCAAAAGTTACATTAACGAAATAGCACAACTAAAGCCAACTCACATAGCATGGAGAAACAAAGTTTGAAGCGATCTGCTGTTGACTTCTCGCGACAAAAAAAACCCAATGATAGTCTGCCCTGTATAGAATACCATCTAAGAGCGTACTTCATAACCCTGGTGCATGGATGTGAAAAGAATTTGGTTTGTGCAAATAAAATAAAGTGTTTGCTCAGTAAGCAAGAGAAAATTTTAAATGTGTTATTATTTTGATACGAGTGATGCATAATAAATTTCAAGTTGCGCTGCTTACTTCCTCTATGTATGTGGCATCTAGCTGAAATGAAATGATGCCACACAAGTTGGTTTCCCTTTGACTGGCAAACAGCATGGGAAAATGCTTAAAGCTTTCAATTGTAATTAAATTATGTCCGTTTTCTGCTTGCAAATACTGGCAAGTAGTGAAATGAATAGTTCTGACACATAAAAGAAACTATTAATTGATGCAGAGAAATGTGAGACACATTAGTTTTCAAAGTAACATATTCGAACACAAGACAAATATTCGTATCATACATATGAAAACAAGAACATCAAACATGAAAAATCACTTGAAATTAAAATACTAATTACTTCGAATTCTACACAAAGCATAAAACATTTAATTGATGCAGAAAATTTTTAATTTTATTATGAAAATTGCATGGAAGGGTACGAATTAATTGAAAATCGTTAACTGAATCAGTTCAGAATGCAATATGTAATTAATTAAAAATCCAATGACAACTGCTGTCATTCAAATAGTAATTCAGGTATGAAGAGATCGGTAAAACCAAATCACCTCTCGGCAATTAATATTAGGAAAATGTTCGTTGTTTTGCAAGGCTTTAGAGCAAGACATATTATTTACTGGCTTCTGGTTCGCATCCGAACCGAAATTAATGCACTTAAAAATTTCTGAAAATAAATTTAAAAGTCAAAATGTCACTATCTTAAATTTCATAATAATTTAGCAATTCAAGTAGGGTAGAAGTGTTTGCAGCACACATACATAAAATCATTTAAATTTGCAATTAAGTATGTAGGTCATACTTAATCAGCTTCAGTGAAGACAACAGCAGACTTAGATGAAGCACTTCATAATCTAATTACAATGCAGTTTTTGACCTCTTCTGATCATGCCCCACATATTTAATAAATAGGTAGGCAATCCGAAATGGTCTTTACCCCAAAGCCACAGCAGTTCGGCGCACTGGCAATTGGTCGTTGCTTCGTACCAGCTCGCGCCACGACCTACGACGCAACGCACCACCGAGTGGCATTGAACTGGCTTGTAGGCCGAAGCTGAAGTAATAAGTTCCCCAAAGTGTCACCCAGTAATGTGCAGCATTTTTACAAACACATTTAACACCATCACCGCATTCGCAGCTACAGTCAGGGGTCTGTTTTATTGTATTAATAGCAATCGAGCATGGCATTCCACGCCCTTTTGCCCAGGTGGACTCGTTCATCCCTTCAAGAGACAGCCACCTGGCAACACTGTAGCAAGTGAAATACAAGCCCATCACAGGTAGTGAAATTCAGACACTTTTTACGAGAAATATAATATCGCAATTAAAATGTATTTATATAAGAGCAATTATGTTTTCTAAAAGGGAGATTGCCTATAAAGGCCTCCATCATTGTATCATATCATTTAGTGTTGTGATATTCTCAGTTAACTTCACAACTTCGATCATAACATACATTTGTTAATAAATGGTGACATCAGCAATGTGTTTCATTTAATTAATATATTTTTTTACAATTACAATCATATCACAGAGTGTTCACGTTATGTTTCATTATTCGCAGTTTGACTTTGGTTCTTGCCACTCGTGACGATAGCCGATGCCACTCTGCCAGTTCGTCTCAGCACTCGAACCAGACTAGCAGCGTTTGTCGCCCACTCGGTGAGCCCCCTCGGTACAATCATTTAGGTTGTAATAACTTCACTGCAATATTAACATTAACTAACTGGAACATTTGTTATCTTTATTAACTGTACCAATGGGAGAGGGGAGTCCTGACTCCAGAGAGCTTAACGCAATCGCGTATTAACATATTATCACATTTATTTCACACAGGCAGTAAGTACTGGGTTCATTTTCATATATTATTCACCTGTAGTCAGAATAGTGAATAAACCGCTTTACCAAGTTAACTATGTCAAATCTTAGTAGGGTACTACACCCTCTATAGCATCACCCACAATTTCATAGTATATTTCAAGCAGTCGCATTATAAGGTATAAATAATGCAACAGCAAGTGCGTTACAGAGTGGTCTGGGGCCCCCTGGGCCGTTGACCGAACAACCCTCATAATTAACTCTCCACTGGGTTATGGTGCCGGGCAATCCAAAACTAACTAGCCTTGGTTAACCTCGACCACATCACATGTTTGTATGCAGTGCATGTGCGGAGAACCACGACTGGTCGTACAACCGAGCCGAGATCACCACGAAATCTGGACCGTGCGATACTCTGTGGATCAGCCACACTAGAACATCAGAACATCTGTTAAGAGAAGTCTCACACCCCGCAGACGAAATCTTGGGGATACCTACTGTGGACGGGAGAGTAGGGCGAGAGGAGCAGGTGTCTTTCGAGGCCAATACGAACTGTCAGCACAGCTTCATATTTGCAAGGGAACCACCACACTTAGTGTAATTACTGGAGTTTGTGGGTGCAAGGGTAGAGGACAACGACCTTTTCTTCGCACAGTGTGAAGATCGGCTGGGTAGGTACAGCAGACCAAGCGAAAAGTGGATGGAGCATGCAGGAGCACAATTGTGTGGTCAAGTACGAGAGTGGAGGACACTGTGGAAGCGACTGAACTGTTGTTGGGGTGAGTTCGCACATAGACTACACGACCATTTTCATGTCGCTGAAGCCAGGGAGTACTACCACGTCCTGTTTTATTTCGAGAAACCATGTGATATCGAACCTGTGGAGTGCTTCATAACCAAGAAGCTGCACTTATTCAGGTACATCCATGCTAAGCTACCACTGCATATAGCATTGCCCGACGTTATCCGGCACCTGCATAATATCCTGCAGCCATTTCTCATCCTAGCTCGAAGTAAATCTGTCTAGAGTTTTATGTGTGTCGAGCTGTAGATGCCGAATTATGGCTGAAACAGCTGTTCTGCAACAGGAGCACCCGCTCTGACGAACGCACCACAGCAGCATGTGTATGAGGTGTTCCACCATGGGACACACCACCTGACCATGACCAACAACCACCTCTATAAACATTACGGGCAATCTAGGCCACACCCGAAACCAGTAACGATGGTACCTTAGCAGTGGTACACCAACAAGACATTCGACAACAACAATGTCACACCTGTCTGATACCAACCTACCACTGGCACAGGAACTGCCCAGTATGTAACCAGCCTTCGAAAAACCGGAATTAGGGGGAGACCTATCGGACATCGGCTTCCCCATTGGTCTCAGCAAATATACCAGATGTAACATGCCAACACCTGAGTATCAACATTGCTACTGCCGACCTGGACAAGTTGCTCTTCCTTCCCTTCGAGGACAACAAATGCCCAGACCCAGGTACCCTACAGCTGGCCACCCTCGAGGGTGCTGGTACTACCCTGGATTCTACCAGCAACAATATCTGACTGCAGAACCAAACCTCCAGCACCGAGGAGATAGTGGTCGATGGCCTGCAAAGAGGTGGTGCTTGACTAACCCTATTGAGGGGGCAGGAGGCTGTCATCGACGTCTCTGCCCTCCACATGCGCTTAGACGCAGGCGAGCGCAGCACAGTGTACGCAGTGGGAGACGCCTAGCCCGAGGTGAGTCAATCAGTGGGCTTGGAAGATCTTGCAAATGGTGAACTCCACGAATATTGTTAAGCAGCGCAGCATGTGCTCGATGAGAGGCAGGAGAACTTTCGGATTTCTGACTTCCATTATGCGACCACCGTCACCGAGCACACATTTCCAACCGCGATCAGTGAGCAAGTATACAGGTGATTGCGATGTTATGGTTTGGCTGAGCAAAGAGTGATTCGCGAGCAGGTTGAGGAAATACTGAAGGAAAGGGTAATTGTGTTTCATTTTTAGGCACCCGGTTATTTTTTAATATGTCCTTTTAATATTGAATTCGCTTTCTGGGACTTTAGTTTTTTTGTTTTCTTGGCAGCACCTGTTTTATTCTTTTCGAGAACCTAGACTTATTTTTCCTTTTTATGTTGAAGCAAGGTTAATGTTTTAGTTACTGTTTCTTGTTATTTTGTTGATTTGTGTGTCAATTATTCAAGATTTCGTTCCTTTTTCATTTTTAAATATATAAGTGACCAATTAAACTGATGTGGTTTTATGCTATTGTGTCAACCCATTGAAATACCTTTATTTAAAAAGGGATCGTTCATCTCGTAAAAAGTATTTAAGTCATTAATGTAAAATACCTAATTAAGAAGCAGAATAGTATCACTGGTTTACCGGTGTTACTGACTGGTATTTCCGGAAAGTACTTTATGCTCCTCTTGCTTTCAGTTCATCATGGTGTGGCCGAATTTTTAATTAACTCTGGCTATTTTTCTATTAATGGTATAATCATTTGAGTTAACTCTTTTGCTGTCGACCTGTTGGATCGGAAAATGCTGTATTGAGGCAATTTCTCTACCTTGCTGCTGAGACGTGGCAGACTTTCTTTAAAGTCGCTTTGCGTCTTCTTAATATTTGATGCCGTTTTAAAGATAAAGTAACACCTATTCTGGCATGGGCAAGGAAAATGTCCCGAAGTTTGGGCCACATCTCAGAAAAGTCCAGCCACCTCTCATTCATTTCGGCACATGCCTGAAATACAGCAATCAAGTCGCCAAAGTTATTTCGGACTCAACCTTTTATAAGAAGAAATTCCTTTAAAATTTGTATGACTCGACTTTTTTTAAAATTATTTGTGTGTTAATCATTTTTTGAACACTATCTATCATTTAAAACAGAAAAGAACATAACCTCCAAAAGGTTGGTTGAACATATTTTGTTGTTTTTGATTTAATTTATTATTGTTTAATACCACAAAATTGACATTAATTTCTTTCATAAAAAACTACAACTTGTGTTAAACAGTGTTTGTACCAAATATATATGCATGTATGTATGTATGTATGTATGTATGTATGTATGTATGTATATATATATATATATATATATATATATATATATATATATATATATATATATAGTTCCTATAACACATTTGAATATATTTATTTTTATTTATCACTATTATTTTTAAAAAAATTTGTCACACGAATCTTAGTTCTACTTTATTTATCAAACTTTATTTTAAATCGAATTTTGTTTTATTGCTGTTAACATTACCTGAGCAGTCGGGGATAGTAATGCCGACGTCGTCCAGTGACTATATTAAGAAAAATCAGAATATTACACAATATTCCTATTTCAAATAGAATGGGTGCGAGCTCACTGGGTGAGCACGAAGCCACAGTTCTCAGGATCGTGGGCCGAACGACCATGTGGCTGTATCTTTTGACACACACTGTGGAAATTTACTGGAAAACGTAATATATAGCAGAGGTATTCAGGCCCCTCAGCATGCCTTAGTATTACCTTTTTACCGTATAAATGAAGGATGCCTCCTTGAGTTGTCGACGACTTCCCAGATAGGGCCAGGGCACGGAATATAACAACAAAAGAGAACTCATATATTTCGGTTAACTTAAGTTAATTGTATGGCTGAATAGTGTACACATTTACATGTATACAATGCAAATTAAAGCAGACCTGACTCCCAATGCCTACCAGCTGCCGTTACTGTACAAAAAGGCCAAGAATGGCGCGAAAACTTACCATAGTAATTAAACCTCTAGGGTCAGTAAATTGAACTGATGGATGGGTGCTGCGAATGTGGGGAAGACAGTTGGTAAACTAAATAAAAATTCTATTAAATTACATTAACATATTTTAGTTAAATTCTCAGAATAAAGTATGAATGTCCCCCGTGGCGCGATGCGATACACATGCAGAACCTAAGACCCGTGGAATTAGATTGCCGGAGATCCTTCGGGTGGGCAGGGTGTTGGCCGAGAGCTCGGTCCACTACGCGAGGTAATTTAATTTACAGAACTCATTTGCTTAGAACTTGAAACATATATACGTTCTGAGCTAGTTTTCTTAAATCCTGTAGAGTGTTAAGAGTTATTATTTAACCACTAATTTAAATACAAAACATGATTATGTGGTGCCGTGCTGAGCACATCGGAAATTTAGTGGTGTTAAATTTTGCTGCCCTCTACGACCAGAACTGTCAGGTTTAAAAGAAAGACTAATAATTTGCCACATTACTAATTGGCTTGATTAGACACACAATTGCACTCGAAATATTATATAGAACACCCTTGCTGCATTAAATATAACACATTTCTCTACTACCCACCTGTGGTGTACAGGTGGTTCGTAGAGTCTACGGTTAATGTTCAGTGGTACAGACTATAAGATGCCTGGGATTTGAGGATATATCGCGCAATAACTTCACCACGACTTCTTAGTTTGGAACAGGTTGATTTAACGGGAATTTACTTATACATTCCCGGCACTGTTGCGGGACTTTATACATACTTACTGCCGAGGATTTGTTCATACATTAACGCCCAGCAAGTTCAAAGCCTAAAGGGCTGGTTACAATGTTCTGGCTAATGTTTCTGACACTGTAGGGGCATTAGGTGACAGGACAGGTCCCTAAGTGATGACACGGGTTACTTATCTGCACATGTTGTGTGGTAGTTGTTCCGGCAGTTGAGGTCTAGTGAGCTGAATGGCCCAGATACTTTCCGGCTATTGATGGGTCTGGTGAGCTAGATGGCTCTGTTAAAGGCCCTCTGTGGTTGGCTTGTTGCACTCAACAAGCTTCCTCTTTTCGTGGCACTTCCGTTGAAGCTCACCACTCCCTCCCATTCTCGGCGTAGGGTAGTAACTGACTGCTTACTACCTTACCATGTCCTGGCAAGGAACCCTGGTGTGGGCCCCCACCCACCCTTCGTGGCTACGGGTTGCACTGGACAATCCCACTATCTCGACATGGCACTTCGGTTGAAGTTCATCACTCGACTCCGCCTTCTCGGTGTTTTGCAACTGACTGGAAACTGACTTACTTATGCGGTAACTGGCTGGCTAACTCGCGTCCCGACATGGTGATACTACTCGTCCGACGTGACTCTGGTAACTGTCTCTGATTTGGCCCTGTGTCTCGTGTCCCGATTTGGCTGACACCTTAATGTCGCTACTTACTACCTGCGCATTCCAGGGTTGCGGTACCGAACTCCGCGCTATCTGCTGCTCTTTGCATCGACTGACGGACGTGGCCAGGTTCCGATCTCCCCGGCCTTCTCTCTCAGCGCGGCTGACCTCTCCCTGTGTGGTACTAACGAACTCTGCGGTGATAACGACTGACTCCTCTGGTATTAACAACTGACTGTCCCTGGACTAACCTCTCTGCGCAGCGATATTCAACTGAGTTCCCACACTATCTTAAAAGAGGCTTATATCCTTTCTAGCCTCCCTCCCTAAGTGTTCTACACATGTCTCTCTTGGGGGAGGGAGTGGGTGGGAGGAAGCAGTACAATTAACTTCTAAAACGTGCCATGGTTCCTGAAGGTTAGGGGGGGAGGTGGTGGCACCCTTTCCAAGCTTACTCTGTCAGCTTATTCTTCTGTGGTGCGTGTCCACATTGTCCCGTGGTTAGCTAAGGGGGGAGGGGGTTCTCGGCACCTCTTTCAGCTTGTCAGCTGTTTCTCGGTGCGTGCTTTCTGACTTCAGGCAAAATATGCCTTTCTATCTTGTGATTTCTTGGCGTTACAAATTTCACTTGGTTTGCAAGGGAGAGGAGAGGAGGGTGGGAGGCCTGCTCTGCAGGACACGTGTAAGAGCCTGGAAGCTCGTTTCTATCTCTCTGCTTGACCTCGGGATGTGTTAATGGGCGGCACATGTCATCCAAAGCCCCTACACTGGTTTAAGCTGGAGGGGAAATGGGGGTTGGTTGGTGACAGTGCCACTCTAAATAATACTCCTAATTATGCCATGCAACAAATATGTACATGATGTTAATTTATTTTGCGATTACTTCGCAATCCTGCAAGGGCGAATTTCACTAACAATTGCCCATGGGCGATAAATTCTTATGTTATTTACTACAGATTCTAACACTTAATTCCTATTATATTTGCACAAATGCCTATAGGGGCACCACAGGTACTCGGTTATGTCACTCGGTATCGGGTCATGAGCCATTCCTAAGTGGACGATACAGACACACATCGGGGCGCACGACGTGCTTGCTCCGCATGCCACACTGGTGCAGCGACTGTGGGCCGATGACGCGATTACAGTGGTCGTGGCAGACCATGCACGATTGGTGCACATCACTGTATTTAATAATTCTTTGTTTCTGCTTTTACATTGGGTTACACCTACATAACTAGAACCTCGGAGTTTTCTATTTCTGGCATGCTTGCGATTATTTCCACTAAGTCTCTCCTCTGCTGCAAATGGTAGCATTTGTGTTGAGATATCCCGGCTTGCTACGAATGAGTCATTTGATAGCCAATGCAACTCTCGCATTATACTTGTTCCAAAAGAAAAAAACATGCGAACAGGAAATTTTGTGTATATTATCGTCCATTGAACATCGCTACCAAGAACGCACTATCATCGCAAATCAGTTTTGAGGATGTCTTAGCTGTCTTGCGGGAAGAAAAAGTGTTCACCATGCTCGATTTGAAAGCAGTTCATTCGTAGGTTCCAATTCGCCCAGGTGACCGAGAAAAAACTACATTCACAACACCTTATGGCCTTAGATTTCAGTTCTGCACAATGTCCGTGATGTGCAATGTAATAGAAGATTACATAGGCATATTTGTGATAGTGTACCTACATTATATCATAATCATGTTCCGATCATGGGATGTACATGTGAAGCACCTGGGGCTTGTGCTGGAAAACTGGCTACTCATCAGTTGATTGTGTCACCTGTGAAATATCATATTGGGAATTCATCAGTCGAATTTCTGGGATATTTTGTGTGCGCTGACAGTAATAATGCTCACCCCACTAATTTTTTTGCGGAAGCAGCACCACCCACCACACGCAAACAACTACAAAGATTCCCTGGTGCACAAACTGGCTCAGAAATTATGTAACTTGCTTTGCTGAACTTGTCGCACCACTCACTGACTTGTTATCGACACCGGTACTAGTACAGCTTGACGAACGAACAGCAAGCTGCCTTTGCCCAACTTAATGATCAGTTCAAACAGTGTCACATTCTGTCACATGTCGCTCTAAGCTGCCATCTGGTTTTTGGAAACCAATGTGAGCCGACTTAGTGCTGGACTGGCTCTCTACCAACTTGATGACGGCAGACACCACCTGGTTATTTGTTACAGTAGTGCGAAGTTTGGCGAGACTGCGCGCAGATATCATTGAGACGAACGTGATGTATGGCTATTATGTGGGCTCTCCACCGTTTCCGCGTAAACCTGGAAGGCAAGCAATTCATTTTGCGATCAGAGAACAAGGTGTTTAACTTGGTTGGACATTATGCAGGGACGGAAAGGAAAACTCGTGTGTTTAGCATTGTTGTTGCAATCTTTTGACTTCACCATCGAACATGTGCCTGGCAAAGACAATATACAGCCTGATTTGCTCCCAAGTAATCCTGATAATTCAGTGTTGTAATAGTATGACAGCGACCTCGGTGTTATTTTCCGGCCCGAACCTACGCACTTCTCTGCTGAGAAGGCAAATAATACCACGCTCGCCTGCAACACCTCTCTCGTATTCACCACTCACATCACCGTATACGCCCCTCACCCTGACTGTTTCCCTAGCACCTGACCTGAGGTAGATCATGCGGTACGGCAATTGTAAGCAGTATCACCATCATCTACACATCTTCGCGAGCAGTGTGCAGTCCGACTTAAGGAAAATGTCAGGGTAGTCGATGGAGTCGTGTAAGCAACCCGACAGGGTTTGAACGAGTGGTGTGTATATGTACTACCTGAAGATAGAGAACTGGTGTTCCGATAAGCGCACAACCATCTCTTGGCTGGGAATCTGGGAGTAGATAATAATTTATGCAAAATGTCGCATTATTTTCATTGGCATGGACCGGTTTTGAGGCTAACCAAGCAACGTTAAAGGACACTGCATTGGACTTAATGGGTATATAATCATGTACTGCACATGGCAAGAGGTTCATACTGGTGGTGACAGACTTGTTTAGCTTCTGGGTAGAGGCATACACATTAAGTAACGAACGAGCACCGACCATCTGTGCTACCCTTGAGACTGGGTTTTTCTCTCACAGGGGCTACCCAGTGACGATCCTATCTGATAATGGCAGTCAGTTTGCAGGACATAGGTGGAAGTAGTATTGCTAACATTTTCGCGTGACATCACATACCATGCCAATATACCATCCCACGGCGAAGTCAATTGAATTCCGTAATCAGGAACTAAAAGCCCAAATAAGTCTGCGCATCGGAGAAGATCATTCAAGAGATACAATGTACATTAGGTGGAGGCACTGTTTTGTCTATATCGCCACATAAATGCTGCTACATACGAATAACCAGCTGCTTGGTGCATCGCAGGGAGCTTCCCCGACCCGGCGAACCACACTACCCCTATGACATCACTGTTCCAGCCAGCCCCACTCAGCAACGATAGACAGAGCTCATCGACAGGAGGCTGGCAGTTTGGTGATAGTGTCCTCGGCAGCACATCACTCTCGCCAGAGGGGCCAGATGGGGGGATCCCGATAGTTGGCGGCACTGGTAGTGCAGTGGAGTGGCCGTAGGTCACCACTGGATCAGCCTGGTCCGCTCCGATCGGCTGGAGAAGGGGGAACTCCTTTGTGTCGGGTGAAACCCTCTGCTGTAGCGAGCCTCCAGGCAAGGACATGTTCTTAGTAACTGAGTCCATTACAGATTCAGTGCTCCCTCGTCCCTATACCTTGCTCGTGGGCCATCCTGTCCACAAGACCTGACAACTAGAACTGATAATAATTACTTATACTTGACACTGCCACTTAATGACCAAAGTCTATAACTACTACTATGCACAGATCGTCCCTGCAACACAGTAAAATAATTAATATCACGCACACTCTGTCGGCGAACTATCACTCTACTGTGCCACAGCGGCTGTCTCCAAAGGCACGGTCGCCCGGAACATCTGAAAATAAGTACAGGAATCCACCATTGTCTTCCGCCTCCACAAGCCAGCAATCCTCCATACTGCTCAGCCTCCTATAACTCATCTCGCTGCTCACATACCTTTCCAAAGTTGCCGAGAAAGTCATCCTCTCCCAACACATGCCCACAATTATTGCCTTCAATCTCCTACCACACAATCAATCCTGTTTCCGCCCATCGTACTCCACCACCCACATCATATAGCCTGTGTGGAGCACCTGGTGGTCCAAGGATTCTCCAGGCGGCAACACACGGGCACGTTCCTCCTAGACGTGGCCAAAGCCTTCGACTCCGTTCCACGCCCTCTACTCATTGAAAACCTGTCCGCAACTGACATCCCCCTCACCTCTTCCACGTTCTCTGCCCTACCTGTAAGGACGATTCTTCCAAGTGAGGGTAGAGGGCCACCTCTCCGCCCAATGCAATATCCTTGCCAGTGTCCCACAAGGCTCTATTCTCAGCCCATCCTCTTCTCACCATCCTCTGTCAACCAGTAAATGCTAGTCGACCGCCTCAACCATGGCTTCCACGACCGGAATTCCTAATTCTGAAACCACAGCAAGGATTAAACCAAGCAAAAACTCAAGCCATCCTCTTCTCCCGACAATTCACAGACCCAGTCATCCACTCCACATTTGCCTACTCCCCGATCCCATGTTTTCCCTTCACCTGCTATCTAGGGGGTCACCCTAGACAGCAAACTCACCTTCATCAAACACTTCTCTTCCATAATTACCGAAACCCGGGCTGCCATGGCTCGACTCGCCCCCATCCTGAAAAACCATCCTCTGGTGCCTTTCTTGCCACCCCCGAACTACCATCCACCATACCTATATCTGGCCTCTCCTCACATACATATGACCCACCTGGTCACACTCCTCTAAATACAACCTGCACCCACTAACCCGCACCCACTTCCTCACCCTCAGACTAACATTAGGTCGCACCAGGTCCACCCTCCGCCAAACTCTCCTTGCACAATCCGAACTCCCACAGATTCATGACATCATCTCCACCATCACAAACTGCTTAGCCATAAAACGTCCCAACCAATCCAGTCCTCTCATCCGACGAATGGCTGTCTCTCAACCAGTGTCGCCACAGCCCAGGCGCCCACTACACAGTACCAACCATCTACATGACGATGAGTCGGACAATGACGACGACAACTTACAGTGGTTGCCCGAGACACTGATACCGGTAGCAGAGCGACAGTGCACAATGTAGATATTGTATACAGAATGATTCTAAAATCATGTGACAAACATTGAGAGGTGGAGAGCTGACTAAAACAAACAATTATTGTATATGAATATATGGGCGGAAATGACGTGTGGAGGCACAAACACAAAAATAACCGACGAAATGCAACACAGTGTTTATTTACAACGTCGCCGCTAAATGCCTTTTTACAACAATGTTTATAATAATTGCTTAAAATTGCTAACACAGACAGTAATGCAAACTTGGTAGTGTCGGTAGAGTGATTGGCGAACAGATTCAAATACGCCGCGTATTTCACGCACGCGTGCAGCCGCACAGGATAGTCGAGTGACGAGGTCTGAATGGGATCAACTAGAGTCTCGTACATGAGGGCTTTCAAATGCCCTCATAGGACAAAATTGAGACTCGAAAAATCTGGCGAGCGTGGTGGCCGATAATGTGTTATGTTTTTGTGTTTGTGCCTCAACACGTCACTTCCGCCCATATATTTCTATACAATAATTGTTTGTTTTAGTGAGCTCTACCACCCCTCAATGTTTGTATCGTGATTTTAGAATCGTCCTGTATTAAAAATTTATGTAAATTTTCTGTAACAATAAAGATTTTTGTAAAATGTAAAAAAAAATTCAGTGTACCAAACTTAGTTAATAAGACTTAGATTTAAGCCCTAGATTTTAGTTACTCCATATATGCATCAAAATACTCACTAATGTAGACACAGTGAACCCTGTAAATATTGTTCATAAAACCAAATATATTGTAAAAATAATAATGATAAAACTCAAAGACAAAATGTTGGAAAGTTTGAATTAAATTGCACATACCTTTAACCAAAGAAAATTTTTAAAATGTTATGCTTCTATTTAATTTGTGGTGAACGAAAAAAATAATTAGGAGTTCAGCTCTTTTCTCTTACTATATTTCTAAAGAGTGCGACACTGGTTGCGGGAATTGATCTGCGGGTTTTCTTTTGGGCATCCTCTACGAGCGGAGTTGAGAATGCTTGGATTGTTTGTCCCTTTCTGGGGCTTATGATTCGCGTTCCAGCCCTGTGATGGGAGGGTGGGTCAAATGGAATCCACTCAGGTTAGCATGAGACTCTTGAGGTGGACCACGATCGAACAGCCGAGGCTAAGGAATCCTATGCCCCATGTATTACGATGTTGCATGCGGTGGCTGATGTATTTGAGGTTCGTCACTCTTTAGTATCCCACGAGAAAGGAAATAAAGAACTCACACTGCAATTTCGTTCATAACACGAGTTGTATTACTGAACAAATGAGGTGGTACAAAAAATAATGTGGGCATGCGGGCCCCGCACTGGCATACGCTGCAATTAGCAAGGCATCTCGTGGACAATGACAAAGTTACTAAAAAATTTAAATGACAGAGGGGCCCGAGTCTACTTCCGTCGGAAAACGAACTCGGGGGTGTACGAGAGAAAACAATAAGGTTTCCGGTGAAATTAGTGGTCTACTGAAAAGTACTTGGTTGGCGCAAAAATTGCTTCGCTCCGAGCCGCAATACGTGTGTCCATCGTTATTCCCACTTGCACTCTCCTAATCAGAGCCATTGGTTTGGTAGTGCTAAGATGGTTGTCTCTGCCTGCCAAAAAAATAAGTTCCCTTGAGTAAATTAAAATGAAGAAATGAGTGTACGATGCACTGGCTAAACCATTACACAATGCATGGCATCAAGTACTATTGGTGTTAACATATTTACATTGATGAAAATTATGTGTTAATAATTTTTATTTGGAAATTATTGCATGCAAGAAAAAGTTTTTTATCATTTGAAAGAAGAAACATGGAAATAACTCATTTAAATATTGTACGAATTATCCTGTGTGTGCTGATCGCAGTGTGCTACTCGAGTTTTTAATTTGCTACCAAATTCGCAATGGTTCGAATTTCGTTACTCATACTCCTGCTCCATCTCTACTCCTCCTCTCGTTTGTGTTAATTTTTGTATAGGCCTTCTGGTACTCACTGTTCATTGGTCACCAACTCGTCAGCGCTTCTCCAGCCTTGATATTGTTACATGACTTACTTGTGTAAACAGACGCGTTGCTTTGCCATACAGGTGGGTTGAATGTTTCGGAGGGTTTTTCAAAAGTTTTAATGAAATTGTTTAAGGGCTAGTTAACTTCACCAGGATTTTCACTGACAGTTTGTATTCAAAATTTATTTTCTGCCTCCCATTTTAAGTTATGGTTTGGTTAACTTGACGCGGATCAGTGACGGGGTTGTAAATGTTTTGGTATTACCTTCTTGAAGTTTTTAAAATATTTTTCCTGCAGTTAGCCCGAGGTGGTGATGTTTTGCTACGTAATGCGGAAGTCAAATGTATCACACTTCTTTCGCTTAGTCGCATCTAGTTGAGGTCTATTCTTCACACACCTGCAGAATTTTAATTAATTTTACGTGTTGTTATGGTCTTAAGATACTCTTTACTATGCTTTGTTATCTAGTCATAATAATTTGCCATTATTTTAATGTATTTCTGGTATGGTATCATAAAAATTGGTTTTAGCCTCGACTCCTTATAAGAACCACCTCTATGGATTTTTACGTGAATATTTTTAATGTCTTTATTTTAATGGCCTGTGCCGACGTCTTTCTTCGGCTCAGTTCTAAGTGCGTGTCCTGTATGGTGCTGTTCTTTTTAATATTATGTGTGTTAATTATTGTGCAAGGGGTGGTGATGCCTGATGGCAGAAGTGGTGGCGACGACCATTGTATAATGCTGCTCCGGTGGAGAATTATCTATAGTTCAAAGGTCAAGTTAAAAATGGTACATATTGAGAATGATATTAGAGAATGGTATCAGTATGGCATCTGATCTTCCATTGTTTGACGTGCGCTCGGATACGTCCCTTGTCGAAGGGAGATGGTTGGGCGCGCAGTGTCTCTCGAGCTGTGAAAGTGCCAGGCGCCAGCTCAGTGTTGAGCAATGAGATCGGGTCGTGGGTAATCACCCTATGGGACTCGCAGTAACACACCATCAGATAATAGGAAAATACGAGCTGTATGGCCACTGCGCACGCCCGGATTAATGAACGCACTATTGGTTACATGAAAGATGATTATTTTATTGAACACTTAACCGAACAGACATGTGACATGTTGTGACCGCGCGGTCGTACAATATAACACACTAATGGATTACGATTAATTAATGCACGTGATGCTGCCCTCCCCTCGGTGCTATGTAACAAAAAGTACAAGTTATTTCTGGGATGATGTGATGATACGATTACTGAGTGAGGTTGCAGCCTCAGGGGCTGGCACCGAGGTTCTTGTGAAACGAGAGACTTACCACGTCCACCTGCGTTGATGTCNTAACATAAAATACAAGTTATTTCTTGGATGATGTGATGATACGATTACTGAGTGAGGTTGCAGCCTCAGGGGCTGGCACCGAGGTTCTTGTGAAACGAGAGACTTACCACGTCCACCTGCGTTGATGTCATGAAGCGTACTAGGCTGAGAACTGCGCCGGCTCCTGCTACATGAGCGCGGCGACGCCAAGCGGTGGAAAGATGAAACATAAATGCTACTTAAAAATGCTAATGAGATGTAAGAAAATGATATACCTGATATACCTTAGATTAAAATAATCAAACACAATTATTCTATACAACTTACATAATAAAACACAATTACCCTAGCACAAATACACAATAAATCAGGGTTATATTAATATTAAATATTTGCATCGCAGTAGCCACTGTATTGCCAACTTAGTAATGTCACATGTCCCTGGCTGGCTGTGTATGTGATGACTGTCTTTAAACACAATAAATATGATATATATAAATACTGAATAAATACACTGAACCAATAAATAATAATAATAAAATTATTAAGCTGTGAATAATTAATGATGCTGATTAAATTAATGACACTGATGCAATTTACACACATGGAACAAATACACTTGATAATTACGACACTGAATTAATACATATAACCCTGAATAAACTATACTGATGCACTCCGATCAATTATGTCGCACTGATGTAATTATATTGGTGAACTCTGATTAATTACATAGCACTGAATAAACGATATTGACGAACGCTGATTGAATACATAACACTGAATACACTATCACTCTTGCCCACATGCCTGCTGGTGTGGTGCATCTGGAGTGGAGGACACTACTGCGGCACTCGAAGAGTGCACTACCCGATTAAAATGGTACTGGGTTAGCGAGGAAGAGTGGGCGAGTGTCATTGGGAATCAACCACTCGGGTTAGTGAAAGTATGGTGGGGATCTGCCACAGAATATGACATATCCTGGGGACAATTCGTATGCAAGTTTACGGACAGATACACAAACACGTATACCACGTTAAAACAACAAACAGGTCGCCCTGTTTACCGAGGAACAAGGCACCACCGAATACCTGGACATATTCGTAAGCCGAAAGCTAAGTCTAGCCGAGAGACATCATCTACATCTCCCAGAGAAATACGTTCTCAAAACTATCGTGGAGACAAGAGAGACACGAATATTAACAGACCTTACCACCCATGGCGTTCAATGGAACATAACACTTCTTAAGAACAGCTGTGAGTGCAGCACAAGACACGGAGAAGCACAGAGTGGCACATTTTAATGCGCGTAAGGTAACTGACCTCATTAACATAGAACTTGAAACATATACACATGAAACACCGAAATGTTCTGAGTGAGTTTCCTTATTCCTATAGAGAGTTAAAAGTTCTTAATTAAGCACTAATTTAAATACAAAACATGATTAGGTGGTGCTTTGCAGAGCATGTGGGAAATTTAGATCTGTTAAGTTTTAGGGCACTCTATGACCAGAGCGGTCGGGCTGAAAGAAAGACTAAATATTTCCCACGTCACTAATTGGCTTTATTAGCCACACATTTGCACTCGGAATATTATACAGACCACTTAAAATACCCTGGCCTCATTAAATATGCACATTGCGTGCATTTATTCTGCGATTAATTCGCAAACCCCTAAGGGCGAATTTCACGAACATTTGCCACTGAACGATAAATTCTAAGTCTATTTACTACACATTCTAACATTTGATTCCTATCCTAATTACACAGATCTCTCTAGGGACACCACAGACAGATGGCTGGATCACACAGTGAACGATGCGGATATGTATCGGGACGTACGACATGCGTGTTCCGCGGGCCACACTGGTGCAACTACGTGGGCCGATGATGTGATGACAGTGGCCATGCCAGACCATGCAGGAATGGTCCACGTCAAATTGTTAGTATTGTTTTTTTACTACTGTACACATTCTTAAAGCGTCACAAGTTCTGGCTGCTCGCCTTCCTTCTTGCCTGTGCTTGGACCGCCGGCATGGCCCAGCTGGCTGCTGCTGATGTAAGTAACAGTCCGGCTGTGTAGAAACGGTTACAAAAATATTTGGCATTCAAAGGCAACCACGCAACTGATTATACAGAGACTAATGTTTTTAGAATGGCATCAGGATGTGGCAGCCTGCGCATGCACCTATCTCTCTCCTCGCCAGACTCACCCTGCGCCCCATAATTTCACCTGCCAGTACTTTTGGCCAAAACAGTAGTATCTGTGGAGGAGCATGACTGACTATGACAGCATAAATATTAAAGTAAATCGGACTGTGTTTTACAATATCATGAGTTTCTAACTCTGTTATTAAGAATGACAAAACAAATAATTACAATGAACATAATCATATCCACTTTGCGTTAATATCATAATTCTGTCACAGTGAATGCATTTGACTACTTACAGGTCCACATATAGTTTTAAAACAACAAACAGTAGTCTTATGTTACGCAGAAATACTGTAGTTTATATTTGCACAGCATGTTTTCAATACAGCAATATTGGATGTAAATTTTTAACTGGTGGTGGAAACTCCCAATAAAATGCCATGAGCTGGATACCTGTGTGAAGGCAGTAGATAATCTAGAATTATAGCCGTTCTGTATGTGCTCTTTTCGTATAACTTCAAAATTCATAAAAAAATTTTATTTACTGATAATAAATATGTGAAATAACCTTGTATGGCACAAAATGTAAATAGAAAATCCTACCCTGGCACTAAAGTCAAATAAGTAAAAAAATAACTGTTTTGGATCAATGTGTGGTAAAAACCGACATTGTAAGAATAAATTTAAAAGAACAATAAACTTAACTTGCTTATTAGAATATGTTTGAAGCAGATATTGAGTGTATTCCAGTGCGTTTCCTGTCGAGTCAACAGCTTAACACAAGGTTTCTTTCATTATTAACAAAAATATCCAGTATAACTTTGTTATAAAACAAATTCATTCCAAGTAATAAAATCTTTGACATTATATTCTGGATTTTTAGTTTAATATGATGTGGCCAATACAGACCCTGGTAACATCCCATTCTTCGTACTTTCCGTCAAAAATAAGCGAAAACTCTTCACTCACTTTATTACTGTTGTTTCACTTAACTCCGTGCAAAATCAGCACACCGTTCTCTCTCATCTATCGATTGCACCATTATTGTTTTATCGATTTATAGGTAATCGACTTGTGTATGTTGATTATCCTACTTCCTAACCACAAAGTCCTGTTATCGTAACCTAATTTATTAATATTTGTTATTTCCTTTCAGACAATAAACAGTATGAAACAGTTTAAAGTGTATGTAGCGGCTAATATTTTTAGTTGTTATTTCATTTAAATAACGACTTAATTACTTAATTGTTGTTGGTAGAATAGGCGGGCAAATCAGGTTTCAGTGTCAAGGTCAGGGTACTGTTTGTTTGCACGGTCTTGTTCCGGCTAGGCGTGAAGGCGACGGGCTGGAACGTGAGTGTGCAGGATGACTTCGTGGCCGGCGGACGTTGGCATCATCGCCATCGAGCTGATCGTGCCGTCACTTTACGTGGACCAGGCGGCGCTCGAAGCCCACGACGGCGTGTCCTCAGGCAAGTACACTATCGGTCTCGGCCAGTCGAAAATGGGCTTCTGCACCGACAGGGAAGATATTAACTCCCTTTGCATGACGGTGGTGAGCAAGCTTATGGAAAGACACAAGGTAGATTTTTCCAACATTGGTAGACTTGAAGTGGGGACCGAGACAATCATCGACAAGTCCAAAAGTGTTAAGAGCGTGTTGATGCACCTCTTTACTGAAAGCGGAAATTATGATGTGGAAGGGGTGGACACTACTAATGCTTGCTATGGTGGTACCTCTGCGCTATTCAATGCTATTTCCTGGGTCGAGTCCAGTGCTTGGGATGGGCGTTATGCTCTGGTGGTGGCTGGTGATATTGCTGTGTATGCCAAGGGAAATGCTAGACCCACGGGAGGAGCTGGGGCGATAGCAATGCTAATTGGGCCAAATGCCCCTCTAGTGTTCGACAGGGGTGTTAGAGCAACTTACATGGCTCATGCTTACGACTTCTACAAACCTGATCTTTCATCAGAGTACCCAACTGTGGATGGCAAACTTTCGATACAATGCTACTTGAAAGCTTTGGATAACTGTTACCAGCTGTACTGCAAGAAAGCCTCAAAGGCCTTCCAAAATAATTCTAAAAAACTTAGAGTAGAACTGCAGCACTTTGATGCTGTCTTGTTTCATTCACCGTACTGTAAGCTGGTACAAAAATCTTTGGCCCGATTGATATTGAATGACTACGTAAATGCTTTGGATGAAGAAATTTCTTCAAAGTTCCCTGGAATGGAGCAGTTCAAAGATGTCAAACTGGAGGACACGTACTTTGACCGTGATGTAGAGAAAGCCTTCATGACACTCAGCACAAAAGACTTTGAATCCAAAACAAAGCCATCATTGTTCATCGCCAACCAAGTAGGAAACATGTACACTCCGTCCTTGTATGGTGGGCTGGTGTCTTTGCTGATAAGCAAGACTCCTGCAGAGTTGTCTGGGAAGAGGGTCGGACTGTTCTCCTATGGATCTGGGCTTGCATCGTCGATGTTCTCCCTTCGTATCACAGAGGATGGCCCAGCTCTTCAGAACCTTATTTCCAGTTTGTCGGATGTGAAAAAGATGCTGGAAGCCAGAAAGGCTATGAATCCCGCAGAATTCTCAGAGATGATGGAGGTCCGCGAGAGGAATCACCACAAGGCTCCGTATACACCTCAGTCGTCACCAGAGTTGCTGTTCCCCGGGACATGGTACCTAGACTACGTTGACGACAAGCACCGGCGCTTCTACAAGTGCACTGCCGCCTCATAGCAGTGGCTTCACCTATGCTTTATTCCTGATACTGATTTCCATCTCCTTATGGCAGCACAGTTTTTATACTTTAGTAGAACAACCATAACTTTTTTTAAATATTGGAGATGAATCTTTGATGAATAGCAAACTTTGCAGTCAAATTGACATTTAGTGATGGTGTGCATTCATGCCATTATGCATGATAATTCACGTCCTTTTGGGGTGTGATGTGGTGGGGTGGTGAAATTATATTGTGAGAATGTATAAACACCTTGTTGCCTTGTTAAGCAGAATGATCTTGTTGCTTGTTATCGTTTGTACTTAACGATGAGCATGTATCTGTGAACACTACTATAAGTACAGTAGGCACTTGTACAGGACATTGGCCTAAGCACTATTAGCTGAATCAGATATAATTTAAGGGACAAACATATTGTGGTTTATTCTTTATTTACATTACTTTTTGAGGATGGTGTATTTTTTTCACACATTGCATGTTCTCGAATAAAATTTCATGTCTGTAGTTCTACTATTGAAGCATTGTCTTTTATGTTCAGGCCTATGCTCCAATTGCTCTTGTGTCATCAACAAGGTTCTTGTGTCTGTCTCAGCTACTAGGTAATTGTGAACTATAAATTTGGTTTCGATTATATGTAAAAAGATTTATTTTCGAAACTTAATAATTGTTAAAGCGAGGAACGCACCTTGCCACAGCAGTTCGGACTTGTCAGCTCTGAATATTTGAGGAATCGACGTTGGGTTTAGTAGGCCTTCCGTCAATACTCGGGAAGATACAAGTGAATATAAACAAGGACTTTGAAATCGTTGAGAAACAGGAGATAAAACGTTTTGATAACACACAAAATAAATTACTGGTCCGTAACCAGTAAAATTAGTAAGTCTTCTAAACTTGGTGCTATGTCTGGTTCAGCTAGTAAGTTAAGAGGATGCTTTGAAGCATGGATATCATAGGTGGTGAATTTTGGGATTTAGAACATTTGGGATAGTGTTTGTAATGGCTAGTAATATTTCTACTAAAGCAGGGACTCCAGCTGTAAGTTCATGTAGTAATACACATTTTTTTTAAAGCATGAGTATTTGTACTCTGTTTCCCAAATGCCTCCAGAAGTGGAAGTGCCATGTTGTGCCACCAGACATTATAATGTTAAAACTGTAAAATCATGATTGTAGTGTTCTAAAATTATTGTATGTTTGTGCGTGTGTTCCAAGCCTGCCTCTTCTGTCAGTAGTACATCTGAATATTTGAAGTCTTCATTTTTATTTTCAGCTTTGTAGGCAAGCACAGTGCAGTACCTACTCGTCTAGTTGTTTATATTTTAGAATTTCAACGTAAAAAAAGGAAAACAGTAAATGCAAAATATTTGTGTTAATCTACAAGTTTTGTTGTTCTGGACCCAGATGTGCAAGAAAGATAACAGTTTTGCGTATGACCCAATGTGTTGGTTTTCAAGGTGATGTTATAAATTCATGTAACTACGGCACTCGCACAGCAGAATTATTACAGCTGTTGCAACGTAACAAAATTTAAGGACGATCCACATCATCAATGACTGTTGACCAGTTGATGCGTAAGGTTCGCATCTTTGCTTCCGATGTCACTGGGCTCAATGTTAAATTTTAATACAGACATTCATAACTCATATAAGCATACTAGTCATGCGTTGCAGGTTTCAAATCAGAAAATAGGTGCTCCCATAGAGCTGTTAACTGTTGAGTTTCAATTCTCCAATGATTTTTCCCTTCACAAGAGGAGTTTCAGCCACTAGCTTGTAAAAACGGTGGAGAAATGTGGTTTTTCCAGTTTGGTTTATAAATACCCCTCTCTTCAAATTTGAAATAGCTGTCTCAAAGGAAAGTAAATTATCTACAAAATAAACTCTTTCTGTTCTTTTAGTAAAATTAATGGTTTACTAATAATGGTATTGAGAATTAGACATTTATTTTGTCTTTCATACAAAGTAATAAAATTGATAGATTTCTTTAACAGAAACAAGTTAAGTATTTAATTTTGTTAACTTTTATTTTCCCCTGATTTCAAGCAAAAATCCAGCATATGTATTTTAAATTTAACTAAAGGAAATTGGATACAAAATATTTTCTTTCAGCATTTACAAATTTTCTACAGAAGTGTAGGATAACATTTTTTTTCCTGTTTGTATTTTTGTGTTCACCCCAGAATTTTTGTGTTCCCAATTTGTGTATTGTCTTTGATTTCAAGTATTTGTTTCCTGTTTACAGTAAATATGGGTTCTGTTTCCATTACGGCTATGCGTGCGTGTTTTTCTTACAAGAGACAGCTGCCCGAAAGCCTTCTGGGGCTGCCCTGCGTTGGTTTCTGCCATGTGGCACGCCAACACATCCACTTCTATATAATAAAAGTTTTTTTGAAATGTGTCACAATTTATTTTTTGGTAAAAAAAATTGTACTTTTGAACACTCACTTGAGATTTATATTTAATATTAAATGCTGTGCAGCAGTAATGCCAGCAATTGTATAAAAATGCATGGAAGTTACGAAAAAGTTTGTAGTGATCCATTCTGTGGTTACCTTTTGTTTCGGGGTCAGCTGCTAACTGCATTTGAAATGAAAGAAGCTTGGCTTTGTAAATATACGTTGGTGCAGACTGTAGGCACTTGAGTACATTGGCTTAACAACTAAGGGAGGCATTGCCCCCTCCCTAAATTTAGAAATGGGTGTCCAAACTGTTCTGTTCATCGAGGGCATCAACCTAGTTGAATTCTGTCATGCCTAGGGATGAGGAGGAGTTAAATGAATCATCATTGGTTTTTTTGTCACTGAAGTGTTATGCCGTAATGATGTCACCAAGGGCTCTGGCCTAGTCGCCTTTTGACCGATTAACACATCATATGTCATCGTCATCCACTTGTACAAATAGCTCCCTGTCTCTAGTTCATTAACTGAATACTTTCGATGTTAACCTGTTAAAAAATTCAGTAACATACTTGTGTTTCTGCTATCTCAGTGAGTGTGTTGGTGAGAATAGACACTACCATGTAATCATAATGTTCACAGAAAACTTTTTCAAATAATTCTGAGTTAACAGTGAACGTCTTCACAGAATACTTAACAATACAGAAGTGAAACAGCAGCTTATTCCACAAAAAACTTCATCTGCACATGCTAGCAAATTTGTCACTGTTCAGCAACATGTCTGAACGCCATTCACCAATCAGCGCCTGGTAGCCTACTTGCAAGCCAGCAGCCCAGCCAATAAGGTACCTTTCGCAGCACACAGTAGCCAATCAGACACAAGGCCTGTCGCCAAAGTATTGCACTGCCAATCAGAGAATGGGTAATCACAGAATGTCCACCCACAGGGAAAACAGGGAAAAGTCAGAGAATTTCATGTGACAGGGAAATGTCAGGGAATTTTCACCTCGGTCAGGAGATACATAAATAACTGCTACTCTGCAAAAGTTGTTGGTTGTGTGAATACCAAGCATAGGCATGCTTTTTAAATTTAAATTTTTAAGTTTGTGAACTTGAAATAATACGCCTTAATAAGGCATTACTAAGCAGCAAGCAGATAAGCCATCTACCACTTACAGGAACTGCAGGTTTTGCATTCAAGTTAACTGACGATCGAAAGTTCGTTCATTCAGACAGTCATTCGTTTTACATTGCATGAAAGACGGAATCAGAGCAGCATCTGGACCTCTCATCAGTGCTGAGGTCCGCCGAGCAACTGCGAATGTAAGACGGAGAGCAGAGTCGTGTCTGATACAGGATGGCCGACATTTAGAACACTTATGAAGAGTGCTGTGTGCAAATGAGTATTCCCAGTTCACTGTGGTTTTCACACACCATACCGCCGGTATTTACAGTACACCTGACGTCCTTTTGATTGTATGTAAACTAGGTATACATGCCAGAAAAACAACATGTTTTAGTTGATTTCCTTTTGATTGTAGTAAGAAAAACATGTATGCAATCCATTGCTATTGTGCGTAAACTACGCACATCACAAACCATATGCTTAGATGATTTATTTTATTGTGCGTAAACTCTGCACGTCAGAAAACAACTGTCGTAGTAAATGTTGTTTCCTTCTAGACTATCTATTCAACGATTCCTTATACGACCCACATTCCCATTTGCTACAAAGCTCACCCACATACCCCTACCTCCGGTATGTTGGGGGGAATGGGATTATTACCAATCAATGCTTCATATAGGGAATAGTTATAAAAAAATTTTCACGGACTTCCGGTGTTATGTTGTTTCCGAGAACGTGCTGTGAATCAACCTGTATATATTCAGCTTTTACAGATGTAAGTACAGTTTATTTTGGATACCAAAATGTTAATGGCTGATTTAAACTATAATACTTGGAAAGGAATACATTTAAAAACGAAGAAAGTGAGTGAGTGAAGAGATTTGGGCGGCTCTTAACATTGAAGTCTTGAGAGTCTTGGTGGAACTACTATTTTTTGGTAGTTAGATTTCAAATTTTTTTCACTCTTGGTGATGCAAGAAGAATGGCTAGATGCTCCAAAATTTGAACACTGTTCTTGTGTTTGCTTGCTGGTCACGCCAATCTGTGACAGTATTACAGTGCAAACTTGGTTCTTTCATGCACATCTGGCAATCCATTGTAATTAACATTTTCCCCTTTGTAGGTTTCTATTTGTCACCTGCACACCCGTTTTCTTTTATACAAAAAGTGTCGCAGAATATTCAGATGTGATTTACTGTGTCTTTGTACTAAATGCGATATGACAGCAGTGAAGTGTGTGTATCCCATGGTAGTGTGAAACTGTTTTGGGAAAGGAGTTAGGAAATATTTCAGTTTTCATTTAAAGTTTATGTAACTTGTTAATTAGTTGTAATTAAAAAAGCATCATATCATTTATTTTGTACAAACATTTCCATGTTTTGAAAGTTTTCTTGTATTGCGTGTTTGGCAATTGTTACCTAGTGTATGTAAAGAAGGCTTTATTTAATATGACAAATTGATTCACAGTAAGTGTTTCCTCAAAATGTTTCTCAGTGATGTGATAACTACAGTAGAACCTCGCTTATCCTGCCCTTAGTTGAGATAGTATGTACAGTACTTCAAAATAATATTTTGTATTAAACAAATGTGCACTATACTGAAGATTGCCTACTCTCCTACTGAATATACACGCACTGTTGTGCACAGCACTGGCCAAACTTATGGTAGCGAAATGCTGCATAATTGTGCTGCACATAAACGCTAGAAATATTACACCATTGAAGTTGATGTTTACTACCTTAGGAGTACGTATGAATTATTTCAATTATTTGTGTGTTCAGAGATTAAATTACATAAATGGCATGGCAGTAACATTTTCTGTTTCATCCCATTAATTTCATGATTATCTGGATGCTGGTGACATTTAATCCCATTTAGTCTGGATAAATGAGGTTTTACTGCAAATAGCATACATTGTACTGAAGAAATCCATCCAGAGGATTGTGAATTTTATAAACTCTGGTCAACTTGCATGCTTTTTCACAACCTGAGATAATTTGTCGCCAGGACACACCGAGTCAATTGAAAATTTCTTCCAAGATGCAAACGAAAGCTTGTGCTATTTTAGTGGTAGTAGTAGGCTTGCAGGCTGGCTGTGTTCGCTGTTATGATATACGTGGACGTTGTGAATAAAACATGTTCCACCGGTTGTGTTTGGAGTTTCAAGCCAGTGTTGTTATCTGACTGCACCTGGTAGTTCCTGTTCTCCACCCTCTTATCTGTGCCCGTAACTCAAACGTGAATACTATTTGGTGCAATTCTTTGCATGAATTACAGGAATTGTTTTATTGTGTTAATTTTTTGTATTATTTATAATAACTGAAACAATTTTTTATTAATGACTGAAATTTTTTTAACTATATAAATTATTTATTTATCAAACATTAAATGTTAATTTTTATATCTTTTTACAATCTGTTTATGTATCAAATATAAATAATTTATATCAACCATTACCAAACTGTGAATCACAACTTTGTGTTTGTGCAGGTAATTTGTTACCATCATATTTGTACAAAAGAATAGATTTAACATTTTGTTAAGGGAGGTGTGATTTGTTCCATTTTAAAGAAAACACACATAAGAATATTTTCTTATTTTTAAAGTAACTGTTGGCAGTTACAGTAAGTCTTTCTGCAAATGACCACGATTACCATCATCCCTTACATGTGCATGTTATAATTTAAATAAAAAAAAAAAATTTAACAAATTGTGTACTTCAGCATTTAAGGAAAGACAGTTGCTTCAGCTATTACAAACAGGGGCGTGATTTTGTTTGCGTGACATAATGTGAAACTGCATACTTGGTTGCTGACGGAAGATCACTTAGAAGTTTTGAGAACGATGATGAGATAGTTGTTTGTAGTTGCCTACTACTCATCATAATTTGTCTTCTAAACTGCTAAATAGTTTTAGTTAGCTAGCATGATGGTTATTATTACATTAGCAGAATGCAGTTTCTTTAAATAAAACAATTTGCACTTTGTTAAAAAATTTTGAATGCATTGTATTTTATAAATTGTTAAGTTTTTGTATGTTTGATTATTTATAAGTGTTTTCACGGGCAACTACTTTGTATATGTAAGGGTCGCATGTGTGGGCAGAACAAAGAACAATTTTTAATGCATTACATTGTTTATGGTAGTTAGTATTCATTTTGAAAGGTTCAAATTAGTTTTTTGTTCCTATGCACATTACAGCCAGTATTTTCACGTATAACCAGCACAGCTCTCTGTTTTCAGATGCAGGCACCAGTGGGCTGGGGCAATATGTGATGTTATCAAGTGACTTACAGTGTTCTCACAAGTTGTTGTTTCATGCAATATTCTCTGTATTTTGTAATTGAAGTATTAAAGGTAGTGCTTATTTCTCATTTAGTTTCATTTCAATTGGTGGAATGAAATAATGTTTATATATAAAAATTCTGGTTAGCATTACATTTACAAGACAAAAACATTAATAAATGATAAAAAATTAAACATATGTCACAAATCAATACTAATAAGTACACATTTATCCAAAGTTCTTTTAATAAATATATTGTTCATATGCATGCAAGTATTTGCATAGAAAACAAGTTTTTTTTTTTTTTTTTTTTTTAAATTTATTTGAAGTTTCCAAATATATGCTGTTTATGTGCACTATTCTTACTTTTCAGCGTACACGTATTTAATTATAGGGGCTGCTCAGGGAACTTCCAAATAGTCTAGAACAAATATGGTTGAATTTTTGTCCTGTCTTGTTTGTCGTGCAAAAGCACAGAGCGAGGAATAAAAAGGCATCTTGGTAGGGACTGACGAGCCATGTGACGTGACAACCACCCAGTTCAGATTGTGGCATTGGGTAGGACACCTCGAGAAAGACATGAATTGCCATTGGTCGAGCCCATGCAGAAATGGTTTCAGCAGTGTGTACAGAACCTTCATTCGAAGCGTGCAATGGAGCACATTCGTGACAACGGTGGTTCACTCCTAACCAGCTACACGGGGGTGGTTTTATGTTCTCTGCTCCAATTGCAGGCAAACACAGGTGCAGTTCCTCTACGTGGGTGGTTCTCAACATGTGCACTGCGGGATATAAGTGCTCTGCAAGATTTGCTATGAAACTTCCTAGATAGTGTGATAGTGATAATGCTGGTAATAACAAAGTTTTTATTGGTTTATTAAAATATTAGCTGACCATCAGTTAGGGTTACCAATTTTTTTCAGATTTGCCATAAAAGACACTTCTAACAACTCACATGTGACATATGAACCAAATAAAATTATAAAGGTAGGTAGGTAGGTAGATATGGTTTAACGTCTCGTCAACAGCGAGATCATTAGAGACAGATTGTAAAGGAAAATTCTAATAAAATTCAGTAAGATTAGAATATATGATTTAATCTGCTTTAAAATAGAGCACGCTAATGACACTGGTAGAAAATGTACACATCTCCACAAGCACTACTTCCATGAACACACTTGTTGAACAAATGCCACCTGTATGCGTCAGTTGTAAATATCCCGTGGCCATTGGAATAGAGCATCAGAGAAAACGTACGTGCAATCGCGGAAGCAGTAAATTACCAACACAGTTTGTTAATATTTAATTTATTTACAAAAAAAGTTTGTGATGTGGGGAGAGTTGGCAACCCTACCATCAGCTCAAGGGTAAATAAAGACCAGCACATGCTTGCATCACCCAAGCATACATTATGCAAAAATGTAATACAAATTAAACATTAAACACACAGTTAAACCAACTGAGCACATTAAACAACACTTAAAACAAAATGGATGATTATAATTTAACCAAATATTAATTATAAAAATATTAAGGAGTGTGAACATATTTATATTATGATGAGATGTAAACATTATTAATGAGAAAACTGAGCTTGTTGCTTCCCTCTTTGTTGCCAAGCTGCGAGGATCCACTATAAGGATAATGTGCCATGAATGAAAACAGGCTGAAAACCACTGTTTTAAATGAACCATTGAGAATCTCACACGTGAAATGGAAGTCCCTGACTGACCACTGTGAAAAGTAATTATTGTTGTCGAAGGGGCTAAATGTGAGATGACTGAGAGGTTTGGAGGGCACTTTAGTATTCATAGGAATGAAATAAGGTGGAGATGTAGCAGTGACAAACTCAGAAGGTGAGGGGAAACAGGAGTGCACTGAGAAAACCCTACAGTCAATGGTGACTCTGCCACGTTCCTCCCATGTAAAAATTGAGGGTGACCTCGCAGACAAGGGATGCAACTACTATTAGGTGAATTATATGCAATTATATTTACGTCATAATATGCAACAGTTTCAGCAAATTGCTTGTGGAATAAGTGTATATATGTCAATAAGTGGTGCTGAAGGAAACCCTAGTCTGAATTCACATGACAATACATGGTTTGTGAATATGACTGACCAACAGTGTGAGAACAAGTCTGTCATACTGCAATAAATGTAACACTACACCCACAGGCAAAGTGATACAGATTCATTAACATATGAAATGTCAGTTAGCAGCAGAGATGTGGTAGAATGCCATGGTTGAAATGGTGAGAAACTCTTGGAAACCTACCAGACATGAGCTACTTTTGCCTCACATTTTGGTATAAAAATATTAATGTTTCCATCAATCAGTCATAGCAAACCGTTTATTTTCATATATGATGCAAATATCCTGGTTTCACAAAATATAAATACATGTTGTCATGCGCTCGCTGCTTCGCATCCCACGTGAGCGAGTGGAAGTGAAGGACAGCAGTTATTGATAGCGGGGGCAGCAAGTTAAAGGATTGTTTTGAATGAACAAGCGAGCCATAGGCTGATGGCCGCGTATCTGTTAAAGAAAACGAGCCGACGCGATACTTCTTTTTGCAGTGTGTGCTGCTGACCTGGTTGTATTGATTATTGCATTTATCTGAAGAATGCTCTGGATTACTGACCTCGTTCTCTCGGCGGGACTAGGGGTGCATTGAACCTTCCAGATGGTCAGGGAAAACTATATAAAAGTGTGTCAGGCCTCCGAGCCTATAAGTTCACGAGTGGCTGAGTTCCGAGCGATAGAAGATGAGCAGCAAGAGAAGTGACCAGCGGAAGGGAAATCTGCGACTGCGAGTATCAAGCAGTGAACAGTGTGGCTTGCAGGCTGGACTATTGGAGTAGATGCGTGAGTGAAAGACATTACAAACGGTGGCAACAGATAGACTGAACACGTGTTAATGATGAGTATGAGTTAATTGACTAACCAAGCAGAGACAATTAAGGATGTTAATTAAAGTTGAAATAGATGTTAAATATTGTGCTCACTGTTAAATAAAGAGTAATGGTGGAGACAGATAATTTAATGTTGAAAATAATAGCTATGCAAATAAATTAGAAATCAAATTTAGTTCTTTTATTTTTATTAGGACCTCCATCCCTCACGAACTCAGATACACCCATCACACATCTATGTAACTATGTGTGTGTGTACATATGTATGTGAGAGAGAGAGAGCGAGAGGTAGGTGTGTGTGGAGGAGGTATCTGACCAACAAGTTTCGGCTGCAGGTTAGTCACAAAAAAAAAAAGGGACAACCTATACGGCATAAGGTCTAAAGTGAATCCTAAAGGCAGGACATATCTTTGAAGTTGGACCTGAAGCACTAGTTTACAAATACTGGAGATGGAACATGGAGTGTCTCGATGTTGTGTAAAGTTAATTGTGACATGCGGTTTAATAATCCATATTTTAAATCCCAAGTATGCTACAGCATCGTGGAGATCAAGTTGAAATTAACCGTGAGACAATATCACGACAGACAGGTTTTGTAGTGTTTACAGATCTCTGTTGCGTTACACATTGTTCAGACACTCAATGTTCCATCTTAAAATTTTTCTCTAATATTTATGGTAAACTAGTGTTTCAGGTCCAACTTAAAAGATGTTAACTACGCTTAAGATTAACTTAAGACCATAGGTAGTATATCTGTTTCCACCTTTTTTCGTGATTAACCTGCAGCCAAAGTTTGTTAGTCCAATTTAGATACATCCCATATTAATATTAAATTAATATAAATATATATATAATATGTATATATTATATTTATGAAAGGAAATATATATATATATATAAATTTATTTTTGTTCATGCTATTGCAAATGTGCATACAAGGTATAGTTGAAACATTCTGTTTTCCAGTCAAGGTGTGTGCAGTGTCTTTGAAGGCTAACAGAAACTACTTTATCAAAACTTGAAAATTGGCACATCGTTGTGCACTATTAAACCTGAAATGTGTAATGGACGTATTATGTAGCAATAATTTGTGCATAAGCAACTTCATGTTTAAGAAAAAAAAGTGTATAAATGTATTTTGCACGAAAGCCAAGATATAATTTTTTTGACAAAAATGTATAGAATCGTGCAGTTCTCATAGATTGCAACTAGGTTCAATTCGGACAGAATTTAGAATTGTGAAAATGGAAAATACAGAACTGTACATAGGCTGGCAAAAGAGCAGAGAAAGAAAATCTCAGAAATGCGCCAAACATCTTAACTCGTATCCTAGTTTTAAGCCTCCGTGTTTACAGGGCGTTAACATGTCGTCGAGTTGTGGCAGCCCATAATTACAAACATGCAAACATCTGGTGCAGTAAGTGTGGAAAAACCAGCAATCCACAGTTTACATTGCCTTGTCGAATTATTCTTGAATGTAAACTACCAACACGTGTTGGCTGTTGCCAAAAAAAAAAACATGAAAAAACAAACTACCACAGCGCTGCACGTTTTTCACACGCAATTGAGGTTGCTACAGAATCTTTCCCGCGTGGTAGAGAGAGAGAGCAAACTGGTTGGGCAACATTTACATCCGACACACATTTGTAATTGAATTGCAACAAAACAATGTTCATTTTACTATCTAATAAATTTGGAAAATTATGTTGCTTAAAATTTCTGTAAAAGTCATTATTTGATAGTGCCTCCAAAGTACATAAAAATATTATGGGGACATCTTGCAATGTGAGACTAATGAAGATATTCCATTAAAAAAAATACAAAGAAAAGTTTGTAAATGCAAGTGTACAAACAGCACTGTACGTGAAGCCAAAAAAAGACCAAGTGATATTGGTTGGGGTTTCCTTGAAAAACAGCACTTTTCTTCAGTTTGGATCATACAGAAAAATAAAGTGCTCACTGAAGTATAGTCTTCAGCAGTTACAGTACATACACATATTTTTTACAACATTCTTGTTATAGTTGGTAGGAATGTGAGCTTAAGAATGAGGGGAATTTTTGCTATGATCATTGGTAAAATATGAATGTATGCACAATTTTTTAGTTTATTACCACTCTTTACTTTCTCAATCAGCACAATTCACATAAAATTGATGAATTCATGAACAATCAAAATTTAGAATGTGTATGATGAAATGCATTATAATAGACAACCTGCCATTCAACAAATAATGCATCATTTCAGATGTATCTAATGTGAAGACTATTACATGACTGATATCAACAATGTTATTTTGTGAACTGAAGAGGTATTTTTGGTGGATGAATGAGTGTAGCCTCAATACAGACCGGCATAGTCATGATGTTGGCAGAAGTATGCATGCGAGAAACAAATGATGCCCTTCACATCACTTCAGTTTCTATGTAGGGAAATATAACAAGGATACCATAACAGTATTTTATAATGTTTTATAATGTTCTCCAGATAATGCTAATGGTAGGTATAAAGCAGAGATTGAACAGTAACAGTTTTTCTTAATACTCTTTAATAACCTTGGGGAAAAAAAAAAATATCAAGGTGATATACTTTACTGGGTATCACTCATGACACTTAACTAAAATTTTTGATATATTCTATACTTAGTACTGGCTGAGCATCAAAATACCACAGATTTCAAAGCTCAAGTGGAAAAATTATATTTTATGTAGGGGAAAATTAAACCTACCTCATTGTTGCCAGTGACTGTGGTATGCTGCTAAGAAATCAAAATTCAGTGAACAATTGGTGCAGGTTAATATAACGCAGGTGATTTCAAATAAAATTTTGAATACATAATTTTAGCTTACACGAGTTATAGATATACAATTAATGTACTTGGTCTAAATTAGAATGTAATGAGCTGGACGACCGACTTGACAGACTGTAACAATGCCACAATAATGCATGCATGTGAATTTGTGAGTCTTGTGTTCGACACCATGCAAACCTACACATTAGTGGTTTATAGCATCCTGAGGGATAGGAGGCCGCATCATTTCGATTCCAATCTGAGGCATGGAATTAATCAACTTTTAAGAAGACTAGAGAAAATAGTATTTTCTATGACGTCCAAAAGCAGGGCATGTGCATGTGTGTTGTCCAGTTTGTTCTCAAGGTTTAATGTTACAAGCAATTTTTGTAGATTACGATTAGTTTTTTTTTATTTTGACTGTTTTGTGTACTACATGCTATTTTATGCAGAGTTAAATAAAAACTATTTTATATCCTCTAAATGATCTGATATACAACAAAACACAATTATGTACTCAATGACTTGTCTTAAATAAAGACTTTGATTTACAATAAGTAATTGTTATATTTTGTGAAGACTAAGAAATTATTATTAATGATACACATGTCTATTTTAGGAAGATAAATTGTAAACTCTTCAATATGGATTTGGTTTTTTTTTTTGTTATAATACATTTTAAAATCAGCATTTTCTTCCCAGTAACAATAGTGTATCGTAATAAAATTACGATCCCATATGTTCCCCTTGTTTCATGTTCATATTTCCAGCTTAATCTTCCGAATGCAGCAAAAAAAAAAAAAAAAACGGTTGGGTGACTTATTTGCTTGCACAGACACCAGTATCAACATTCAGAGAGAGGATATTTTGAGCTGACAGATGCATCGAACCAGTCTCAGAGTTGTCTGCCAATTCCTCTTTCATACGCAACTATGTGCTTATGATCCTTGTAGTTTGTGAATGCCACAGTGAGTTGCTGGCTGCTGGTCATGTAATTGTAGTCCAGTGGCAGCGCAATGCTTCACCTTAAGTTAAAAATTATAATTCATTTACATTATTGATAATGTTTTAATGAGATTCGTTATTCCACCCAATTACCCTCCATTAATTTCAAGATAAAATTTTTTTTTTTTTTAATATATATTTTACTAAGGGATTAAGCGCTACTACAATACCCAAACTAAACGCACCAATGACACACTGGCCGTTTAACCTCGGTAGCGCAAGACTGGAAAGCGAACACATGGTAATATAGATGCTTTTTTATGGAAACAATGTTTGAAAACCACAGCTGGTGCAACTAACCTTACAAGTCCACCGTAGTTGCCACTGGCCAAATTTGCTGTCCAATCGGATCCCAAACGTTCTCGATGGACAAGAGGTATGGGGACCTTGAGAGCTTGGCATTATCCTGCTGGAAAATGGGGTTCGACATCAGGAAGGGGAACGCGCTTGGTCGCAAATTTTCCTGGGCGTATTGCAGTGCCTTCAGGGTTCCTTCAATTACTACCAGTGGGATGCGGGAATCGTACGAAATGGCCTCCCCATACCATGACACCCTTAGTTGGGGCAGTGTGCCACTCCACAATGAACCAGATCACGGCGCTGGCCAGAACATCTCCAGACTCAAATTCGGCAGTTGTCCGTGATTTGTCTCTGAACACCAATTGTTGCCTATCTGCAAGCTGCCATGCTGCCCATTCCCGGCAAGTCACAAGTCCTCTGCGATGCTCAGGTCATAATGCCACAACATCAGATCCCACTCTGCTAGCTGCCTGGCTATGGTACCGGTGGACACAGGCGTATCCCCAGCTGCCATGACTTGTCCCTGGATGGTGCACAGCAATGTCGTAGAGTGCTTACAGCCTATCACATGATGAAACAATCCTCCCTGCTGGTGGTTCGCTGGGGTCGCCCCGAGCCTTCTTGGCAGGTGTGTACAACCTCTTGTTCCCACTGCATTCAACACCAACTCACAGTGTAGGTAGAACGGTTCAAGTGGCGAGCTTTACGCCAAAACATCCAACCTGCCTCTCAGAGGCAGGCGATGCTGCCTCCCTCAAACTCATCCAGCTAGGCAAAGGCTTGTCAAATGTGCAGTCAGGGCATACTGCATGTTCACTGAACTTAGCTGTGTGTCTCACACTGCTGACACTACTAATAATGCCTTATTCAGTGTCTTGCAGCTATGATTGATGAAGGGATGTGTATGCCCCCTAGTGGCACATCCGTATAAACTGCATTAAATGCAAATAGGGCACATTTCGGGCTATGATGATACTGTGTGGCAACCATTGTCGTACTCATGCGAGTAGTTCATGATGGTCAGTTTTTTTGCAAATGAGTGTATTTTATAAGGTTTTTTTTTTTGCTTCAACTTCAAATGGTTTTAAATATATTAAAACAATTTTTTTTGTACTGTTTTATAATTATGGCATTCATAATGATGAACATAAATCATTCTACCTTATTCAGCTCTACCAGTGTTCTATCTAAATAATATATTTCTAAAAATATTTTTTTAGTACCACCCACTTAAAAATAATTTTGCACAGCATAATGTTTAGTTGTAGCGATGTAAATGATACTATCTTGTTCCATATGTTCACCTTCATTGATTATAGTTTTTAATTTTAATACCTAGTCTTGTTCTTCCAGTTCCTCTTTTTTTAATTTTAATACATTATCGTTTTCTTTGTTTGAGTTCTTCATTTTTAAGTTTTAATTTATATTAAAATTTTATTGCTAGTTTTTCTTTCTCTTTTTCAATGTTACAAATTGGTTGTATATTTCTTATATTCAATTTGTATTTTTTTCAATCATCAAATAATATTTTCTAATTCATTCACAAGGTTTTGTTTTAATGGACATAAATTATTCTTTCAAATCATGCACATTTAATAATATCCAAATTTTTTGACTCAAAAATATTTTTAGCATTTAATTAGTTTCATTTGGAATAAATTTGTACTCTGAATCTAAAGGATTGTCATGTTTAATCTCAGTATAGTTGATTTATTTATTTGAAAGAACCTTAACATAGTTTAACTTTCGTATTCTAAAATCGTTACCAAATCCAGTTGGACGCTCAAAGCAGAAACTCCCAAAATATATAAAATATGATAAGTTATCAAAACATTATTTTCATTAAATAAAGGAAACTAAATATATTTAAAGCATGAACCTAATTTTATTTCATAATAATTTTTTTTGGTCACCTCAAAAAAATATTTAACTCTCTTTCACATCAATTTCACCACATTTGCTTTGGAATCCATAATTGCCACCATTTATAAAGAAATACATTTTATAAGAAATTGAAACTACTATAAAAATAATTTATTTATTAAAAATTCTTAAATCTTGAATTTTTTCATTTTTTATTAATGATGGTAAAATAAAATTTAATGAAATCTAGGAGGTCTCTGAAATAGGAACATTCAACCATTCAACTGTCAATAATAAAAAATTAAAATTACTATAAAAATAATTTTTTTATTATACATTTTCAAAGACATATCTATATTGTTTGTTTTATTCCTTACAGGTTTTTTTAAAAATAACTTGAACTAACATTATTGGTAGAAAAGGTAGAACTGTAAATATAAAGTTGATTAGAAAGATATTCACAATTGAATAAGAATTTTTTTAAAATAATATTCTATGCGGAAAAAATTTCCTGCCTGAAAAATTATACCAAAGCAAATGAGTTTCTGTTAAATTTCTTAAAAACAATACAGTTTGTTGTATTGAAACAGTCAGTTAAAAGTGTAAATATGGTTCAGAAGTTTTACATATATCAAAACATAGAAAAACTAATTCTCATTTGAGTAGAATTCAACTATTAAAAACCATTGATGAAGAAGTTGCATTTAAAAATGATGGCTTAGTAAACATTATTAAGGATCTAAAAAAAGAGAATGATAAAAAAAAACTGATTAAAGGAAACAAAACCACAATTAAAGATGAAGATATCAATGAAAACAAATAAAACAAAATTTTAATGGAATTCACTAAATATTTTTATTTCCAAAAATGAAGTCATAGAATATATAAAATATTGATCCATTTTTGTTTAAACAAAAAAATTCTTATCTGTCCTGAGAAAACCAATTAATTACAATTGTTACAAAATATTATCAATTCCATTAACCAAAAGAAAAATATTCTGACCAAGATTTTATGAGTCTTTCTCTATCTAATAAAGAAAATACAAAACTTGACAAACATCCCAACAACTGTCAAAAAAATAAATAAAAGTCTAAAACTAAAAATTTTAAATAATATATTTTTAAAAGATATTAAATTTGATAATAACCATACACTTCACTTTAATTTTTTCTATAATTTTGACAAAAAAAAATAAAATTATCTCTAGAAAGTTGAACAATACTCCAGAAAACATTTTCTTATTTCAAGATACTAACAATAAACCTTGCTCAGAAAGACAAAATCTCAGATAAAAGGCTTACCTCACTGTTTGCAGAAACGACATATGGAACTTTAGCTGTAAGTTGACCAACATTTACAAAGTCACTCATCGTTTACTATTTTTTCTATCACTGAATGCTGTTGTCTTATATACTTTCATGGTGTGTGGCTGTTGCTTTTACTTAACATTGCCCATTTAGTGTAACCTTGCATAATCAAGGTTTTCAATCTGTCTGCTAACCCTGCATTTGCCAACAGCTTGCTGAACATTTTTTACAATGCCATTGATTGGTAATTTACATTTGGAGACGTCAGAAACTAGTAAAACATATCCACATTGAACACAGGGCTCATTTGTTAAATGTCTTTTTCTGACATGCCAAAAAAATATATGTGAAATGTAAATCATTGGCCAGACAAGGTGAGCAACTTAAAAGTTGTTAGTACAACCATAAAAATATGGGGTCAGGGCATGAACTCTTAAAACAGGTTATTTCCTTCGGGCCACCCGTGATCTGTGACATATCTGAACAAGTGTGAAAGTCGAAATTGCCAAATTTCTCACCCACATCCATGCGTGCACAAAGATAGAACTAAGTCCACTTAGAATATTTCTGAAAATCTGGTGCTCTTCTGAAATAAGACTTCATTGCTTGGATAATGTTCTGCATCTGACCACAAATTAATTCTCCATGACATTGCTTTAAAATGTAGATGATTTGCAGTATGGCTTATGCGTGCATTAGGTAAATGAGGATTGCATTAGATTACTGTAGATGGATACCCAAAGAAATTTCAATCCTCTTCATTCTACAAATTAACAAGTAAATAAAAATTGGAACACTATAACTGGATGTGACAATCTTCCCACAGGGCTATTCATTACAACTCCAAAAATCTTGGAAAGCACTTGCAAATTTAAGTAACAAATTATCAATTAAAGATTTCACATGTTTTTGGGTACATCAATATTAATGGTGGGGCAGAGAGAAGAGACAAGGTATGTTTGGATCAGTCTCATAATTATTTTAATAACAAAGCATTAATTAGTTAATTACTTTATATCAACTCGTAACACATGATAGTGTAATTTTAACATTCATGTTTCCTGAAAATTTACAACATTGTATGTTCGCACTCCATCCGAGTTAAGTTTGCACCATATCTGCCAGCAAATTTTAAGAACTTATTGTGTTAAATCTGTACTATTTAAGTAATGCTAGGTGAGACTTCTTTAATGCAACTGTAGCCATATTATTTGTATACATGTAGTCAGAATTTTTCCATAACACTAACAGACATGTAAAATATATTACCCAAATTTTGATAATGATTAAAATAAAAGAATTTTCTTATAAATTTAGATGTTCAATACTAACAATGTGCATATAAAATTTCAGAATTGCTTGGCTTGAGGACAAAATAATGATTCACTTCCAGAAATGCTCTTGGGCACTGCAAGTCACAACAACCAGTTCTGGGAAGGAGACAAAATGTTCTGGGTCCGCACGTTATGCAACCGCAGATGGGGATATTTCTGGCTTACAACCTTGTTCACTTGCTCTTGCACCTCCAAGTCAAATCTCTTGCCCTGGATCCAGACCCTGCCTTTCTGCACACGAATAACTCTTATTGTCATGCTGAGCAGTTCAGGGGCATTCAATGGCGACACTGCCGTCTTCTGGGTGGGCTACGTCAACTGTGTACACTTCTGAAGACCAGCCTGGAATATAGCTGGGGAGGACAACAGATCTCTAGTACCAAGAGGTTACACCTTACAGTAACTGAAAGGCATGCTTTTTTTGTTACTATAAATGTCGTTATTGTAATATTACATAAAACTTGCTAACAAACCACAAAAAATTTTTTTTTTTACATACACAAAGTACTTGTAAAAGCCTCAAAAGGAGCTTAAGGTCTCATGTTCATTTCCAGGTACATAAAGGTCAAGAACATTTTACGTAGAGATACACTCATATAAGCAGTGTAGCAGACACTGCTGTAGTGTTGGGACCCTCCTGGTTGCTCCAGTTTCCTGGCCCTCCCTCCAGGCATGAAGGGAAGTACAGCAGTGACCCTCACAGCCTGCTACTGCCTCCTCTCATCCCTTTCAGTGTTGCCGTAATGTTTATGTGCAAGGACAAACCTAATTTCATTGATCTATCTACATCCAAGACAGGCATTTTTGTGAGTTTACAAACATGTCACTTCAAAAAGTAAACAGTAATTTTTGTTTGGTGCAGGTTAATGCTTATGCAGTATACTTCCCTAGGAAGGGATTCACCGAATTTAGTGCGTAGAAGATCATAACAAACTATTACACATTATAATTAAAGAAGCACAGTTCTTATGATCCCTATCTAGAGAATTGGAAGTATATCTATGAATACTTCACTTGAAATTTACCCAATGGAAATAAATTGTACCCCAGCAGCAATTATTGGTGAACCAAATACTTGGGTTGGAAAAGCCACCTATCTACTGCTAATAAAGAAATGTAAACAGATATGTGTGTGTGTGTGTATGCAAATATACACTGCCAGACAATAAAAATAGTGCACACAGAAGATGCATAGTACGGTACTAAAACTTTATAGAGATAGTGATACAGATGTGTAATACACATGATCACAAATGCATAGCATCAAAATCACACATGGATCTGTGGTACGCTGACAGGTCATATACAATAGTATGTTGTACCCCCTCGCACTGCGATACATGCTGCAACACGGTCTGGCATAGAGTCCAGCAGATGCAGAATATTGTCCTGAGGCTGACAGGCCCACAATTTTGGATGGTGTGTTCCAAATCCCGACAGTGACAGCTGGAATTTCAAATTGTCCCACACATGCTTGATCGAGGACATGCCAGGGGAGCAGACTGGCCACTGTAGTGCTTGGACATGGTGAAGGCAGCCCTGGGTGACCCGTACCGTGCATGATCGTGTGTTATCCTGCTGTAATATTGCACCTGGAATCCTGGCCAGAAATGGAAGCAGATTGGGGTGTAGGAACTCGTACACTTACCACTGGACTCTCAATTTTCCACGTTAACACAATGAGAGTGGATTGGCTATCATAGACTATGGCTCACCAGACCACAATGCCTGCTGTGAGGGAAGTGTGTTGCTCGATAGTGAGGTTGGGATGTGACATTCGCCTGGGGTTCTCCACCTGGGCATGATGATCATCAGCCCCCATAACAAAGTGGCACTCATCGCTAAACACCACACATCGCAAGTCTCCTGGCACTACTGCAAACAGAGCCGTTGCTGTTGCAGCGTTAATGCCAGCACACGTAATGAGTGCTGGGATAGCAGGTTCACATTGAGAAATGGTTCACGAGCACACAGGAGCCCCAATCCTGACCGGTATTGTGGACCAGGTCACCATGGGATCCCTGCATGCTTGGCGCACGATCCTGAGCCATTTGCCATATGTGGGTGCCTTCGCGTATCCACTGATCCTAACAGCATCAGACAGTATGGTCTGAATGATCCACGTGGTGGGCTATATGGCGTTACAGCCACCCTGCAGTCATCTTTCAAAGTTCAACAATTGTGTAAAGTATTTACAGTTGTTTAACATTTTTTTATTTTTACAGTGACAGTTGTGCTGTCAAAACCTCGTTTTGTTTATGTTAATTTGTTGCAGGTTTGTTATGTTATTAATTCCTGTCCTTTATTAATTTCATTACATTAAATTACATATTTTCATCAATTTTTATTTTAATTAATAGTTTTGAATTTTGTATTGGAAATGTCACTGCAATGCATATTAATATTTGACGTCTTGCTTTGTCTATGTATGTTAGTCTATTTGTAATTTCTCTGGCGGAAGATTTGAATGTATGTACGTAATGATATTCATGAGCTACATTATTGTAAAAGAATTTTCGTCTTTGGGTTGGTCTCCATTAAAATGCTGTAATTCACCAGAAAGGCAATGCATCAATCTACAATTTTAATACAGCATCTTCGTGATTTTGAAGTGACTTTGTGTTCCAAAGATGGGATTAATGTTGTTCGACAAGGGGGAATAAAGATTTATCCCTTGAACCAGTATTTATTTTGGAATGTCATATTCCAAATTTGAGTGTTCCAGACAGTCTACAAAAGACTACGAAATGGTAACTTTCAACCAGTTATTTTAATTGGGCTGACCTATTCAGCTATAATTTTCAGTGGCATATCTAGCTCAGTAGCCTATATGTTGGTTTTGAAAAATGAACCATGCATAATTTTATGAACATCATATTGCTGTGAAAAGTACACTTACTGCCCAGAAGCCCATATTCTATCATGTTCTGCCACAGCCAGTCATAAAAACAGCAATTAAAAAAAAGTGTTAAATTTTTTAAGACAAAATGCTGAAAGTAAAGTTTTTTATTTTCTTGATTAATGCTTGCATGTTAAAGTATGTTATGTGTCACACAATTACTTTGCTCAGCATCAGTAGTAATTATGATTTTAATTATAATTTAATGTTGGCAAGCCACCAGATGTTACTTAAGAAACTGCAATTTAGTTTTTCCCATGGTCAGCATTTACCAGCTTATGATTTGGTTTGGTGAAATATATTTGTATTGTGTGAACCTAATGGTTTTCTTTTCTTGTTTCCCGTTTATGGTTTCTATAATTTTGGATTTCCATATAACAATGTGTTTTAAGGTATTGTGTTGCAATTTGCATGTGTTTGTTGCAAGAGAAGAGAGCTATGGTGTTGTAAGTTGCAACACTAGGAATTTCATTCATAAGTATGCAAACTTGCCATGTAATTGCTATGGAGAGGGTATTCGTCATTTTGTGTCCTGTGCCAGTTACCCAGTCTATCCTGAGTATTTGTTTATAATATAGTAGTGATCTTGTGCTTCTAATGTTGTGTAATGTGTTTTAATGTTGTATCTTGTGTATAATATTTCTTATTTCGAATGATACATATCCCTACCTACTATGAGATGGCTAAATGTAATACTTACAAACTCCAGTGTCGCTGTGTGATACACTACACTTGAGTAACCACAACTCACAACATCTATCCTGCAACAATATTATGTGTGAGAATTGGACCGCGAACACACACACACATACAACATATATGCATACATATATACATACAGCATACCAGCCTGTACTCTCCCTATTTGTATTGTTTTGTGGTTGTCACATGGTTTCTTCATGGTGCGCTATTTTCATTGTCCAACAGTGTACATGCATATACAAAAATATGTTGTTGAAAGCTTAATAAATATATTTATGTTATTTGTTAAAGCGGTCTTTGCTCCTGTATAAAATAACAAGCAATATGTTTTCAGTTTTATGATAGCCATTATTTTTAATATGTTATATGCTATGCTGTCCAAAGTAAATTAAGAACGTTTGAGGCCCTAGTTACTTTTTTACTATCAGCCATTTTTTTTTATCTTTCCACCACTTTTTAAAATAAACATTGCCATTTAAGTAATAAACACAGTGTATATATTTCACCAGACTCAATAGTTAATATCTAAGGCAACAACAAAATATATTTATTGACTATTATTTGTAATGAGAGGGCTTCAAAAAGTGCTCACTTTACCGTGAATAGCCTATAATCACACGTACCTACACATAGTTTTATTTTGTTGTCATTTTATGCACAAATACACTATGCCAATGTTCTCCTGACTTCAACCAACATGCATCCTGCATGACATATTAACTTTTAAATTATATGCTATTATTCACAATTTGTAGTCTATGTTACAGAATGCATTCAGTTTTCATAAGTTTTTCATGTACGTTTCCCCACCAAGTCTTTCCTACCTCTGTTAAAGATTATTTTTTGGGGTACTTTTGGGAAAGTATTTCTTTGAGAAAACAGTACATATGTAATTCAAGATGTTTTAAAAATTCCTTCCATTGCTTTTCAACATAAGTTTGCAGCTTAACTAGAGTATTTAAGAAACTGGATTATCAATAATGGGTTACACAATTCATTCTGCTACAAGACTGCCACAGCCACCACTGACAGTCTTTATTAACTTAAAAGGGCTGCCAATGGAGCATTGCAACCAACTGTATAAGAAGGAGAGTTCATTAAATATAATCCATAAATGGTTCCTTCACACACATTTCTGAAACCCTGCTGAAGTAATACTTCCAGGATATTCCTTCACCTAGTGCAAACTAAGCTTAACTAAGTCTGGAAAATTACGTTAAAGCACAATGCACAGAATACGTGCGCACTCAGTAGTAATGTTTTGCATAAGAACTATTTCTTACTAAGCGCTACCAACATATTTATTATAAATGCAATATTTAAATTTATAAATAAAATACAGATATAACTTCATTTTAATGAAAAATAAGATACTTTCATCTTAACAGAGGTATAAAATGCATATGATACATGTTATATTAAGGGAAATAACTAAACATGTCGTACATGGGGTGATATTTCAAAGGTTTGATTCAAAAAGTGTGAAGAAACCACTACTAGACTATAGTAGCATACACACCACAAGAATGGTCAAAAAAGTACCACTTAAGTTGCACATCAAAAAAGTAAGCATATATTTTGTAACATTGAAAAAAATAAATCAATTAAAGTCTATTTTTAATCAAAATGTCATATTATTTTCATCCTGGATGCATCATGAAGCACATTTTGAANAAAATAAGATACTTTCATCTTAACAGAGGTATAAAATGCATATGATACATGTTATATTAAGGGAAATAACTAAACACGTCGTACATGGGGTGATATTTCAAAGGTTTGATTCAAAAAGTGTGAAGAAACCACTACTAGACTATAGTAGCATACACACCACAAGAATGGTCAAAAAAGTACCACTTAAGTTGCACATCAAAAAAGTAAGCATATATTTTGTAACATTGAAAAAAATTAATCAATTAAAGTCTATTTTTAATCAAAATGTCATATTATTTTCATCCTGGATGCATCATGAAGCACATTTTGAAAAGAAAAAAAAAGTCATACAAGATTGTAATAATGACTCAGTCCGTCGGTGATAAAAATTAGTAATAATATTAACAAATATTTATAATAATACATTTTAGCCACAAAATTCATTGTTTTTATAAGTGAAATGGATGTAAGTAAAATCAATTATACAAAATATCTGTAAACATTATTAGTAATTTTTAATTGCATGCAGAGTAACAATTATGACCATCTTGTTTTTTAAAGGTTAAGACTTAAATTTTAATTATAAATAGACTCTTATTTGATTTATTTAAACATTTATATAAACAAACTCTGGCAAAATATTTCTTAAAGTTACAAAGTACTATATTCATTCTTCTTTTATATGCAACATAAATCATACTTTACTGATAATTGTGATAGTGTGTGTGCTACTTTTTAATGAGTTCTGCATGTTATACAGTTGGGCGCTGTTCTCCACTAGCATCCACTCTGCTTCAACCTTAAATTATGAGTAGATGCTGACAAGCAATCATATAATGTATACATTTGCAAGTTTCATCAGTGCTGTGGGAAAACACTCATCTTGCAATGGAACTAGATGTAAAACTGAACGGCAACAAGCATCTTTGATGTGCACTCATAAAGGGACTACGACTATAGAGTGCCTGTAAAAAAAGGTTCGCGACCCACCCACGGTCTGGGATCGTACCGAGGGCCTCCATGGTGAAAAGGATGTAAATGTACAAAAATAAAGGTGTCGCTTTTATCGNATTATTAGTAATTTTTAATTGCATGCAGAGTAACAATTATGACCATCTTGTTTTTTAAAGGTTAAGACTTAAATTTAAATTATAAATAGACTCTTATTTGATTTATTTAAACATTTATATAAACAAATTCTAGCAAAATATTTCTTAAAGTTACAAAGTACTATATTCATTCTTCTTTTATACGCAACATAAATCATACTTTACTGATAATTGTGATAGTGTGTGTGCTACTTTTTAATGAGTTCTGCATGTTATACAGTTGGGCGCTGTTCTCCACTAGCATCCACTCTGCTTCAGCCTTAAATTATGAGTAGATGCTGACAAGCAATCATATAATGTATACATTTGCAAGTTTCATCAGTGCTGTGGGAAAACACTCATCTTGCAATGGAACTAGATGTAAAACTGAACGGCAACAAGCATCTTTGATGTGCACTCATAAAGGGACTACGACTATAGAGTGCCTGTAAAAAAAGGTCTCGACCCACCCATGGTCTGGGATCGTACCGAGGGCCTCCATGGTGAAAAGGATGTAAATGTACAAAAATAAAGGTGTCGCTTTTATCGGACCCAGTAAGATAGTCTTATCCCCTCCATTAATCACTCCTGCAAAGTCTTATCCCCTCCATTAATCACTCCTGCAAAGTCTTATCCCCTCCATTAATCACTTCTGCCAACTTTCACTTCGTGTTTGTGGCTCCACTAGATAACCTAGTTACACCCAAATGACCGATTGATAGGAAGAAGTCAACACACTACAAGCAGAACTGCTTATTTTCTGTGAAACTTTCAACATTTGCAGAGCTATCTTTAGTCACATAGCACGTTCTACTAAAACTACCCACAAACATGCAAAAACTTAATTAAGTTCTGCAACTGAATACATTCCTAAATGTTTTCCAAATATCCACTGTACCATATTAGTATGATGACAGAGTTCACCAGGCATTAATTCTACCAGCTGTGCTCATGAGCGTAAAAGCCTTGCAGGTCCTGACACCCGCTGAAATTATGATGACCTATACTGATGTAGCAAATACTTCTACCAGAATTCCTTTTTTTACTGTAACTTTACTACCATCTATCACAATAACAGTTGAGTTCAGTTAATGTTATTACTCCTATTCCACTACTGACCATGATTAAAGCTTCATCTCTTCGGGATGAGAAAGCATCATTAGATAATGTGGTAATGTGGGCTACAAAAAGTTATTACAAAGAAGGCTGCTATAAAAAGCTAAAACATTTACCAGCTTGTCATCACAATTACAATAATGGTTGGTGGTCACACAATTCTTGCATTATTATTTTTGTTAATTTACAGTAATCTCTCTTAAACTTGATTTTGCAAGAATGTTGTAATATTTAATTCAATTTCTAACTTCGGGAAAAAAAAAGTGTGCGCTTTAACAATGATAGCTATAATGTTTTATTTTAGTTTCGTCTACAACATTTTGTAAACAAATTTATAAAATGTTAATCACAATAGAGTGCTTTAATAAAAGTTTGTCATGCAGGCTCAGTGGCAGTAAACCAATGCAGCGGGTGGAGGCGAAATAGAGTACCAGCAAACTTACAACCCTCGGAAATCTATAAAAATGTTTTTTGTCATAACAAAAACATTTTTAACAGTAAATTTGAAATAAAATTTCTTATGCTGCCCTCCTTCATTCACTGATTGTTGTGGGCACAGGACCCGCAAAGGTCTGGCAACAAAAAATAAATCAAATGTGGACTTCTATTGGAAAAATATGATTTCTACACTTCTGGCTATGCCCTTACACACAGTGAATAAATTATAGTGTAAGTTACGGTCAAATCATACATATGATTCACTGTATGACTGTAAAAATCTGATTTAGGGATAAATTCATTATTAATAAAACTACGTCTGCAACACCTGTCCAACTTTATTAGTGAGACACTAAAATGATCAGCTGAAGTCTGCCTGAAGTAGCAGACAGTCTCTAGTGCAAACGTATTGCAAAGCGGAAATGGGTGATTATTTGTTGTTATCTTTGTGAAATGTTTCCAGTTTGAAAACTTGCCTGTCCGTTGAGATATGGAGGTGGAAGGTACTCATGCTCCAATGCCATGAAATACGTACTTTCAAAAACAACTCTTTGATAACTTGAACTCTGTTTGCACATACACACACATCAACAAACATTCAGACAGCCCCATAAACAGTACAGTATTACTGCTTGCATGTCTACACACTGCTACAAAAAAAAACATCACTACACTCTCCCTGTACAGTTATAGGCTGTTTATGGTAAAGTGAGCTCTTCTGAAATCAACATTNTACAAATCTATACTACAATACGCAATACAATAGAGAATTAAAAAAAATAGTTGTAAGTCTTGATGTCGTATTGAGAGTGTAATATGTACATTTATGGCTATTGAAGTCAGTGTGTTTTTGCTTTATGTATGTAGGAACATGAATTTGCACATTATTAACACATTTACTTTACTAAAAACTTCACGGCTTCATTTGGATAGTGCATAAATACAATGAGATAGCCCATGCCAATGTTACTCTTACATACAGCGAAAGGATACAAAATGAACAGGACAGCAGATCCTAAACAGGGCTTTCAAAAGGGATTAGTCAACTGTGAACAGCCTATATCAAAATGTAATCACCAGCTAATCCAATAGCATGTCGGATTATAACCCATGGGTGATTTAACTTAAATGTTTACTTATAATTTCACATTATGTATCAAATTAACAATTGGAATGTGAGCTTGTTCGAGGTATTGCACCACATCCAAAGGCACTGACATTTAGAGTGGAAGGAGAGATTTGGGCATGTCTTAACATTAGGTCTTGAGAGCCTATAAGGGTTACGTGAGGCGAGTATGGAGCAGCGCCGGAATACAAGGGCAGGGGAAACTGGAGATCCCAGAGAAAACATGCAGACCAGCGGTATCGTCTGGCACAATTCCCACATGTAAAATCTGGGAGCGACACTGTCAGGAATCGAAACTCGTTCACCTAGGTGGGAGGCGAGTAGTCTGACCATTAAACCACAACAGCCCCATCAATATTTCGAGAGGGGAAAAAGCAAGCCATAGACCTTATTTAAACATAACTGCTTTGTTTATGGCAAAAATTAGGTTTAAATACTGTTACACGCTTGCTGCGTCGCATCCCACGCAAGTGAGTGGAAGTGTAGGACAAAGCAGTTATATGATAGCGGCGGCTGCAAGTCAATGGAATGTTTTGAATGACATGCGAGCGATAATCCTACCAGCGTTTTGAGTTATCAAGGCATTCTGCCGCGATAACCCTTTGGCGGCACGCTGCTCCTGACTTTTGACAGATAGAATTTCTGCATTTATCTCAAGAATGCTGTGGATTACTTACCTCGTTTTTCTCAGCTCAGCGTGACTCGGGGTACGTTGAACTCTCCAGATGGTCAGGGCAACTGTTATAAAAGCGCATCGGGCTCCCGGGTCAGGAGTTGATGAATGAATGAGTGGCTGGCGCATCGAGCGAAGGACGAGGAGCAAGAAGAGCAACGAACTGCGAAAGAAGTAACAAGTGGGAGGAAAATTTGTGACTGCGAGCATCGGCGCAGTGAATAGTGCGACTGGCAGGCTGAACTAGTAGACTGGATGCATGAGTGAAAGACATTACAAATGATGGCAACAGACAGACTGGAAGTGTGTTAATGGTGAGTATGAGTTAATTGACTATAACCAAACAGACATTAAAAAGGACGTTAATTAGAATTAAAATAGACAATAAATATTGCGCTTACTGAGAAATATAAAGAGTTATAGTGGTGATAGATAGATTAATGCTGTAAGTAATAGCTGTGTGAATAAATTAAAATCAAAATTTAGTTCTTTTAATTTTATTTAAGAAATCCATCCCTCACGAACTTAGATACGCCCCTCAGGCGTCCATGTAACCATACNAGTTCTTTTAATTTTATTTAAGAAATCCATCCCTCACGAACTTAGATACGCCCCTCAGGCGTCCATGTAACCATACGTTAATATAACTGTTCACATTACAATGATTGGAAAACACTGCAGACAACAAAATATTTCCACCCAAGAAGGGGCAGGGGGGAGGGAGGAAGCACCCATAATCATTTTTCTTGTTCCTTTTCGTGGCTGGATGTGTACCAACTGTATAACCATCACAAAACTGTGGTGCTGCTACAAGTGCGGAGAACTGCACATTCAGTCACCTGCCCCATGGCAGAGAGGAGAAGTATTGGCCACACTCGATCGCCAATCACTCTCCTGCCACAAACGTGAATGTTCAACAATGACACATCTATGAGAGGAAACTGCCACTGACTCAAATTCACAACAGTTATTTTCACTGTTTCTATTCTCCAGAGCAACGTACGGAAGACTGGTATCCAAGGAAGCTCTTGGGAACGGATTCAACACTGGGGGGACTGCAGTGGTTGAGCGGTTCAACTGCTCACCTCCTACTAAGGCAAGCTGGGTTCAATCCCTGGCCGGGTCACTCCCGGATTTTCGCAAGTGGGAATCATACCAGATGATGCTGTTGGTCNAGTTCTTTTAATTTTATTTAAGAAATCCATCCCTCACGAACTTAGATACGCCCCTCAGGCGTCCATGTAACCATACATTAATATTACTGTTCACATTACAATGATTGGAAAACACTGCAGACAACAAAATATTTCCACCCAAGAAGGGGCAGGGGGGAGGGAGGAAGCACCCATAATCATTTTTCTTGTTCCTTTTCGTGGCTGGATGTGCACCAACTGTATAACCAGCACAAAACTGTGGTGCTGCTACAAGTGCGGAGAACTGCACATTCATTCACCTGCCCCATGGCAGAGAGGAGAAGTATTGGCCACACTCGATCGCCAATCACTCTCCTGCCACAAACGTGAATGTTCAACAATGACACATCTATGAGAGGAAGGATGCACCACTCAATAGCCAATAAACTGATGCCGCATCCAAACTGCCACTGACTCAAATTCACAACAGTTATTTTCACTGTTTCTATTCTCCAGAGCAACGGATTCAACACTGGGGGGACTGCAGTGGTTGAGCGGTTCAACTGCTCACCTCCTACTAAGGTGAGCTGGGTTCAATCCCTGGCCGGGTCACTCCCGGATTTTCGCAAGTGGGAATCATACCAGATGATGCTGTTGGTCGGCGAGTTTTCTTGGGTATCTCCCGTTTCCCCCCGNCGGCGAGTTTTCTTGGGTATCTCCCGTTTCCCCCCGCCCTTGCATTCTGGCACTGCTCCATTCCCACCTCATTTCACCAGCATTGGCTCTCAAGACCTTGTTAAGAGCCGCACAAATATCTGCAAACACTCCACCTTAAGAATTGGGTTTCTCACTTTGACCCCCACAGCTCAGAATAAATTTCTACTTTAGGCACTTAAAATACATGACCAACTATTCGAAGTTAGCATGCACGCGTGCAAGCACATGCACATACACACACATGATCTATTAATGTTCAGAAATAAGAAAAATGACACTTTGGTGTATAAAGGAAAACTTATTCTGTTTGTAACCAGTTGGGAATAATAATGTCTGAAATTAACTTCAACTTTTTTATTTACAGTAAACTGGCTCACAAACTACTTACCCTATTTGCATTCCTGCAACCATCAACTCCTATTAAATTTCACATCCCCCCTCTCCACCAAATTGCTGCCTACTACTCTCACTGCAGCAAAACCTAGTCGACTCTCACTGTCACACAAAGCTGAGAGCTTAATATTTTAATAAAATTCTTAATGTGCAAAAAGTTACAAGACTGATTCCTCAGCACATTTTAGAGTGAGAGGTGCTGGGAGGGAGAAGAAGGCTAGGAACATGTAACAGACAGAGAAGTACCATGCTTACCCAGATATAAATAACACTTGGTTTAATTCCAATTTTCACTTTCAAAAAATAGAGGGGTCATCTTATACTACGTACNTCGAAGCGCGTCTCTGGCCTCTTTACTACTTCTGCTTAGCTAGCATTGCTCAACGGGGCCAAGCGTAACAGTACATACTAGAACCTTGAGGTAACTGTTTTTACTTAGCCAGTAAAAGTCAATGTTTTTTGGCTACGTAAGTTTTNAGTACATACTAGAACCTTGAGGTAACTGTTTTTACTTAGCCAGTAAAAGTCAATGTTTTTTGGCTACGTAAGTTTTATAACAGTACAAGTCACTTACAAAAAAATTTTAAAAACACAAACAGACTGTGCTTTATGATTACAAAAATATAGGGATGGACAAAGAATATTTGACTTCCTTAGGTTTTAATCAGGGACGGTTCTAGGAAATTATATCTGGGTGGACTCATTTATATATATGAAATGGAAATTATATCTGGGTTGGCTCATTTATAGATACAAAACACCGTAGCTGATGCGGAAAAATTTTTGATTTCCCAGACAAAAATAGTGCTATTGAAATATGTTTTGTGGTTTATAACAAACATTTAGTTCTANAAAAATTTTTGATTTCCCAGACAAAAATAGTGCTATTGAAATATGTTTTGTGGTTTATAACAAACATTTAGTTCTATATATGGCAGGAAATACCCAACAAATATGAGTGTACTTCAACAACACATGAAACATAAATATGTATTGCGATATTTTTTAAATGCAGAGTCATTGTATTTTTGGTATCTCAAAATCAGTGGCACAGATTAGACGTTTTAACAAGCAATTGAGTTTTGAGTGGCAAAGGATAAGGTTATTTTAAGAACAATATACACAAAAACTAATTTAACTTTTATTTACAAAACTTAGTTACAAATTAAGATCATACAATTATACAAATACAAAGATTAATGAAATTAATTGTTACATAAGTTTATACACAACTTCAGTTCTTGAATAAGTAGAAAAGCTCTCGAAACACTGAAGAAAGTATTGAAATATTGTGGAGTTTCTGTCACTTCAGTATAAAAACTTAAGGCGTCTCCCTTTCTGCGAAGTAAACTCGTCAATAACTGGGTCTGGATTTGTCATCAGAGAACCACTTTTTTCACGTTCAATTTAAATGACAGCCAAATTGTGAAGGTGATGACTGGTCATGTCTACACGGAGATATGTTTTGATGCGTTTCATTGTCGAAAAACTTCTTTCTGCAGAAGCTGTACTTACAGGAATCACCAAAATAAGTTTCAGAACATTTTTTAAATCTTGGAAAGCTATTTCCATATTGCTGACCTCTCTATATAGTTGGCACATGCTTGTGCATGTAGAAAACATTGTTTTTGCGAGATCACACTGTTTTGTTAGCCGAATTAAAGCGTCTTTGTCAGTACTGTAAGCTTATGCAAGGCTGGCCAATATTGCTGAATTCATAAATACTTCTAATGTGGGATCGCTGGCAGAAAGAGCGCTGACTATGTCAGTATTTTGAAGAAATCTTCATTCCATTTCTTGCAAAATGTTATCAATTATGAAGAAAAAAAATGGATCTCAATCGACATTTATCAATAATATCATCTTGCCTACAAACTTTTCCCTTACCCATTGACTCTGTTACAAAGTAATCGGTTAGACGAAAACTAATTTTTTGCTTTCAGGAACTGCTAGACGTACTGAAATCAGTTCTTTGTGATTCGCCTGTCACCGAAGGACTGGGAGTGAGAATTTAAAGCTTTCTTCAGCAATTTTCATGGCCTCATTATAAAATTTGTCAAACTTATCTTCTGTTCGTTGATTCAATTAGTTTAAGGCACCACCCAAAATTAAAATTTGGAGATTACAGTTACAGTGGCAGTGAATTGACAGTTGGCAATACATCATCTAGGCAAACCAGCAAGGTAATAATATCAAAACAAGCAAACTGACGAAGTAGACCCTTTGCTTCTGCAGCTTCTTTCTTCTTCGTGCTTTTTGAACTCTTCCAATGCTTTAACAACACAGTTGAAATGTAGTTTGAAGAAATGTGTACCTTTATATATGGAAACCCATCTAGTATCACTGTGTTGTGGCACATTAAATTTTGTCCGTTCCACATGAAGTTTGTGACTTCATAAACACATTATGACGTACTGTTGAAGAAGACTGAAACGCACAGGTAAATAGTTTCTAGAAGTCCAATCGTTTCTCCAACAAATTGAACATTTTTTTATACGTCTACAAGTACTAAATTCAGTCTGTGTGCACTGCAGTGGATACAAGGGCAACAATTATTAGCCATATCTTATCAGTACTCTGTTCAAAGCAACAGACATTACTGATGCACTATCACATCATCGGCTGACGCAGTTAATTAGATCGAGCCTTACAGAGTTTAACAACAATTATTTGTGTTAGCTAGGGTTGAGCATTCAGCTGATCCAACTCTATGAAACCAAGAAATTACTCATTAATTTCCGTGCTGTGTAAAATATACTCATTTCTTCTGTGAGCCCTTCATCGTGTGCTTCATTAAACTATAAGACTGTAGACAGTACTTCCAGAGTTGATTTCTCTGGCTACATCTTGTGTAATTACAGAAGATGCTGCTTGCAGCATGTCATGTTGTATAATGTTTGAAGTGTGTTTAGCATTTTGAGACATATTATTTAACTTTGAACTGAAAGATTTATTTTCCAGACAAAGTAAGTTAATCCATACTTGGAAATTACCCACATTTTTGAAGTATTGGGAATCAGTTCCCTCTTCACCACAGTACTCACTGTGAAAATCTTTATGCAAACTTTCTCTGTGTCCCCGCAAACCAATATTTTGCAGAGCACAAAATATAACTCGTCTAATAAGAGACTTCAACGTTTATTGGTTTCCCATTATAGTTTTGGTTACTTGATCATTAATTTGAACTGTGACTGGCCAGACTGTTTTGTTTGTAACCACCCTTCGTACTTAGCTAAATAAAGTTTATGAACATTTGAATTTTTGTGTCAGGTTGCCATATTTCCAACATGTTCCTAATCTGAATATCCGGTATGAAGTAAAACATCTTCACGCATGTTGTCTTTCACTGCAAAATGATGGCAAACAAAGCAGAATACTGCATCTTTTTAAATTGAATATTCTAACCATGAACATTTATTGTACCAACTGCTTTGGAACGACCTTTGTTTAGCAGCTATAATATGACGCGGAAAGTTAACTTTTGGCTGTGGGACCATTTTTAAAATCCGGGCTTATATCTAATCTCACCACATCTTTCTGTCGTGCAGTACTATCCGCACTTGTTATGGGCAGTTCCACACGCTGAATTTTTGTGCAGGGACCCAATTATTGGGCTTAATTTTTTTTTACAGATGCCCGTCCGCTGAAACCACCATCTTCTTTAGCTGGTAACTTCACTAAAAACAGCTTCATTGCAACAGGTTCACTAAATACTGTCTATACTATCCGCCATGAAAGGCTAGTAATCAACTGATTACTTCTTGGCGATTACTTCTTAGCACCTCCCTTAACGAGCAAAAGTGTGCAAAAGCCACTGATGTGATATCTCTTATTATGGCTGAAACTGACACTACAATGTGATAACGAATTCATAAATTTTGCATGGGCATGTGCTGTGGAGAAACACATCCGATACCATTGTCTGCCACACCACTCTGCATTGGTACTAGTGGTTGTTCAGCTCACTGCTATCAGACAGTAAGGTAATGTTACATGACAAAAAGTAAGTGATATGTCCATGACGGTAACAAGCCACAACAGAATTGCACAGCTAGCTATCCAGATTATTACTTTACATGATACCTGTCCAATATGTTAAATATTCAGTTTATTGAGCTGTCGAATAGAAAATAACATTTCAGTTAAAAAAAATATTTTCACATCAAAATTTTGGGTGGGCCCGGGCTCACTCGCTAAAACCGCGCCTGGTTTTAATGCATTTGAGGATTAGTATGCACTAAATATTAACTATAAACAATGTGGCTATGATAACCTTTCTTTCGGTGCAAAAAGTAATAATAAGCCTGCTAAATTACATGCCCACACAATTTGTGGAGAAATATATTTTTCCTGCAGACCAAAGTAAAAATGTGTAGTTATTTTTGAGATCTTCCTATGTTCAGGTGAATATGGTACCTCTACCTATAGGCAGAAAAAGGTTGCAGCTGTTGGCTACTTCATGTTTATATGCATAGTATGACGTACTGTATAAGGATATTCAACAAGCATTCAGGAGAATCCTTTTTTTACACCCTCTTAAGTTTACACTTTGCTTCACAGTATAACCTCAATATAACACAATGTTGTGTAATGCAGAATTATGAACATGGGGTAAATGGTGCGATCCATTTGTAACCATAAACATGTATAACAATATATACAAAATTAATTTTAAGGGCTCCACTTGTTTGGCACATAAAGTGCATTGCAGAGGTTTGTTAGAAAAAAAATTATTACAAATTGGTTGGATGTTTTGTAATGGTGTCATAACACGAAAAGCATTTAAGAAATATTTCTTGCCCTAAAATAAGTTTCAAGTTTTCATTTCAACTTCAAGAATTATTTTTTTGGATAAGAAAATGGCTAAAATGGGTGTTTTCAGAATCAGTTTTAGCTGCTAGATTTCCTGTACAGGAACTTCATAGTTGTCTTTAGACATACATCATGCTTTTACTGTACATATTAGCATGCTTACCTCACATGTTCTGAAACCTTGAACTTGCTGCGGCAGGCAGAACCCTATCCTTGCCATCTTGGATTTACGTATTTTCCTCCATAACTTAATTTTCAGAGCCAATATTTAAAAATCAAGCTAGTCAAGGTATAGAGAACATCTTAAAAGTTATTTTGAAGTCCAAATTATATTTCTTATACATGATTAGTTTCAAAACAGTAACCATAATCAAATAAATACCTAATTATTTAAGTCAATCCCACATGGGAAAACACAGATATAATTGAAACCATACGAATTTCAAAAAGTTTGTTAGGTAGTCCTCTATGTCATGTCTAGCTTTGATTTTTTTTGTCTGGTGATAAATTTCCATTACAAAGATTTGTAAGAAAAATCAAAGATGGAATGGATTCTACCCCCTTCAGCACTGGTAGCACGCAGTCACCCCTACCTCCTTTGCCATCCATCAGATACAATCATCTGGCTGCACCACAGGGGAGGGGCCATGGAACTTGTTTGTCGGTGCCGAGATCAGTTACTGTCAACTAAGAATCCAAAATTCATTCCAGTTTTGTTTTATTCAGTTTTCTCTTTGTGTGGTGCAATCAGAAGTAAAGGAAAAATTATTATGTAGGAGATAAACCAACAAAAATTAGCTGTAGAAAGAAAGTGTATCATGCAAGTATGGTACTCCCGGAGGAACAAGTGAATGAAAAATATACACTATTAAAATTTTTTTAATATATAGTTGAAAGTAACCCAAGGAACTTAAACTAATCAAAATGTTTTTATCTAATAAAAGAGTGAGGAATTAGGGCAGTGTATGTTAGGGAACTGCAATTAACATTTTTCTAGAATGGAACTGGAAAACCAATTGGGGGAAACTCCTCCATGCAGCTCGCCCAGATCAAACTCACAACCTGCTGAACGCAAGTGACAACACAATACTGCATGGCCAAACACACTTTGTTACAGTTACAGCTGCACTGAAAGCTATGCTAAGAGAAGACAGTGAAGTGACTGCCATGTGTGGCACTCATGCAAACAGACAGAAAAAGGCTTGTTTGTTATTGTGCCCAACCCTTCTCTCACACTGGGCCTTAATACTTTGGTGTTTTGAGAAGGGAGGTAGCAAATTCTAAGCACACTGCCAGATGTGCAAACTGTCTCTTTCATATCACATGCTGAAAGTTTTTTACTATTTACTTACAGCAGAGAATGAAAAATATGTGCTCCAAAGTCATTAGGCATGTCAACTTTGTTGATGTGTGGTAAATTAAGCTATTATTGGAAACACAGTTTTGCAATGAGGTAAACTCTCACAGTTCTCAGTAAACCTAACTGTAAAATGTGACGCCCACACTATACACTGTAAAATGCAACGCCCACACTATACAAAGTTTTATCACGTGTTGCGTACCATATTCCATGCCTAACAGCTCTTATGTATTATTTGCAACTCTGGGTTTCTCTTTGGTACAGCATTACTGAATAAGCTATAACATGCTGTGCTGTACCAGCATTCAACTATATTTTAGATTGGTTTATTGTAGTCCCATGTCCTATTTTGCAAAATATTACTTTTTATTTTTTCTATTCTGCATTCTCCAACAGTTTTTCTTGGATCTATAGAAGTGTAAACCAGGACACCAAACTTTTCTGCAAGTAAGACAACCAATATATCAAATACCAAACACCTTAAAAATATTTTTTTTTAGACAATTTTCTACTAAAAATTACTATGGAAAATAAATAATACAGACTCAACTGATATATTTTAAAACTATACGTTCTGGGTACTACCCTGTGACATTCCTTTCTTCACTGCACTACAAATGCACATACAAGAAAGGTTATCTAAACTTGACCTCTGATCTTTTGGTCACACAGATAAGGTAAACATTTACCTTCAAGTGACCATAATAAAAAAATAGTCCTTTCCTGGAGAAATTACTTGATGTAAAACAATGTTTTCAGAAATAAAATTATTGTATTTCAAAAATAACTGTTAATTAACATAGCTCTGTACTAATACAGCATTCTTAAGAGCCAACCATCTCCATAAAAGTTTTAACTTTAAAAAACAACAACAACAGTATTTAAGAACAGAAAACAAAATGAAATTGTGTAGTAAAATGCTAGTAAGTGCAGTGTGTTTCCACATAGTGAGTGTGCCAACAAAAATTGGAATTAACAACAGCCTTACTCTCTGTAAAGTTGATAGTGAATTACGAACAGCAATTCCATATATTGTCTTACTGAAATAATATATGGATGAAGGTGCAACACCACTGGGACTGGACCAGAATGGATTTGAGTGCAGTTTGAAATTTCATCAGCTTATTCTGTATGGAGGCAGCGCCACTGCGACTTGACACGACCGCAGTTGCTGACTGTACTCCGGTTGGCTCTGGTCATGGATGGGAAACTAACCTGCTCTGTAGATTATTGACAGATTACTGACCACATAATTCATCAAGTTCAGTTAAGTGGTCTCATTGGAGACTACATGTAAAACAAAGCTTAGGTATCTGTACTGTAGTTTTAAATAACACTTTCTTGTTTTAAAATATTTTTCATTGTTATATGACTTGCATTACTTCAACTTTATTGGCAAATAATTTTCAAGTATTTTTTCTAACACTGTAAAAATTAATGCTTTATTTTTTTGTAATAACTATTGCATTACTGTTGTAATGTTTATGCAACACAATTTTAATAATATTATTTATTAAATAAATGTAAATAATTATGATACTACAACCATGCCTGACTTATCTCAAGCAGACTGCCTGTTTGTCTTTGGTACAGATAGGTTTACGGGAATGACATGTGACGGCTGAGGTAACGGAGCGCGTCTACGTCCCTAGGTCTTTTACTGTGTCCAGCCAGGGAACACACACTTGGTCTAGCTCTAGTGGGGTTACGTCTACAAGATCTGCCGCTGGGCTTTTACAGGGTGGGCCGGGTTGGTGGTCCGCAAAACACAAAATCAGGTGGTGTGAGGTGAGGCCTTTGGGTGACTGGGGTAAGAGCGTTGGCTGGCTTACCACTGGAACCCCCCACCCTGGTCTTTGGGCACTGGCTTCAGTCGTGGGTGTGGCACCAAGGGGTCTGCCACAGCGCAAGTCTCGTCCCGCGGTGGGCATAGTGTCTGGAAGGCAGAGGCACTGCAGGTGGTCATCAGGGTCACTGGTACTGGTGGGCTGGAGGACTCAGCCTTCACTCCCAGGAGGAGCTGACCTAGGTGGATGAGCTGGACCATTGGGTGGACGGCTCCGAGAACCCTAGTAAGGGGGCCAAAGAGGTTGATGGTTGGCAGGGAGGACTGTGAAGTGAGGCTTTGTCAGTCGTCGGGTGGCTTGAGCTCATTCCTGGGAAGTCAGACAGCTGAAGGGAAGGCTGGTGTGGGTAGATTCCCTGAGGTATGATGAGCAGCAAGGACGGCAGCTGTCCTCTTGTTCCATCGACCTCCTCGTCTGCAGTCGAATGGCATGTACGGGAAAGGTTCTACGGTACCCTAGCTAGAAGTGTTTCCAGAGGTGTTTAAGTCAGTCCTCGTTATGCCTGGCACCCCTTCCGGCAGATCTATACGCTCTGGAAGGAGTGGGTTAGCTGACTTGGGTACCTTAGGCGCTTCGTCGTCTTTCTTGCTAAGGGCTCTACTGTACTGTGCATGCAGGAAGTTGTGGGCCTTTGTCCACAGTATGGGTGGCCTGAGAATATGTTGTGTTTTGACGTACATGCAGTCCTACTTTAGATTTGGAAAACTGGTTGTAAACACCGCTGTCCCCTGCCGCTCCCTTGTGGGATAACGCTTACCAGGATGGGTGAGGTACACGGTTCACTTTAGACGAAGACAGCGGTGGTTGGATTGAAATCACGTGTGTATGCTCTCAAAAATGGAACACGGTGACCTGTACTATAGTCCGTACCATATAAGGAGGCCACTTTTTGACAGCTCGGCGAAAGTAGCGCCACACTGTTTACATCTGACTACGTATCCTCTGCCATCAGCTGATCGGCCACATAACTGGTCTGGCGAGTAAGCGCGTCTAGTAGGTGCTGCCTTGTACGGCAATTGATGAACTGCTAGGGTGTGCGGCAGGTGGCGAAAGAGTTCTCGAAACGAAGTTTGGTCTGCGTTTGTACGGTCGTTCATAAACATAATGTAACTGGAAGGGCAGGAACGTGTAGAGGGGAGCAGCGGGAAGACGTGAGTGCAACACACATTACAGGTATGGCGTGCTAGTGCGGCGAGTGTGTGGTGTCTCACTTCTCCGGAAACAAGGTGCGGGTTTTCGGAGAACAATATGGTGTATGCTTCGCAAATGAGCCAATAGGTAGTGCGCACAACAGATTTTTCGACGATAGCGTCTTTGTAAAGTAGACTGTTGTTAGTGGCTGGGTACGAAAAGTATTTCAAATATATTTCGTAAAATTATTAGAGAAAATAATTTAACAATATTATGCAATATATCTGTATGCTTTTGGAATTAATATCAAGCACGTAAGAAAAGCAGGGTTGGAGAGGGCTGTATACGACGTGAAAAAGGTTTCGAGATTGGGTTTCATTTTTATTCTGGTTGTATTATTATACATTTCATTTTGAACACCTATACATTACTATTTTATCACAAAGTTTAGTTTATAAAACTAAAAACTGCTTTTTAAGACCACGTAAAATAAAATGTATTAATTAATCTAGGAACTCTTTGTTATCACGTATTTTCAGCTTGTCTAATGTGCAATGGCAGTGCACTCAGAATAGCCAACGTAACATTAACTTTTGTTCATTCGTTCATCAGCTGATACAGGATTTTGTAAATGGCACGTTTTTTGTTTTGAATATTTAAGTTGCCACTCACTGACATGAAATGAACTATATATCTCCTACCTCTTACCACTGGGTAACCTATGGAATTAGTATATAGGGCAAGACAGGTAAAGGGTTCTGTTGGCTTGAAGAGCAGGGGAGAGCAACAAATAGGTAGCCATGAAAGAAAAAGAACCTTAACAATGAAGTCTGTTAGCCGTAAGTGTTAGGATGTGTGGTGATCCTTGAGATGAAGTAGATGTCGAAAGCATCGGTGATGATCGCTGGAATAACATTAGAGGTTCTCAAGGAGGGTTGTTGAGAGGACGACTCAATGTAGAGAGCTTGTTATCGGAACAACCAACGTTTCCGCTGGGTGCACAGCCTTATTTTATTCTTTGAGCCGATGTGTCTTTCTTCCTTCGGCTGTGTTCGGCCACCAACTCTCTCTTGATTCGGGTCACGCTGCAATCTCTGGTGGTGGCTAGCGGTAGGGTAGATTGGATGGTGTGCGGGCAGCATCCACCGCTCGCTTAGGAGCAGGCTTGGATTGTATTGCCAGCTGGCTCTGCTTCTCACATCTTTAGTGGGCAGGGGCGATTGCGTGACAATCTTTAATACTGCAGAACAGCCCACTCGGTCTCTTACATTTTCCGAGAGGTGGTTGAAACCTGGCCTTGGAGTCGGCCGGTTGGGGTTCATATATCTGTCGGAGCACGTGATGATTAGAAGTAGATAATACAAAATATAGTCGAAATACATATCACTCGTCAGTAGCATGTACTCTTATTACTGATGTCAGCTGCAATGTCATGAACATTTTCAAACTGGGACCTGCTTATCAAAAGTAGTTTGATTCAACATGGTGCCTATATGGACAAAGCACTGTGACCCACTGTTTTGAGTCATCCACCCTGATAGACATTCAACTTAGCGCCGACAGATGACATATACTGCCTGCTTCGGAGTGAACACTCAATTATTGGCCTTACACAAGTGTTAATGCATACACAAAACTATTACAACTGATCCTTTATGAAAATCACTGCCACATTTACATTATACTAGCTTCTTAGCTTGTAATGGCTCATCATTGTTTTTCGAATTACTTTCTGGACATGAAAAAGCTAACTTTATCAATAGGGATGTGCGAAACTTCCAAGTTATTCACTGATTCATAAATGGTAGGTGTCCCGTTAAAGTTTTGCTCTGACCCGTTCTTGGACACAACCTGTAATATGTCAGGCTCCAATCAGGGTACAGAGGCAAATCACTGCAGTCACAGTCTCCCCAGACCACTGCCACCACTGATCTTCTCTTCAAAAGAACTCCTGCTTCACCATCCCCGTGGCAGAAGGGGGAAGCTGTGGACGTCCCCTGCTAACAGAGCACCATAACAATAGATTTCATCAAACTTCCAGTAAGGAGTGATTAGCCAATTTTTTTTGTAAAGGATCTGGACCACTCGCCAAGTCAGATCCAGAACAATTGCAAGTGAAAATATACTGTAAAACCAATAAGATTTTACTTCAGCTGATCATTAGACCACTTGGATAATGGCATTAAATATTACTAGCAGCATTCTCTAAGCCATGTTTTATGATTGAAGTATGCGACTTGCCAGGTGAATAGTGCCAGGAGCATGTGTGGTTGATTTGAAAACTAATGCAGCACACGTTAAGTTCTCCACTTTGCCCACATATGTCCTGATTGAAGTGAGATTACCATATATCACAACAAAAGTAATTGAAATTATTGCACAGTTGCTTGAATTGTAGCATCTCAGGTATATATCATAACTTCTAAGTTATGGTACAATATGTAACATTTATTTTGGATGCAAAGTGATAGACAAAATGGCGTTATGATAAAACTCATAAAATACTATCTTTGAGCATGTTCTGTGTACTCCTTGAAGTAATTTAGAGATCTGTGACTAAAAAATATTCGAGAACTCAGTATTTTAGATTACATGCTTGGTGTCATGTATAAGTTGTTCAGAGAAACCAGTTATTGTAGTCAGCATCTTTTGCTGTAGTCTTTGAGCAAAATTTTTTACATTTAGCATAGCTTGTGAGCCTGTATTCGAATCTCAAACATAAGAATTTCATTTTTAATAAACATAAATACTGGTTTGTTTGAAAGATAATTTAGTAGTAAAGCGATAAGTCTTGATATTTTTGGCATAATCATTGCTATAAGATAAGAGTATCGAATTTATTAAAAGTTGAGGAAGCTCTGGTAGAGATTATACTTGATAATTTAACACTTAGAGGTGGCAGCCCTTTGCCTTGTTAAAAATATAGTGCAACATAGTTACATACATTTGCATCCAAGATAGACGCATGCCTAACGACCATCATCAGCAGGCAGCAGGATGTAGGCGACCGCCTCCCTTGGCTCACTTGAGGCGGTCGGCAGGACCATTAATCTGCACCTCCTCTCTCTCCTGCAGTGAGACCGTCCACAGTATGCCTCACAAGTTAGGTGCTTTAACTGCACTGTGTTTTGACCAAGGAGGGTGTATACAGTAAACATCTGGAAAAGCACTAGTCGGGATGGGGGTGATGCTAGTTCGAGAGGAACAAGGTTGAAAGAGGAACAGAGGAGAATGGATTATCCAATAGGTATGGCCTAGAAATTTTCACAAACTGCGAAATAGTGCGAAATACTGAGAAATTTATGTTCATACGCAAAATTCTGTAATAATTCCCGTATTCGCAAAACATTAACGAAATTGCTCGTGTAAGTGTATCTAAAACCACAGTGCAAGCTTCTTTTGCCATGAAAACTCTTACAAACATTAAGTTTTACAATTTTCCATTTGTTATACAGCATTACCATTCATTTACTTCACATACGCGTGGATAACAAAACTATTTGTGCGGTGATCACGTTGTCGACTATAAAAACGTAAACAAAGTTTTACATCACGAAAACAATTCATAAATCAATTGGTAGCAAGGTCAAAAGATTATTGTTGCACATATGGCTCAAAATATATAGTGCCAAATCAGTATGGCGCTTGTTCGAGCAGAATCATGCCTACGTGCATTTTATTTATAAACAAACATCTATAACCAAAACTGCTAGTGATATGATGAAAGTAAATAGTATGTATATATAACACAGACGAATATTTGTTTTTGTTGAACATAATAATCACGCACTAAACATTTGCGTGGCATTTGTAAACACCGCAGACTTTATTCATCATCTGTGCTTTGTGGTTAGGTTCTTGACAACTAGCAAATACGGAATTTGCAACTATTGAGCGAGGGTGGTTATTGTAGTCGGCTGCTTACATTCATTGCAAAACTGGTTAAGAATGCAAAAATAGTTACGGTTTTAGATCATGCCCGAGAGTTTGAAAGTGAAGGGTTTCTTTGTTTATAAACTGGCCAAACTGCAAATACTGTGATGTAAACACTGAGTGGGCGAGAAAAGACATGTGCTTAAACACTGCCGTGCCATATGCAGCGAGATTTAGTGATAGTGGAGGACATAAAAAAATAAAAAGACAACTGCGTTGGAAGCAAATTTGTGTAATTTTCATATTGCCAAGAAAACAAAAACAAATACGTTTTTGTACTTTTTTGTAAAAACATTTTTACTATGCAAGGAGTATTTTTATTTATCAATAATAAAATATTTACTAGTATTTTGTAGTTAGGTTGTGGATTTGTGTTGGACGAATGTTAAACTGAACAGGATTTAATAAAAATATTGTTATCTACAAATGAACAAAAGCTGCACGTGGGTGATTTAGAAATCTTGTAAAACTCAAATGCTACGGAATATTCTTGAGCAGTTTTAAATGTCTCCATAAAGTACAAGATTGATCGCACAAAAATTACTGCGAGGTGACAATGTGTGTTACATAAGTGTGTGCTCATAAGGTGGTCCTTTCATCTTTATCGTTAAATATTTTTTAATGTTTCCCACTTAAATATGTAATGATTAAAAGAATGAATGATGAAATCAGCTGAATTTATTTACCATAACAGTGGGGCCCAACCAATAGGAGGTGAGTTTCCAAAATATCTCAGCAATCATTGCACTTTTGTGGAGTGCATACAACGCTATGACTGCAGTAACTGCTGAAATAAAATAAAATTTGTAAATGAGACATTTTAAGTAAAATTCCATCAATAGCTACTTTGCTGTTTAGAACCATGTCTTAAATTGGTATTGTAACGTTACGTAAAAAAATTATTATAGTAAAAAAACCATATTTTACATTTTTGTGTATATAATAACTTGTTGGAAAGCATTTCATAAATGAAATAAATACTGAAAAAAACTTGAACATAAACCTAATAGTAATCTGTATAGATAGTTTTTCAAGCAACCAAAATAAAAAAATTGATACTTGCTAATAAGTAATAAGCACTGCATCTTGATCGCCATCCAGACGTCAAGATCTGGTTTGCTGTGTCGGTGGGTGCAATGTGTCACAAAATAATAGCATATTCCATGGTTGAAAAGCTTAAAGTAGTCAAGTGTGTTAATTGTTAAGAAAAAATAAGTATTATGTTTGTGTTTTCTCTCAGTGGGTCCGTCACCTTCCTCTTATCCTCTCACCATCACCAGCTGTGAAAACTGTTTCAATATTTATATTTATACACAGATGTCTCCCTGAGACTCTGACCTTCGTCATTGTCAAGCAAGTACCTAGATTGTTATCTAACAGCAGGTGAAGCTTGGGACAAACTATGTTTAAAAAAACAGTGGAAGTTGAGCATCTCTTTTCACTGATGCTTTCGTTTCCTAGATGCCATACTGGTGGTGAAAGTGCTTTACTTCCTTAAACTGGAAAATTCTCAATGTTCACAGAGTGCACTACTTATCAATTATACACTGAAGGATAACTCAGAACTACCCACAACATTTTATGTTTGTCAAATTAAGAAAATATCTGCAGTTCATACATCGGCAGAAGCGCAGATTCTGTCAACATCTGTAAATTCAGCAGAATCTGATTTAAATCGGCACAGCTATAGATAACCAATGTTTCCTGGTTCTCCAAATTAGGGTTTTTGCTTTGAGGAAATAGTTATTACCCAGGTTGTTTTGTTGAGAGTTTACTGGACACATTTCACTTGAATGAAGCATAAATAAGTGAAAGGTGTCTATTTTTAAATCTTACCATCTTCAGAGCTGTACAGGAGAGGTGAAGAGAATCCAAATGGTTAGTGGCCAAAATAAATGCAACAAACTTAGTTTTGAATCTATTTCCTACAAATTTTTCAATTTTTTTAACCAATTTTTTTTACAGTTCCTAAAAATAGGGTATTTTCTTTGAGGGAATCATTATTACCAAGGTCATTTTCTCGAGAGTTGACTGTATGTTTCCAACAAGGGAACATTTCACTTGGATGATGCATATATAAAGTCAATTAGGCCCACTGCTTTGTAAATATTACAAATGGCAGGAAGGTATAAAATTAGAGCAGTAGATCTTAAGCAGGGGTTTCACAAAAATTCAGCTGACTGTAAAACTCCTGTAAACAAAAGGTGAAACACTGGAATAACAGACATCAAGAAATTATGTGTTTTCCTTCTGGAAATTTTTTCGCTGTTCTGGTGAGAAAACAGAGTTTAGAACTGCATGGTTACACAAAGGAAGGACATCTTATTAATTATAGTGGTCAGTGAATTACTTTGCACCTTAGCATTTATACTCAAGTCATGCTGAGGACTGGGCAAAAACCATAAACCATCACCAGTCCCACCTATTTGCCATATGGGCACGACACCTCAGCATCCAACCACTGTAAACTTGTTTAGAAGTGTCGCATACGCTCACTATATAAAATGTAAGCAAAGAAATAAATAGAAATAATATGCTGCAATAAAAACTGACAAAAATTTTATTGTAACAACATGTATTAAACCAATACAAATATTTTTTAAACCTAAACTATGTACATTGTTATCACAGAGCTGTCCAGGATTATCTCAAGTTCACTTGATACAAGGTCCATGGAAACAATGTGTTTGTTGAATAGCGCAATATTGACAAACTTTTGCAGGAGTACAGTTTACTGTGTTACAGCCATACTGAGCTCTGAATGTACATAATTTGCTGGTGCCACAGATATAGATTTACGTACATCACTTAATCTACTCGATCACCTCCCAGGGCTTATCTGGCCTGTGCTGGTTCNGCCACAGATATAGATTTACGTACATCACTTAATCTACTCGATCACCTCCCAGGGCTTATCTGGCCTGTGCTGGTTCCACGGCCGATGGGGTAGGAATCGAGGGGGCTCAGACAACATCACGCCTCCCTCCTCCAGTTTGGCGAGGAATGCAGCAATCTGTTACATTACACATTGTTACCACCACAATCACTGTAGTTGGTTAAACATGACACTAAATGCTTTTGATACCAACTTAAAAAAAACCCTGCCGGTATGCAAGTATAGTTTATAGTNTGGTTAAACATGACACTAAATGCTTTTGATACCAACTTAAAAAAAACCCTGCCGGTATGCAAGTATAGTTTATAGTCTATTAGTTGTTTCTTCTTACTTTTTGAATCAAAACTTTAAAAATCACCCCATGCATGACGCACTTGGTTCTTTCCTAAATATTTAATGTTTTACAGACACTTTAAACTTGTTTTACCACNTTACTTTTTGAATCAAAACTTTAAAAATCACCCCATGCATGACGCACTTGGTTCTTTCCTAAATATTTAATGTTTTACAGACACTTTAAACTTGTTTTACCATAAAAGTACCTTATTTTTGGTTAAATTGTACTTTTACTTATATTTTATCTATAAACTATATTTAATTTATAATTAAAATGATTATTACACTGAATGTGCAAGAATGCGGTGCGTAGTCCCTTTTGCGTAATTTTCTAAACTCAGTTAAGCTCGTTTGCATGAAGTGGAGGAATGTCATGGAAGTAGAACTCAAGCAAGGCTTCTGAAAAGTTGGAGGTGACCGTAAATTGACTACACCATAAATATGCAATTAAAAATGATGGCATCTCATGAGAAGAACCTTAAAACAATGCTGTCTCATTAAAAATGTTAAACTAAAGTCTACTCCTCCTTCTCCTTTTCCTGGAAATAAAATAAACAAAGCCTCAGCAGTCTTACCTGGCTATAACAAAAATAAAACAGGAAGGAATGGCAACCTAGCTAATAATAACCTTGACATACCATGGGCGATGTAATCCAAATCTAGTCTCGTCACAGCTGTGGCCCCCCTCCCAAGAAGAGTATTACGCCATACATGCTACCAACACCCGCCTCCTGCTGTGAAGTTAGGGTTAGCTAGNATTATTACCAAGGTCATTTTCTCGAGAGTTGACTGTATGTTTCCAACAAGGGAACATTTCACTTGGATGATGCATAAATAAAATCATTAGGCCCACTGCTTTGTAAATTTTACAAATGGCAGGAAGGTATAAAATGAGAGCAGTAGATCCTAAGCAGGGGTTTCACAAAAATTCAGCTAACTGTAAAACTCCTGTAAACAAAAGGTGAAACACTGGAATACCAGACTTCAAGAAATTATGTGTTTTTCTTCTGGAAATATTTTTCGCTGTTCTGGTGAGAAAACAGAGTTTAGAACTGCATGGTTACACAAAGAAAGGACATCTTATTAATTATAGTGGTCAGTGAATTACTTTGCACCTTAGCATTTATACTCAAGTCATGCTGAGGACTGGGCAAAAACCATACATCACCAGTCCCACCTATTTGCCATATGGGCACGACACCTCAGCATGCAACCACTGTAAACTTGTTTAGAAGTGTCGCATACGCTCACTATATAAAATGTAAGCAAAGAAATATATATAAATAATATGCTGCAATAAAAACTGACAAAAATTTTATTGTAACAACATGTATTAAACCAATACAAATATTTTTTAAACCTAAACTATGTACATTGTTATCACAGAGCTGTCCAGGATTATCTCAAGTTCACTTAATACAAGGTCCATGGAAACAATGTGTTTGTTGAATAGCGCAATATTGACAAACTTTTGCAGGAGTACAGCTTACTGTGTTACAGCCATACTGAGCTCTGAATGTACATAATTTGCTGGTGCTCCAAGCAAACCACAGATATAGATTTACGTACATCACTTAATCTACTCGATCACCTCCCAGGGCTTATCTGGCCTGTGCTGGTTCCACGGCCGATGGGGTAGGAATCGAGGGGGCTCAGACAACATCACGCCTCCCTCCTCCAGTTTGGCGAGGAATGCAGCAATCTGTTACATTACACATTGTTACCACCACAATCACTGTAGTTGGTTAAACATGACACTAAATGCTTTTGATACCAACTTAAAAAAAACCCTGCCGGTATGCAAGTATAGTTTATAGTTTATTAGCTGTTTCTTCTTACTTTTTGAATCAAAACTTTAAAAATCACCCCATGCATGACGTACTTGGTTCTTTCCTAAATATTTAATGTTTTACAGACACTTTAAACTTGTTTTACCATAAAAGTACCTTATTTTTGGTTAAATTGTACTTTTACTTATATTTTATCTATAAACTATATTTAATTTATAATTAAAATGATTATTACACTGAATGTGCAAGAATGCGGTGCGTAGTCCCTTTTGCGTAATTTTCTAAACTCAGTTAAGCTCGTTTGCATGAAGTGGAGGAATGTCATGGAAGTAGAACTCAAGCAAGGCTTCTGAAAAGTTGGAGGTGACCGTAAATTGACTACACCATAAATATGCAATTAAAAATGATGGCATCTCATGAGAAGAACCTTAAAACAATGCTGTCTCATTAAAAATGTTAAACTAAAGTCTACTCCTCCCTCTCCTTTTCCTGGAAATAAAATAAACAAAGCCTCAGCAGTCTTACCTGGCTATAACAAAAATAAAACAGTAAGGAATGGCAACCTAGCTAATAATAACCTTGACATGCCATGGGCGATGTAATCCAAATCTAGTCTCGTCACAACTGTGGCCCCCTCCCAAGAAGAGTATTACGCCATACATGCTACCAACACCCGCCTCCTGCTGTGAAGTTAGGGTTAGCTAGCGGGCCGGCTGTCACCACCTGCTGGTCGACAACCCGCATCACGCTTTGGCACAGCGCCTACCCCTCCAGCTGTAGAGGGGAATGCAGCCCAGCCTTCGGCCATCTTCGTCGCTACTTCTCCACCTTCCTACACTGGCCCTGTGCGCTGAGTATAAATAGGAACCGCAGTACCCAGTTCAGGGCCAACTCGCACAGCTCCTGTTGTAGGATGCCACTCTGCCCAGCCGCGAACCAAAGCCTTCTACTTCACCATCTCTAGCTGACTCACGCAACTCCAGTAGCAGAACGTCATTCTGCCTGGCTGCGGACCGAAGCCATCAACGTCTCACAGCTACTGTGCATACAAGTTCGAGTACTGACAGCCTGGGGTTAGTTACCCTTACCCCCGTGCTATAGCGTCTTCCAAGACTGAGAGAAACNCTTCTACTGCATACAAGTTCGAGTACTGACAGCCTGGGGTTAGTTACCCTTACCCCCGTGCTATAGCGTCTTCCAAGACTGAGAGAAACCTCTGTTGGCAACCTAGGTTCAGACCTTCAGGCTGTAATCAGGGTACATGTTGGATATGTGTGTTTAATAGTTCCAGCAATAAACAGACATATTCTGAATTGGCTGTGTTTATCACTAACAGCAGCTATTCTTCGCATCCTGCCTCCCAATGCTTCCCACTTCGTCCTAGTGGTCCAGCAACACTCTTCCAGGAGTAGACATGTGCCGCTCGTTCCCCCTTCCTTTCTCGCCCTCCAGGAAGCTCAAACTCTGCATGTTACTTGAACCCTATGGTGACGTTCTGCTTTGCTGAGTAACATGGGAGCAGCGCTCCACCCTACTATTGTCCCCTTCTGTAAAGTGCTCGTGTCTCCCGGCGACATCCCGCTCAGCTAAGATACTTGCAGGAGGCCAATAATGGACACCTACGAACCCCGGTTGTATTTTCATCATATCAGGCCATGCCCGCCCCTTCTGAACATTCATTGTCTCCCCTCTCTAAGCTATTTCCTGACTAAATGCCTTGTCACCGTACTGGGCAGGATAAAGCTGCCGAGCAGGCACTAGCCCTGGTTGGAAGCCTGGTGGAAACCAAACAGTGCCAGCAGGGTTTCCACCTTAAAGAGAGAGGCTGCAGCACACCAGAGGGGGGCAACTTCCATCTCGTCCAGCAAGGGCAGACACACCTCCTCCAGACTCCTGTTGCACATTCCTCGAGCCATCNGGACTGGGCAGGATAAAGCTGCCGAGCAGGCACTAGCTCTGGTTGGAAGCCTGGTGGAAACGAAACAGTGCCAGCAGGGTTTCCACCTTAAAGAGAGAGGCTGCAGCACACCAGAGGGGGGCAACTTCCATCTCGTCCNAAACAGTGCCAGCAGGGTTTCCACCTTAAAGAGAGAGGCTGCAGCACACCAGAGGGGGGCAACTTCCATCTCGTCCAGCAAGGGCAGACACACCTCCTCCAGACTCCTGTTGCACATTCCTCGAGCCATCTCCTTGCTACCCCCTACGTCACCCAAGAAGCTTGTAGTTAACGACCGGCCCTCTGCTGTAGGGAAGACGGTGACACACCCGGAACCCCAACCCAATTACGCACCCACGAGGGTTCAAATAAGGCCTACCCTGAGCAGTGCTCCTCTCTGTACCCAGAGGGCTATCATTGAGTTGCCCAAAGCACAAAACCCTGCAACCAACAAAAACTCCGTAAAGACAATGTTGCCTGCTTCCCAGCCATCTGGAAGGGACAAAGGCTTCCGATGCCATTGACTACCAGATAGGTGAGGTNCTATCATTGAGTTGCCCAAAGCACAAAACCCTGCAACCAACAAAAACTCCGTAAAGACAATGTTGCCTGCTTCCCAGCCATCTGGAAGGGACAAAGGCTTCCGATGCCATTGACTACCAGATAGGTGAGGTGTCAACCTACATTGAGTATTGGAGTGAAGTTAGCTAATGTCAGTCTTTCAGTGCATGCCATGAAAGGATACACGAGAAAAATTTGTGCATTGGAATCATAGCATTTGTTTACACACATTTTGGCAGAACAATTGTGGCAGAAGGACACACTGTGGCCATTCTACATTTCTANTCATAGCATTTGTTTACACACATTTTGGCAGAACAATTGTGGCAGAAGGACACACTGTGGCCATTCTACATTTCTATTCAATTGAGAATACAATGAAATGTTACAACTGATATGTGTAATGGGGTACATCTTCTCCTCTACTTGCATACATTTGGAGACGGAGACAGGCTACGTTTACGTTACACATCTTGTACTTTCTGGATGATAAAACTAATTCTCACATTCTCTCCTGAGTAACCAATGTTNTACGTTTACGTTACACATCTTGTACTTTCTGGATGATAAAACTAATTCTCACATTCTCTCCTGAGTAACCAATGTTATTTTGGTAACATCCAAGAAAGCAGCAAATAAAAAGTATTGATGTAGCAAAACAATGTTTTAAAAGGATTGAAGAATTTTGACTTGCTAACCACAAAAATCTCAATAAAGTCGAATCATTCATGTGGTTATAGATGGCATGCAAAAATACTGAAGATTGTTAAGCTGGAAAACACATTAACTGGAAACTTCTTGAAAGGGTTCCACTGTAATGTGTGTATGTGGTGGCATTTTGTAACATGTCAGCACTTATTACGTGTGTACATTATGACAAGATATGTCTTGTTACTAGTTACTAGCCCTGTACGATTAAACTTTTCAAAAATACTAAGAGCCATACATTACTGAACTTGTTACAATTTCTATCATAAAATGATCAATGTCACTGCTTGCTAATTGTGGGATGGACAATAACGTATATATTTTATGTAAATTAAAGGCATAGAAAAATAAGCTACACTTTTGTATTGTAGTCATATTTGTCAGTTAAGTAATTACACCATGTATAGTTCACTCCCAGTTACATCCACCTTTTCTGAAGCTCTGCTAAAGTTCTATAACCAGAATATTCCTCCGTCTCGTGCAAACAAATATTAACTAAGTCTAGAAAATTACACTAAAGGGACCACGCACAGCATTCATGCGCACTAAGTTTAATAACATTTTTCATAAGAACTATATCTTACTAGGCATTGCCACACCTATGTTCTCTGTGTTTTTATTCATATTAATTATTTATTAAATATTATAATTTATAGAGTGAATAAAACTAAAAGTTTAATTTAACACAAAATAAGGTACTTTTATACTAACACAAGTATAAAACGCTTGTGATACATGGCACATTTTAGAAAACAAACAATCACACCATACATGGGGTGTTTTTTTTCAAAGGTTTTATTCAAAAAGGGTGAAGAAATCACGAATAGTTAAACATCCAGTTCATATTAAACAAAACCAAAGAGATGCAATACTAAGAATCTCAACCAAGGTAAACAGGGTTTGATTCCCGGTGGGGTTGCTCCCAGATGATGGCAGGTTTGCTTGGGGATCTCCAGTTTCCCCTGCCCTTGCATTCTAGCACTACTACATACTCACCTCGCATCACCCTCATCGGTTTTCAAGACCTCAATGTTAATGGTCGCCCAAAATTCTCTCCACATTCCATTCTAAGAGGAAAGACTTCCTATACTCCTATACTACAGGCAGTCATTAGTGTACCTTGCTGTCTGGCTCAGGCTGCAAATCACAATACACTTCTGTGATGCCCGATTCCAGGCAGCGCTCAGCGAACACACGGCCAAGGTTCTGGTGTGCACACATGTCGACTGTGCTATAAGAACAGAACAACAAGCAATAGGTTATTCACAGTCGGTAACCAAAACCTTGCAACTATTATATGTTATTGTTATTATTTAAAAAAAATGGTTTTTTTTCATTTCTGTATAAAAAAATACAACAAAAAAAAAAAAACAACTCCATTGTTGTACTAGATTGCTGGTAATGTTTGTTGAGCTTTTGTAGTTTTGATTAACAGCACACAATATGCACCACCATAAAACTTCAAAATCCATTCCAAAAATTGCTTCTGACATACAGGCACACATTAACAATATAATTGCATCAGAAAGTAATTTTCCAAAAACTTGTTATTCCTACCTTTACATCCATTTATAAAACCTCAACTATTAAACAGCCCAATTGTCTTAACTTATTGAGGTACAGTAAGGCAACTCCCTAGAAATATGCATATGTGCAAATATACCTGTTCTCGACACAAAGTCACAAAATGCATATGAAACTATGAACTTTATTAAAATAAAATAAAAATATATGGATTACACTGAAGATTGTATGCTTTAATTTTATTTTTGCTTGATTAATGATTTTTCTTGCAACACACTACTGTAATGTCATATTATTTTGATTGTGGTAAAGCACAAATAATCTAAGAAGAAATTTCAGTTATATATATATATATATATATATATATACATATATTTTTTTTGCTAATTAAATATACATAATGACAAAGCAGCACCCTAGATTTTATAACAAGCAACTTGGCAATTAAAAAGACAACAGATCACCATAGCAATTTCATTCCAGATCCACACCAAAATTGTAACAAAACTTGACGAGAATGTAATGAATTTAATAAATAGCTCTGTTGATTATAGAATATGTAAAACAATTATAATTAGTATATTACAATTAAAGAATTTTATTTGACTATACTGTGAAAAGAGAGCAATTAAAAAAGGAGGGCGGCTTGGTGAGCCCAGCAAAGCCTCCTCTTTATGAAACTAACACATTAAAACATTGAATTTAAAATGTTACATAGGCAAGTGACCCGTCAAAACTCCAGCCGAATTATAAATTTAATGAACAAGCACAGTTAAAAAGGTAGACTTCGCCCAATGAGAGAGTCATGGACACAAAGCATTTTAAAGCTAGGTTTTAGTTAAAGCCGAAACCAAATTTAGACTGACGACCGGACNTCAAAACATTGAATTTAAAATGTTACATAGGCAAGTGACCCGTCAAAACTCCAGCCGAATTATAAATTTAATGAACAAGCACAGTTAAAAAGGTAGACTTCGCCCAATGCGAGAGTCATGGACACAAAGCATTTTAAAGCTAGGTTTTAGTTAAAGCCGAAACCAAATTTAGACTGACGACCGGACCACAATTTTGAAAAAACACTAACCTTACTGCATACCCAAGACAACACATCTACGCCACACAAAACATTAAAACAGGCCCAGTTAACATACAAACTCAGAGTCCACGACTCACCGTTTTGAATTGCTTAAACTCTCGGCGACTCAGGCGACGAAATAAAATACAAAGTGCCTCATCAATGCAATACGTCCGTAGGATGACAAAATTGGCAATCTAGACCATTATAGCAGCTATTCAGGTACATGTTCAGGCGACGACCGGGTGTAGAATAGGATAGGAGCAAGGTGTGCAACAACTTAAATAAACTGCCCAGATCATAAAAAATTATGAGGCACAAAAGGAGGGGAAATCAACGCATAGAGAACAAGGGGAAGAAAAGGGATGTGATCTCAGCCAAGCATAGAGCATACCACCATGCAGAGTTGAAACTGATGAAGAAGACTAGTGCAACGGGTGCTAGCGTAACGTAATGATTTAATAAAAAAATTCACACATAAGNATGAAACTGATGAAGAAGACTAGTGCAACGGGTGCTAGCGTAACGTAATGATTTAATAAAAAAATTCACACATAAGTAATTATTTATCTAAATAGGAATAATTTCATATACTCCACTGTTACAACAGTGGTTATCTCCCAGCCACTCGCACTGTAGGTATTTATCTCCTCCATGTTTCTTTACAATGGAATTCACAAAAGTATTTTATCTGGTGGAGTGTACAATGTTATGACTGCAAGAGATCTCCAGGCAGGAATTTGTGAGAACACAAGACTTAGGATGCAAGAAGCGACAACAGCCAAACAAGCTTGCATGAAAGAAACATCTCATCATGCTCTTTCATTTTGTTGAAGGATTAATATTCTATTTCCTTCATTCAAACAAATATAATATTAAAATTGTAATGAAGTATCTTCAGCACAACATGTACTGACTTTTCCAAGTATGGAATCCTTACCTTATGGTATTGCACGTCATGCTAACACTGAAGTACACCTCTTGGTGATGCATCATACTCACTTAACTGACAGTAACAAACATGGTTGAGGTTGTATTTACAAAGCATACCATTATGCTTGGGAGGTAGTGCTAAGCTGTGTAGTAGAAAAGCTTACTTGGTTACCAGGGAACAGCAACACGGCACAGTAAATACTGATGTACGACAGATTTACACAGTGATGTGGGTTTTTAAAGTCTATAAACACATTGCCATTGAAATCATAATAATATGACAATACTGATGTATCATACTGCCAAAATGTTCATGTTAGCATGTTTGCACATCAAAGCATGTTTGCACATCAATGTGGACAAATTGCCAATGACACAACATCTGCATAGACTGCACGTAACAGCAGCAGTGGCCCTTGTCCCTCAACAACAGTCATCACTCTTTGCCAGCCTACCAGAGGCAAAGATGGGAAGCTAACAAGTTGTCTATTAGTCTGGTTACGGTAGCGTGGTACCCTGGAGAATCTGTCAGCACTGTCCAGATAAACATTTCTAGATGTGGTGAATGCTAGTTGACGGGTCTGTCTGGAACTCTCATGGTCCACCCCAACACAGCCTGATCTGGTCACCCATCTCTCCATCTACCTTAGTTGTTCTTTTTAGACATGGAACAGGATGTCAGGAATGGTCTACACAAACAGGGCTATAACATGCATGGGAGGTCAGGAAATTTTCTCCTCTTCATCTATAGCGCCCCTCTGGGGCGTCATCCTCAATTTGAGCTATGTAAACGCACAACTGGCACCAGTGGAGGCCTTCAACNCTTCATCTATAGCGCCCCTCTGGGGCGTCATCCTCAATTTGAGCTATGTAAACGCACAACTGGCACCAGTGGAGGCCTTCAACCATACACAACAGGTTGTCAGAACTTCCCACAGGACAAAGGCTTAGACGTCCTCCCTCTCGGAAGCACTATGTTCCCACTATGAGCCCCACAGCAACCTACTTCTCAACAAGGCNACCATACACAACAGGTTGTCAGAACTTCCCACAGGACAAAGGCTTAGACGTCCTCCCTCTCGGAAGCACTATGTTCCAAGGGAGCCCCACAGCAACCTACTTCTCAACAAGGTGTCACACACTACCTTGCTCAGGTAGATCATGACAGTTCACAGACTACATTCTTTAGCAATGATCCAATCCGATGTACATATTTGTCAGGAAGATAGATGATTCCCCCCTTCCCATTTTCCCATCTACCTTAATTTATGTTTTCTGATGACTAACAACTCTTCAAGAGATGCTATTTTTCCCTGCAAATTTTTAATGATATCTATGTATTCCTTCTCAATATGTTCTTATCTATAGCCTTTTTCACATCAAGACAAGCCATTCCTTACTTTACACTGAATGTAGTGTCGTACCTCCTACCCTTGTTTTTAGCCCAGTCCTGGCGACTACCCAGCCGCACACAAAGTAAAACTCCAGTGCATGTGTGAGTGGTAAAACAAGGAGGAAGGCAGAGCAGTAAAGGAAAATAGTGACCAGTTTAAAGTGCACAGCAGAAACGTAACGTCAGGTGGGTACAGAGGCGCCTGAGCAGCACATGATGTCACCTACTCTGAACCCCTCAAGATGGCGACATTGTATAATTTCGGCCCACTGGACCAAGACAATTAAAAATCATTTTTTTAATTTTAGAAAAAAATGTTTTAACACAAGGAAAGGATTATTTTGTTTTTGGTTCAGGTGTTTTTTTGTAACAGTCGATGGAAACCTGGCAAGATCACCTTCCAGTCGCCACGTTGCCAGTCTTGGAACAGCAGCGGTGAGGGATGGACGTGCATTCCATGGGGTCCTGCATCTTGAGTTTGCTGAACTGATATGTTAGTTTCTGTCTGTATCATAATTTATTTTGGAACCTTCTTTGTAACCCTCACAAGTGCCCTCACCCCTCGTGCGGGGACTCACTCAAGTTTTTATGCCCGAGCTATGGTGCCCCCGGCTGGACACATGGTGACAGATGCACGGCGCCGACCTCCTCTCCAGTTTCCAATCCATCAGCATCCCGGTTAGTGGAGAAGATTATGTGAGACTGAGACTTAACTTTTGAGTAATTCCAAGGGGCATAACCATAAACTGGCAGCATAAAATTAATTTTTAAGTGTTTGAAAAGCCTTGTAATTCTTTATCAGATTCAGGGTTGTGCTATGTACCATGTGATGGCTACAGCCAATAANAGTGTTTGAAAAGCCTTGTAATTCTTTATCAGATTCAGGGTTGTGCTATGTACCATGTGATGGCTACAGCCAATAAAACCAGTGACCAAGCATTAGCATGTGCATTACTATTTATTAGCAGTACAAGTCCGTTCATCATGGGTGTACAAGGTGACCCAACAGCACTGCAGGTTGCAAAGTGTAAACCCGGCTATATCTTTTGTTGCCTGTGCCCGCCAGCCACACTGGCCAAAATTCTACTCTATCTTGAGGACTCGTGCTTTGTGTGTGTTAGTCGACCACAGCTAACTGGCACCCTGAGCATTAAATCTATTTTGCGCACCTAAAGTGGTGAGCACATTGTTGAGTAACCTTGACCACGTTGGATGGTAAATCACTAAATGGTGCAGCCTACCTGGTGCTTGCATTGTGTTGCAGTGTGTTCAAAATCTGCATTTTTTTTTTTTTTTACAAAATCACCAAACATGCAACTATTATACCAATATACAAAAATAAAACACACATTAGGTGAGAGATGTCTCTTGATAAATCATGTATATTAGAAATACTATTTGTGAACCCTCCAACATTACTAAAAACTGCTTTTTTACACTGCTGTATCTTACAATGTATTGGTCAGAAACATGCAAAAATATTAAGAGGACCTGCACTTAACTATGCTTCAGATTTTCAAACAATAAAATTATAGGGTCACAACTTAAAATCCCATAGTTACTGCAGGACACTGTAAAAACTGCAAGCCAGTTGAGCAAATTGCGCATAGGAGTGATGTGGCAATAGGCACATCTGTCAGTGTCACCCTTATTGCTCACTTGCTTGCAAGCCTCAAATGTGCTGAACAGCTTCAGGTAGATGGTACCCTTAATTTCTGGTGTTTTCAAAGTATTATTATTATGTGAAACCAATATNTGCTGAACAGCTTCAGGTAGATGGTACCCTTAATTTCTGGTGTTTTCAAAGTATTATTATTATGTGAAACCAATATGTAATAGGTTACAGAGGGATATAAAATAAGAAAAGCAATGTACACACTTACATATGCACTAAGTCAGCTAGTAGGNGTGCTGAACAGCTTCAGGTAGATGGTACCCTTAATTTCTGGTGTTTTCAAAGTATTATTATTATGTGAAACCAATATACAGAGGGATATAAAATAAGAAAAGCAATGTACACACTTACATATGCACTAAGTCAGTTAGTAGTTTTAAATAATTAATTTTATGGCTTAAGATTTTATTAACAGAAGGGTTGTTAGAGATGGAATCGCCAGCTTTGAAGTAGGGAAGGAATTGGCTAACGCCTGTAATACGGGTCCAGCACAGCATTTGCATGGAGTGATCTTTAGAAATCATTGGAAACCAAAATCAGGATGGTTGGACTGAGAATCAAACCTGACTGCTTCCAAATGTGAGTTCAGTTTTACCACTGCACCTCTTTGATCTTTAAGCATGCAGTAACATGCCAGTCTTATAATTCTGAGGTTCTGGGGTCAAATCTTGCCCCGAATGCACTAGGAGTAGTTCATCGCAAGCACACTTGGGATTTAAAAAAAAAAAACACTAACAATTAAAATTAATTGTTAAAATAGTCAATTTTTAACTTATTAGTTAATATTAAAATGGACTAACTTTAACTTTTAACCATTAAAATGTATGGTTAACTATTAAAACTAAAATTAGTTAACTTTGCAATTGCCTAGAGGCCGAAGATGACACAGAAAGACATGCAAAAGCCATTTACGACCAACGAGTTGCACTCTACGATATACAAATCGATACACTGACGCCATCTGTTACCTATGTACTGAGTCGCAGATCATCGTTTGTCATGGGCAACTATGAGATAGGCAAAGCACTACAGTCGCAATCTATAGATACAATCAATTTTCTCACTATGCAAATAGCACAGCTGATGGTCCTTGCACAGTGTAGGAAGTTCGATTAAATATTTGTAGTCATTCAACTGGTCTGTTTTGCACTAAGTTGTGTTATAAGAGTTTACTTTAAAAGTTTTATTTAAAATGGTTCTTGTAAAAGATTGTTAATTCATCAGTTTGGTTTAAATTATCATCTATTCATTATGACCAGGCATTGCATTATTTTCTGAATAGGCTGAAAGTGAAGGGATCACATGCAATGTGAGTTTTAAATGTATTTTATATGCACCAAAATGTAAATACATTAAAGCATCTGTTATGTGCATCCAATTTAAGAACTTATGTCAAGGTAAGTTAAATGTTTTAGTTTATTTTTTGGACTATACCGTAAACTTGCATTGCATACACAGTTACCTGTAACTGTAAATGGTGATTTTTCTTATGTTTTGAATAAACATTGACAAAAAAAAACTTTTTGAGGCTTCATTTTAACTGTAAACATTATTGTGGTTCTTTAATTTTAACTATAATCAGTTAATTTGTGTGGATTTTAACTTCTAACTTTGATCAGTTAATTTTTTCTGACTTTAACTTTAATCAGTTAAATTATTTTGTTAACTTTCTCAAGCATAATCGTAACTGGCTTTCCTTCCCTGCCCCAGGCAGATTTTGATGCAGTTCTTAATTTACAGCCTCCCAATTACTTACCCATTAAAATGCTGACCTGTGATTGGCTCTCAACTGTACAACATAACTAACATGAAAATAAATTTATTGTAGGCTTACATAATTGAGAAAGTAAAATGTTTCACATTTGCCACAATAAAAGGCATTCATGCACACACATGCATGAAACACGGTACACTATACATTAAAGAATGTTTGTTCACCTGTAGAGGAACTTTTTAACAGCCCATTCTGCTGTGGATGCCGAGACCACTTTGTTTCCCGACTGATGAACAATGTCAGCTGTAATGTATCGTTTCTTCTGGTTAAGAAGCAATCTGTAAACAAAGCACCAATCATGTCAGATTCAGTTGACTAAACTTGTCCAATAACATGTTTAACAAACCTTTATAGCACTCAAGGCCAAAATTTGCATGGATATTTATTATACCTGTCTGTATCTGATCCTTTCTATACTCTCATCATGAGCCAGCTGAAGTTTATCTCATGGCACGGTCCCACAGTGATCAGTTTTCCTCTGTGTTTGGCTGAACAAACTTATGACCCGAGGGAGTGGTGCCTTTGTAGATGCACTACTTCAACCAATCACACCACCAACTAATTTCCTAAACCATTTTGCTTCAGTAACAGCCAGCATGCAAGCATTTTGTTATTACCTGACAGTGTGGATTTTGTAATTGCAGTCAACTGCCATACGTTAAAATGTTATCTGCTACTGTAGCAGGTCACAACAAATTCTTCCTTGTATGCTGTGTTATATATAACCACAGATTCTTGTAAAGAATTATTATTTATGAATGGACTATTTAGCTTGATNCCTTGTATGCTGTGTTATATATAACCACAGATTCTTGTAAAGAATTATTATTTATGAATGGACTATTTAGCTTGATAACAACTATCACACATATCTCAAGACAGCTGCCTGCATCTGCTGTTGAGCAGTAAGCAGAAGTTTAATAATATGCTTAATTCAAAAACATCTGATATTTAAGAGTTAAGTCTGATTATGAACAGCACTATGAAACATTTCACATCCAAAGACAAGTTTCTGTTTATTTTTTATTATTTATCTTTCAACATTACACCATAAGATGACACATGCACAGCTGAAAGTTGCATAGGGGCAAATTACCTACAAAAATTTGCATACGTTTAAATGCCTTGCATGTAGGCTCTATAATGAGGCATATGATGCATGTACCTGCATCATCCTTAGTGCAGACCTCGAACATGCAATATATATATTGGTAGATAGCATATTTCCTTACAAAATGTATTATTTGATGCTTGTGCGGCACAAGGTATTTTCATCATGATACCTCTAACAAGACGTATAATTTAACAGTAGGCTAAAGATGCATCCTTTCCCACTTTTATAATAATGCTGTGCTTGCAACTAGTAAAACTGTTGATTTTTTCCCCTGAAAACATTTTTTCATAAAAGGNTTCCCACTTTTGTAATAATGCTGTGCTTGCAACTAGTAAAACTGTTGATTTTTTCCCCTGAAAACATTTTTTCATAAAAGGTTATAAGTACAGCCTTGTTTCTATGTGAAGTGCATTGCAGAGGTTCGGTATAACACTTGTTATTCAAAAACGGGTCAATATTTTGTGGAGATGTCTAAAGACTAAACACAATTAAGAAATATTTTGGGCCCCAAAAACAGGTTTTAAGTTCTTGTTTCATCTCCAAAAAGAATTTTTTTGGGCATGAAAATTACTAAAATGAGTGTTTCCTGAATTAAATTGAGCAGCTAAATTTTTGATACAGAAAGATTAGTTTTCTTTAGACAGACAATATACTTTTATCTTTATCAGCATTTCATAAAAAAATATATGGTCACTGCTCAAAGTCATGTTCAGACGAGTTGCCAATGTTAAGAGAGTTGCAGGCTGGTTGAGCACATTGTGCGTAGAGGCGATAAGACACTTGGGTAGTGAGCAGGAGTCAGTCTTAGAGCTCACATGCTTTGAGGCCTCAAATGCAACAAAACAGCTGCTGGCAGGCAGAACCTTTATCAGTCAATCTGTCACTGGTTAGTAAAATCTGCTACCAAACAATTATCAAGAAATGCATTTATCATTTGCGTGCTGGGTTAAAGTGGCAGGAGATTAAAAAAATCACACGTAAAGAAAGCATGGTATTACAGGAGGTTGAAAAAGTTAATTTAAAATAAGTAAACAAAGTCATGAGTTGGTAGATCTCTCACAATATATTCGGAATGAAAATCTTGAAATTCACAGAATAAAAAATGGTGTCAGCAAAACATTGATAAAAGAATGAAAAATCAATTGAAAGCTGGTGAACAACAAATGAGAGAAACACTATTTTTTAAATTAAGTGCTTACATTTTAAGAAAACATGACAGTAGAACTTCGTTAAAAAAAAAGNTCTGCCACTGGTTAGTAAAATCTGCTACCAAACAATTATCAAGAAATGCATTTATCATTTGCGTGCTGGGTTAAAGTGGCAGGAGATTAAAAAAAACACACGTAAAGAAAGCATGGTATTACAGGAGGTTAAAAAAGGTAATTTAAAATAAGTAAACAAAGTCATGAGTTGGTAGATCTCTCACAATATCTTCTGAACGAAAATCTTGAAATTCACAGAATAAAAAATGGTGTCAGCAAAACATTGATAAAAGAATGAAAAATCAATTGAAAGCTGGTGAACAACAAATGAGAGAAACACTATTTTTTAAATTAAGTGCTTACATTTTAAGAAAACATGACAGTAGAACTTCGTTAAAAAAAAAGGGAACTTAAGTACATTGTCAAAGGTCTGTTAGGTAAGAAAGTTGCCGACGTGCAGCTTGGAAAACATGGTGAAACTAAAATTCAATTAAACTTTATGTGCGTTGAACCAAATAGAAGCAGAGAAGCACAGAAAGCCGAAACTAGCCAGGAGGAAACACAGAAGCCAGAAATCAAATATCCACTAGTGGCATGGTAGAACGTAAAACAATGGAAATCAGCCAACACCTGATTTGGAGTATTACTTGAACCTAGAGCTGTGTCGATTCCCAAAATTATGCAGATATGCCGATCATCAATGTGCTGAACTTGAATATATGTAATCTTAACTTAGTATCTCCTATAACGTATACTATTTTTTTGGATTAAATACAAATTAAAAACAGTGAGAGCAGCGATGTGTTGGCAATGGCTAGTAAGAAATAGTTCATGGTTAAAATATTAATTTAACCTAATTTTTTGGTATGCTATTGTAATGATGCAGTCATAATAATTTTCGGGATACTTGGTTCATTTTCTTTCGTTTTGCGGGGTTTAGTAATATTTTACCAGGATTCAAAGTTGTTGCAGTGGTAGAATGTTTATCTGTCATAGGTTTGATTTTTCGGAAATCTTCGTTTTTGTTTGAGTCAGCATTTGTCGATAGAAGCTTTCTAACTGCAGTAGACAGTTTTTCTTCTAGAAGTTTGATTACATTTTCACTACAACGCAGTTTGGCATGGTGTGGGGAATAGTTGCCAAAGCTATCTCATGTAGATGGTTTCCTTAATTTTCGGACCGATATTTCACTGGATCCGTTGTGCTGGGCGAAGAGGGATCTCCAAATATTAACGTAACAGAATGGCAGCATTCAATGTGGCAGTGCTAACGTGCTTATATTGCGCTACCCTTTCTGCCATGAATCCCAGCAGATTGTGAGCTTCCCAGCCACTTTGTGTTTCGGTGGATGGCTCGTCATTGTCATTCCGTGCCTTCGTCTTTTGAAGGAGAGTCTTGAGCTCCTTTTCCACTCGAAATATACATTATTATTATTATTATCAATTATTATGAAATAACCACACATAATATAAGTGTGACATCTAATGCATGAAATACCTTTACAGGCCTGACGATGCACTTCTGCACATTTGACTACTTGAAAGGCAGTTTTCTTAAATCTGGGATCTAATAGAGAGACCCTCAAGCAACCAAAGGTTTCATATTGGAACCGTCCTTTTCTTAACCCCAAAATATTGATTTGGAAATCTTTCCCAATTTCTGTTTTGGGAGTTACTCCCAAAACTTGAAGAAAGAGACCATGCACCACAGTAATTATCCTTGAAGAAGTAATGTAACGTCCCCTTGAAAGCATCATTGTCATCTTCTGTAATGGGGATAGGATCACTGCTGTGTCTTCAAGGATTTTCCATTCCTCTGCTGAAATAATAATTGTAAAAAATCTCTGAAACAAAAATTTGGCACAGAGCAACATGCAGTAAGGACTTAATAAAATTATAATTTCCCACCTGTTAAGAGTTCATAGTGTATTTACGATGTCTGCAAGCGCTTGTACAATATAATGCCTTACTTCCACAAACCTCTGGATCATAAATAATTTACTGTTCCAGCGCGTTAAGTATTGCTGGACGAGTTTCAACTCTGGACCAACTGCCTCCCTTTGGATCTTCCTTAGTTTGTCTGCAGCTACATTGCTTTGACTAGTAATAAACATGCACAATTAATAGATAAAGAACAGAAGCAAATTGAGGAAAGTGAACTCGTATTTAATGAAAATACCCCTTCACCCCAAAACAATACCGGAACCTACAAATAATTGCATAGACCGAGTAGCGCATCAAGATGCTCTGCTTTAGCGATGCTGTTATTTACTACCAGATTTAGTGTATGAGTCGCGCATGGGACGTGCCGAATTTCCAAACTTTTAACCGCTGCTGTGATGTTAGCGGCATTGTCTGTTGTTATAGTGTAATGACGCAATATGCTTAATTTTTGGGACACGTGTTTCATTTTTCTTTAGCTTTGCCAAGCTTCGTAATATTTTTTATCGGGTTTGAAATTAAAAGCCGTGGTGGCTTGTTTTACAGTGACAGTACGTTTATCAGGCGTCCGGTTGCCGTTTTCAAAGTCTTAGTTTCAGTTAGCGTCAACATTAGATTAGCTTTTTTCAGACTGCGTCGACAGTTTTAGTTCCTACGACGCAGTTTTGATAAATTGTGGAGAGCGTGCATGGCAGCCCACGCCAAGCCCTTATCTGAGGAGAGAAGGGTGATAGGCAGCACAAGTACACGTGTGTCTGTCGCCATTGAAGTCAGTTGATACAGAGCAGTTGGCTAACTCAGACGTCTCAAGTCACTCATTTGAAGCAGTCGTCAACTAGTGCTCGCCTAGGCCGCGTTGGGCTTAGCGCTAACCCTTACACCGGCAAACTTGAACTTGCTAGATTATTTCTCCGCCGGTGTGGGAGGTCGCTGCATTAAATTTACTTCGGGCAAGTTTTTAACATGAATAATTCGTAAACGACTGTGGCGCTGTCCTACACTTGTCTGGTTATCTGAAACCTGTTCGTACTCTGAACTTCGTATGTGAACTGTGTCACTTAACTGGTAAATAAAAGTATAGAACAAATACACCAGAACTTGACTTTATTTCATATTTAATTGGCGTCCATTTTACAGAGTCTCGTGTTACTCCGTCTTGAGCTAGTCGAGTGGTAGTCAGCAACTTAAAGCCGGCAGTAACTGTGCGCGTGCCACGTTACAATAGCAGGCAGCTTGCCAACTAACCTCCAAGATGATATCAAGTTCAAAATGTGATTGGCCAGATTAATAGCTGTGTGTCCTCCTGTAATGGCTGATGTGTCAAGAGAAGCAGACTTAAATTCACTGTTAACTATGAAATCAGCCATCACAGTCAAATAACTGCCCTGCCTATTTGACGTCCAGCAGTCAGTGGTAAGCGCGACATGCTTGACTTTTGCCAAATCGCTAGTGTAGCAGTACCAGATTTTAAAGCTTATTTGTTTCAAGTTGGATATTTATTTATTTTTCCCAGTAATTTAAAGACCGTATCCTAAGAAATAGCTAGTATTGTATTTTAGAACATCACCTCAAGATTATTATTTATTAATTTTTTTAGTTTCACTCATTTTGACAGCTCTGTTATTTTCGTTTATTTGCTATGTTGACTGGTCTCACTTATCTTTGGAAGTGTTCATATTTTATTGCAGTTTTCTGTATGTACTTTATCTGGCGTTATAAATAAAGTTTTGCCACGGAAAAATTAACCTAATTATAACGACTGATAAGTATGTGTGTATGTTTCAGGAAGTGACTCATATCTGGGATCTTCCCATTTTAATTAGCATCATCACGAGAGCCCCTCTTCGCTCTCTCTTTAGATGCCATGTAGAGCAGTTCAACACAACTTTTATTCCAGCAACATCATTGTAAATTTTACTTTAAACCGTCCATCATAAGCTAGGAAGGCGTTGAGAGGCGCCTTAGTGATTAAATATGCGGGGCATGTTTAAGAAGAGGCCCAAAACCGCATTGATTTAAATTTTTGAGTGCTTCCAAACTGAGTGTGCTGCCTTCTCCACTGCTGGACCAGCTTAAGTATTAATACGTATGGGTATGATTCAGCATCAAACTGTTGTACATGTGGTAAAGATTAATTTTATGAAACAATTTGGCTACTAAATGTTAAATCAGAAACTTTTCAAGTTAATTTTGGACATAATTTCTTAGAAATTTTAATGAAAGGCGAGGGATTATTTAAAGAACATTAACCAGAAGCCAGTAGATTAGATTCCCATGTTCTACAGCTGAGCATAAAGAACTTTCACAGATGTTTAGTTTGCCGAGATTAATTTTGAGCCAGTCAAAGAAATTAATTTCTCATGGAAATTCTATTTTATTTGGTAATGTTAGTGTGGTNGATTAATTTTGAGCCAGTCAAAGAAATTAATTTCTCATGGAAATTCTATTTTATTTGGTAATGTTAGTGTGGTGATATAGATTTCAGATATCTCACAGTTAATTTTCTTTTAACGACAGCATTTCTGTTTTGATAACTAACCTTAATTTTTCTGAACTATTTAACTATTTATTATTTCATCAGTAATTACAATTTTCACACAATTCCTTCTGTTTGATAAAACTTCATTTTTTACAGATAATGNTTTATTATTTCATCAGTAATTACAATTTTCACACAATTCCTTCTGTTTGATAAAACTTCATTTTTTACAGATAATGTGTCATATCTTTTGTGTAGTGTTAGAATGTAGTTTGATTTGTTTTTTATTAAGGGTATTTATTTTGTGAGTGTTTTTCATACAAATTGTATGAACAAGTTCTTTGTCTTTGTCTAAATTTTTGAAGAACTAATGTCATGTATGTCCCAAACGTAATTGAAATTTTCTCTAAGTATTGCTTTTAATTTGTTTGAGCATTCATACTGATCACTTACCTGCATTGGACACAAATATTCTGCATTATTGCCGCAGCGAGCAAAGAGAAGTTACGTGGCGTCTTGCTGATTCTGCTTTGCTTCACACATACGCCCGAAATAAACCTACATAATTTTATTCAAAATCTCTTTCTGTCACACAACAAACACATGTACAGATGACCAAATATATTCTTTTACTAACCACTTGTGCCTTGATATTTTTTATAGAGTTTGGGCATAAATATCTAAAACAGGATGTTACAAATACACAAATCTTTGTTAATACATTATGACCATCGTAAATGTATCTAGTATTCCTCAAATTATACATTAATTACATTGAAGTTGTGCATTGTATGTACGTAACTCCGACAGAGTGCAGTGACATGGAAATTTATANTTTATTATTTCATCAGTAATTACAATTTTCACACAATTCCTTCTGTTTGATAAAACTTCATTTTTTACAGATAATGAGTCATATTTTTTATGTAGTGTTAGAAAGTAGTTTGATTTGTTTTTTATTAAGGGTATTTCTTTTGTGAGTGTTTTTCATACAAATTGTATGAACAAGTTCTTTGTCTTTGTCTAAATTTTTGAAGAACTAATGTCATGTATGTCCCAAACGTAATTGAAATTTTCTCTAAGTATTGCTTTTAATTTGTTTGAGCATTCATACTGATCACTTACCTGCATTGGACACAAATATTCTGCATTATTTCATTACATTTTCAAGGGTAAAAGCATTTTTCTCAAGCTATTAATTTCACAAAAGCTGCTTTGATTTGCGTCATAGTATTCCTCAAAATATACATTAATTACATTGAAGTTGTGCATTGTATGTACGTAACTCCGACAGAGTGCAGTGACATGGAAATTTATACNTATACATTAATTACATTGAAGTTGTGCATTGTATGTACGTAACTCCGACAGAGTGCAGTGACATGGAAATTTATACCAGGAATTTAAACCGCGTATAGCTTTTCAGAAACCACTCTCCTTTACTACAGATAAGGGTTCATGCTAGTCGCCACGTACGTGGTCAAACTTTGATCCAATTTATTTTTATCTTCACTGCTGTGTTCATATACAGGTACAGCAACAACACTTCTGCCACTCGTACTTGTGGCCACCTCATGTAGATTCCCTCAATGCACTTGTTTTACATTGTCCATAAAGTTCAACATCCCACTCCCAGTAGTATAAATCTTACCGCAAAGTTTGCACTTAGCTTTTGTTTTGTTCAATCACTTAATGAAGTGCCAGCCAGGCATCTGATGGTTTTCTTGGCATTGTGTGCCGCTTTATTATTAATTACGTGTACACAGTCTACAATTGATTAGGTACTGTGAACATGTACAAAACATACATGTTATTACACTTTGTTAAATTGTCCCTGTTGAAAACCCATCAAACAGACAAATAAGGATATTGAATACTTATTGTACTTTGTCCTGATTTAATCACGACTTACCCAGCTTTCCTATACACAACAGTTTACTTCCTTGTCGGTTGCAGTTTGTCCACTACATCATCGCACAACAGCTACTAAATGTGTTGCGTTGAGTACTGAATACAATTATAGTGAATGTTGAAGGTAGAGCGCATAGTGTTCAGTCCTTCCTCCCCTCCTACCACTATACGTCCTCCGGTCCATCAATTGGTTACGGAAAACCGGTCAACTACCAGAGATAACCGGAGGTGACGTATCACTCACACCACTGCATTTATTCATAGGAGCCTTTGCTCCTTTCCCAAAACTAATTTACGGATTTGGTATCATATTGCAATCCTAGCCACTTATTTCTGAATATTTGTCAGATCACTGTGTTTTGTCCTGCAAGTGTGACTCATGTGAGGGTTGTTTAACTGGTAAGTCAGTAAAAATTTTCATTGTCAATCTTTTACGACGTGCGTGACAGACACATGCACTGTAATTCCCATTAATCACTTCCTAAGTTCTTTGAAAAGTGGAGGACTGCACATTTCAGCAACAAGTTATTCTTATATTTACCAGTTACATATGAAGCAAGTAAATGCACTAACCAGTTTCACATGAAGCAGCTAAATGGGTGGGGCCTTCAGCAGTCACTTTGCTTGTGCTTTGGGAATATAATGAGCAAAACAATTCAAATTCAGTTCAATGACTATTTATTTGAGTCAGTTTGGTGTACTGATTCATTCAAAATAATTGTTGATATAGTTTGCACACAACATGCACTCCACACACACACATAAACATGCACAAGTGCATGTGTACAGTTTCTGAAATTTCTAATGTTGAAATCTCACCTATCTAATAGAACTTAACAAGTTTGCCTTGCACAGTGTGATAATAAAAATCATTTTATTGATTACAAATNTCTCACCTATCTAATAGAACTTAACAAGTTTGCCTTGCACAGTGTGATAATAAAAATCATTTTATTGATTACAAATCCAGTACTACTTATGTAAAAATATGTGTACCCCAAACATCTATTTTGGGGCTAATATTATTTTTAATATATATATAATGACTTTCCATGATGCTTAAAAAATAGTATTTAATGTGGTTATGTTTGCTGATGAGACATCTATAATCATAAATGACAGAAGTAGTGAACAGCTTCTGGCTAATATCAGAACTACATTACAGGAAATGGTGACATGGTTTAGAAATAAAAAGTAGACTCCCAATGCAGCAAAATCTTCACTTATTTATTTCCCTCTTAAAACATCATTATCCGGCAATAATATTATAGAAATTTCTATCCAGCATAACAAAGAAGTCCTACCTATTGAAAAAAACACATCTGAGGATTGACTGCAATCTTAAATGGAAAACACAAATACAATCCTGTACACCAGGTTAAGTTCATTATGCTTTTCTATTTACTCTGTTGTGAAAACATATTCAATAGAAGCTGTCTAAACACTATAATTTATAATAATACAAATAAAAAATTAAAATAATAATAATAACCCACAATTAGGTTACCGTCCAGTGGCAAGCTCTCTCACCTTTCCGCTACTAGACCAAACTCCACTTCCACACCCTTCCTGAACTTTTCAAACCCCCTCACAGATACCAATTCCTCCCTCAACACATTCCACTCCCTCACAGACCTCACAAGCATAGACTGTCTACTCCGCTCCGTTCTCCTCCACACCCTCTGAAGCTTTTCACTGTTGTTTCCTCTCCCTCTAAACACCCCCTTACTTAGCTGCAAGNCACACCCTTCCTGAACTTTTCAAACCCCCTCACAGATACCAATTCCTCCCTCAACACATTCCACTCCCTCACAGACCTCACAAGCATAGACTGTCTACTCCGCTCCGTTCTCCTCCACACCCTCTGAAGCTTCTCACTGTTGTTTCCTCTCCCTCTAAACACACCCTTACTTAGCTGCAAGTGTCCACTCTAAATTAAAATATGGTAGAACATTTTGGAGTGTGTCATAAGAATGGAAAAAATGTCTTCAAAATACAAGAAAAGATTATACACATCACACCAAACATTGAATCTCCCACTTCTTGTAAACCTTAATTTAAAAAGTTTAACATTCTCACACTTTCTAGTGAATGCAAATACACCATCATCATTATTATTGGGATAACAATCAAACTGCTGCATAAACAAGGACATACATGTGGGTGTAGTGTACATCTCAATAACAAAGGTTTGTTTATATGTGTGATGTAGTTAATGATGTTAGGACATTGGCCATATAGAAAATTAGGTTCGTAGTAGTGAAAAAAAAAGAGAACGAGTGGTAGGTATCCGAATCGTGTTATAGAATAAATATATTGAGTGGAAATAGTGAGTGAACTGTAGGACGAAATAGCATCTATAGTGTATGGAGTTAATATAAAAATATTGTTACAATTTCTCTCTCAAAAGTCAGTGGGCTAAACCAGATTCATGAAGGGATGGATATCTTAATTAAATAAAAGTTATAGTTTCCTAATTTTATTTACAATAACTTAAAACAAAATTCTCTCAACCCAAATTCTCACAATAAATTTATATCACTTGTTGTTTTACAATTAATGAATTTAATAAATACAATTTACAACTACATCAAGGAAATTAATGTAATTAGTTAATTAAAAATCAGTCACAATTGACAGTGTATCAAAACCTTAAAAAATATTTTTATAGATTATATGTCCATACTTGACAGTTCCAATATTTACAATAAAATCTGTATATAATACATATTCATTCAGTCCCACCTCAGTTTAGTCCATGTCCCACCAGTCCGTAATGTTCTAGAGTTCTCAGAGCGCCCTAACGCGCAGTAGTCCTCACTCGTCAANCGAGGCAGCAAGCGGGACTGCTTGGGGGGAGAGGAGGGTCACCCCTTACAACAGAGCCGGACCACGTTTAACGGGAGCTCGCGGCTGGTGCAAGCTGCAGCGCATAACAATATGTAGTGCACACAATGGTGATGTGTTTGACATCTAATAAAGAGGATGAGTGAGATATTACATGGTGGCAGAAAATATATATTTTGGGTACAGGTTAAGTGTGGAGTTATTTAAATATGAATGTTGTATGTGTAATAAACAGTGTTGTAGGTAGGTAATGTTAGGTCAGGATTCTATAGTGGCAACAAGTTTTTTCCAATTTTTGGTAAATTTAAAGAATAGCAGTTTTTCCAAAAAAAAAAAAATCACGTAAAGTAGTATATTTTGACTTTACTAATTACACAGAACACAAATTTACTAGCACAATTAACGTATTATGCTTACAAACCACAAAAATTATAGTGGGAGGGCTATGAAGATCAGGGAAATTGTGGGGTAAAAATCACTAAAAATACAAAAACACCTCAATTTAAAATTTGTCCACCCAATTTCGTAATATGCGCCCACCTTACCTAACTTAACCTAACCCCACGATGAGTGAATCACTATTTTACATTTTTAATCTAACGTCGGATTGTAGGGGTTTAAACTAACCAAGGATTATAGGGTTTTAATCTAACCTAGGATTGTAGGATGTAAGTCTAATCTAGGATTTTAGGGTTTTAAAGTAACAGTAAAACATACCAGGAGCATATGAATTAAATCACCTAAGTAGGCGGCGGGTACAATTCCACTGTCCTTGGCCAATTCAACTACCGTAGTGCATGACTTGCACGTTACCTCACTTGACAAAACACCATGATCAAGTAAAATGTCCAAGTAACACCCACCCCATAGACGACTGTCACGCANCTTACCTCACTTGACAAAACACCATGATCAAGTAAAATGTCCAAGTAACACCCACCCCATAGACGACTGTCACGCACAGAAGCACTAGTACTTGCACCCTCCATTCTTTAATCACAAGCCTTTGCACGGTCGGATTCGGATGTCACAACTCACGGGCGCAACAACACACACCACTCACCATGAACCGCACTGTCTGGCATCTAAAGTGCAACTAACATATGGTAACGTCTACACATACACAGCCAATAAGGTGACGGCCGATTCACATTTGTTTACGTTACTACAGCATTACAGGACTAAACATTATGGCGTNCAGCCAATAAGGTGACGGCCGATTCACATTTGTTTACGTTACTACAGCATTACAGGACTAAACATTATGGCGTCAATGTAAACAAAGCAGCCAAACTCCTTGTATATTATCTATTATATTTTCGACGTTCTGCTTATTTTACGAGGGTTATTCGGAAAGTAAGGTCCGAATCACCATAGCTAATCGAATGTCGCGCAACATTGTAACGCNACAGCCAATAAGGTGACGGCCGATTCACATTTGTTTACGTTACTACAGCATTACAGGACTAAACATTATGGCGTCCGTGTAAACAAAGCAGCCGAACTCCTTGTATATTATCTATTATATTTTTGACGTTCTGCTTATTTTACAAGTGTTATTCGGAAAGTAAGGTCCGAATCGCCATAGCTAATCGAATGTCGCGCAACATTGTAACGNCTTATTTTACAAGTGTTATTCGGAAAGTAAGGTCCGAATCGCCATAGCTAATCGAATGTCGCGCAACATTGTAACGCACATGCGCACCGACTCCCGGCATACAAAAGCTTGTAGAACGCTATGAGAAATGTTTAAACAAATATGGAAACTATGTACAAAAATAGAGAAACATCTAAGGAATTAAATAAAAAAAGTTTTTTGAAGAAATCTGTGATGGTTTATGTTTTATAATAAATCGGACCTTACTTTCCGAATAACCCTCGTATCATTACGCAGTCCTAAATATGAAACAGGTAAGGTGTGCAAAAGCCATTTATACAACTTTTGTGGGTCTACTATGTCACCTTCAAAAGAGCAGCTATTCTTTACATTTACCCCATTTTAAATTAAAAATTGGATAGCAATGGATGGTATGATATAATATTCTGAAGGGTGTGATAAATGTTGTTAGGTAATGTTAGGTTAGTGTTCTGTAGTTGCAACGAGTCATGACAGTTTTTTATTCAATAATCAGATAGCAATGGATGGTACTGATTAATAGTTTGAAGAGAGTAATAATCAATGTTGTAGATAGGTAATGTTAGGTTAGGTTGGGTGTTTGCCAGTTGTAAATAACATTTATATTGCAATGGATGGTTGTGTATAATGTTTAAAGGGTGTACCTAATTAATTATACAGGTCGGTTATGTTAGGTACATATTGTGGCAATGAGTATGTTATTTTTAATGGTGTATCTGATTGCGTAAGATAGTATCATAAAATACTTTGAAGGGTGTAATAAACTACATTGTAGGCAGATTGTGTTAGATTAGGGTTCTGTAAAGTCAACGAGTCTTTGTAATCGTGGTAAAAGGGATATGGGCTCAAGTGAGTAAACACATGGTATCGCGCTGTACACTAATCCCATACATTCTTACAACAAATTTCAGAAACAAAATTTATAAATAAGCGGTAATTATTAAGTTTAGGGGCTTTTCTGAAAAACACAAAAAAAATTCAAAATTATGATATATTTATACTCTACTAATCAGAACACGAATATAGTAGGGGCGCAGCTTTAAAATAAGTACAACATACAAAAAAAAAATTAAACAAAATTGCAAAATGAGCAGTATAGCCAGTTTGTTTACGTTTCTGAACGAAACGTCTTAGACCAACATAAGTTGCATTAATGGGTTCTGCACAGCTTACATTGTTCATATTCAAGAGCGCGTAATGTTAAAATAAATAGAACATATTTTAAAAACTTGCGAAATATGTTTGTTTACGTCTATTACCGTCAGAGGAATTATACCAGCCCCCTACCTAGGTGAATCAATTTACATTTTTTTGGTGTGGTTTATGGTTCCTTTAAATCCCTACAATTCTACATTCATAGTTTAGTGTAAAACCCAAACATCCTAGGTTAGTGTAAAACCCTACTATCCTAGGCTAGTGTAAAACCCTACAAACCTAGGTCAGTGTAAAATCCAAAATACCTAGGTTAGTGTAAAAAACAACAATCTTAGGCTAGTTAAAAAATGTAAAATAGTGATTCACCCATCGTGGGGTTAGGTTCTGTTAGGTTAGGTGGGCATACATTACGAAATTAGTCGGAAGTTAATGCCCCTTGTATATTCGTGTTCTGCATCATTAGTAGAGAGGAAATATACCATTTTCAGTGAATTTTATTTTATTTTACAGAAAAGCCTCTAAACTTAATAATTACCGGTAAGTGTAGTGCATATTAGTGTACTATTCTTTTAGTTTACAAAGCTGTTAGATAGTTTATTTTGTTTCCCTGGTAGTTAGTATTTGCATGAGAAGTTATAATCGTTGGCATTGCAGGTATATGCTTACAGTGAACAAGAGTACATGCAATTATGGTAGGTTGGTTGTTTTTTTTTGCATATTCGTAAAGGTTTCCTCTAAATCGCAAAATATTCCTTAAGTAAATAGGCCTTCTCATCTACTATGCACATTTTTGGGACGTTGGCTGAATCCAAATTCGTATGTTGCGTACCTACCCCGGGAAAGTTAAATATTACATTTTCAATTTTATTCTTGTTTACATTTGTCACCATTTCCATTAATTTCTCAAAATAATACTGGATACTTACTTATACCAGTAATCGCGACCGGGTTTTTCTAGGTGATAACCTGCACACTTGTACGCGATTCGTAGTCGCTCCAAGTTGCGAAGATTTCTGTTTGAAAAAAAGTTATGAGATATTGAAGATTCGCTTGAAAAAAACGAAGAAACAAAAGAGTTAAAAAGTTTTGAAGTAAGAGAACTTTCTAATACTTTAGTTTTCCACATCCCTTCTCACATGTACACCTTAGTTACGTTTAGCGTGTTTTCTTTTTAAACAAAACAAAAGATAAAACCATAAATTCCTAACAAGCTAAAATAGATCTAATTTTGAGTTACGTTGTTGGTGATAATATGGCCAACGGCCATATTAAAACAGTAGGCGAATAAAGCAAATAAATGATAATAATATCTACCGAAAAACGAACAATAAACAATACCAAACGGGATCACGACCACTATTCTTGTCGGTAGAAGCCCAACAACTATGGAGGGAAAGAATAGATATGGAACACAGGATAGCAAGGTAGGAGAGGGCCGGTCACCTAGAACAACTAACAGGACACCAAAATCTCAAAATTAGATAATAACATCGTACTCAAGTAAAAACCGAGCGAGAACGCCACAAACTACCCGAGGGTCATGAAAAAGTACTGAAGGGTATGAGACAAGGAAACCTCACACAAAGCCGTTGAAGGGCGGAATACAACGAACTTCGATCACCACCAGTGAAACACTGAAATAGAAATGGGTCAAATCTGCACTAGGGGCACTGCAGATACACGAGGGAATAAGGACAATATGAAGTTTATACAAATGAGACTTCGATGCATTATGACCTGAAAGGATACAAAAAGAAGTGACTGCTAAACCCCGGGAACTACAATGATGATATCCGTGGCGAGAATATGTAGGAAATAAACTTGCATATGAAGTATTAGAAACCGAAGTATAAATTTCCCACGTCTGCTTCCAACGACGGAGAATTTCCCTGTTTATTAAGGGATATATATAACCGATAAGGAAAGTAGGGGCTTCGAGACATCATGTAAAGCACTCAATTTCTCAAGTTTATCCACCATCTAATTCCCCTGAATCCCTACATGCGGAAGAGGAAAGTAACATGTAGTTTATCCAAAAGAACACACTGTTCCCGTATGAGCCACATAAGCACCTCCTTATGGGGGGTGGGAGAAGGCAAAGTCGTTGATGAACTACGAGAATCCGATATAATAAGATGATTAAAGCCTTGAAATCATAAACATAATGTAAAACCATTAACACTGCAAAAGTTTCAAAATATAAACAGTGGTGGTGGAAGGAAGGTTAAAGAGTCCAGAGCATTTATGCGAGGAATCAAAATAAGCAGACCAAACAGCTTCAATTTTTCTGAGGCATCAATGCAAATCATAGTACAGTCAGGATAACCAGCAAAAGTAGCATTAAATTCTTGTTGAATGAAAATGGGAGAAACATTTCTAGTAGGAGATGGAAAGAGATAACAAGGAAAAGGAAAACGAAATGAAACCTCATACTGCAAATGGTGTAACAATATAGGCGAAGAACGAATAAAGCGTCCCGTCGTTAATAATACGTTCGGTAGAACATAACCAACGTTGTCAACCGCCTGTGCAATACTCCTTAAGTGGGAACTACGAGTACGGATCCAATGTTTACCCTGCAACAGCCTATAATGGTCTGTCAAGGAGATGAGGAAAGATTCCATAAGCAAGGCCATAATGGGAATAGAAGAGAAAGCACCAAAAATAAGTCTGAGGCAAACATTCTGTATAGTCTCCAATTATTTCACCAAAAAGTGTGGAAGCTGCCCAGCAATTGGAATACCATTATCAAAAACAGATCACATAGTAGAGACATAAAAATAACGAAGAGCAAAAAAGTTATAACCCCAATGGCGATGGGCGAGAGCCTTTAAAATGTTAAATATATTGCGACATTTACTAATAGTGTAATCAACATGGGTAGTCCAACCACCATAGGCCTCTAAAAAGATACCCAAATACCATACCTTTGCTACACAAGGAAGAAGAGAACCTCTGTTGGTTGGAGAAGGTAGCGGCGATGGAGACCATTTACGCATGAAATACAGGCTGCGACTATTATCCACAGAAAGATTAAAATCATGGTCATCCAAACAAAATGATAAGCAATGAAGGGTCGTAGTCAAGGAAGTACAAGCATTGTCCTAGGAAATCCATTCAACCCAAAGAACAATGCCATCAGCATCCTGAATAGAACGACCATGGGTGTCCATGTTAAATAAGATGTTTTGTGTATACAAGATAAACATTAAGGGGCTAAGACTACTACCTGTAACCAAACCACTGGACACCTGTCAAACAAAATCTACTCCATCAGGAACTCTAGGCACATAAAGACTAATGCTAAACAAAGAATATATACATCATATGAGGGTACATGGTAAACTAACAACATTACCTAAGTGATCGGGGATAGTAATGCTGACATCGTCCGGCGACTATGTTAAGAAAAGTTAGAATACTAATCAATATTCTTATTTCCAATAGAATTGGCACCAGCTCACTGGGTGAGCACAAAGTCACAATTCTCAGGATCGTGGGCTGAACGACCACGTGGCTGTATCCCCTGACACACATGGTACAAATTTACATGAAATCCTAATATATAGCTGGGGTATTCAGGCTCCCCAGCACACCTTAGGGTAATTTTCTACTTGAGGGGCTTTCCTGAAAATAAGAAAAAAAACTCCAGAAAGTGGTATATTTCGACTCNAGAGTCGAAATATACCACTTTCTGGAGTTTTTTTTCTTATTTTCAGAAAAGCCCCTAATCTAGAAAATTACCCACCTTAGTATTATCTTATTACCTTATAAATAAAGGATACCTCTTTGAAACGTCGATGACTTCCTGGATAGGCCGAGGGCCCGAAATTAAACCCTAAATGAGAACTTAAAAGTTTCGGTTAACTCAAGTAAATTATATTGCCGAATAGTGTACACAGTTACATGTATACAATACAAATTAAAGCAGACCTTACTCACAAGGCCTACCAGCGGCCCTTACTGTGTAAAAAGGCCAAGAATGGCGCAAAACTTACAATAATAATTACACTTCTGGGGTTGTTAAATTAGGCTGTTGGAGGGGTGCTGCGAACGGGAAGAAGACTTTTGGTAAACTAAATAAAAGTTCCAGTAAATTACATTAACCTATTGCAGTTAAGTGTTCAGAACAAAGTATGAAGGTCCCCTGCGATGCGACGCATGTACAGCATCTAGGACCCTTGGAATCAGACTGCTGGGGATAGCACAGGCGAACCATGTCCTCGCCGAGAGCTCGCCGAGAGCTCGCGCCATCCCATAAGATATCTTATTTTACTGACCTCATTACATAAACACATAAAACATACAGACAATGGGAAGTTTAAATTCATTTCCAATTGCTGTATTAAAATGGTGTTTTGAAAAGCCGACTACATTTCAAACATCGACGACAGTGGCGACAATTTAAACAAAATCATGTTAAAAGTATTAGTAAATTTTGGAAGAAACCTATGTTTCCAAAAACAATTACATTCCTTTTTCAAAGTGGCTTTATAATCTACTGTAATCGGCTTGAAAATACATTCACATTAACGATGTATCGACTAGTNTATAATCTACTGTAATCGGCTTGAAAATACATTCACATTAACGATGTATCGACTAGTAGCCGACTAGTCTGAAAAGTCGACTATCCGGCTATATTTATAGTCGGCCACTAGTCGGCAACTAGTCGGCAAAAAGCACCGACTAGTCGGGCCATTACTTTATTCGGTGATTATTTCGTATAACGTATCCAAATCACCAAAAAAACATTACATTACGTATCCAATGATACATAAA
>NQII01002280.1:430565-594657 GCA_002778355.1 Clitarchus hookeri | reverse complement strand
TCAACATAGTGACGACTAGTAAACAGAAAACCAATTGGATCAGGGAAACTATGGAAGACCTCACAAGGCTAAGTATCTCCACAGAAGACATGACAAGCAGGAAAAATACCGAGAAAAAATTATAAAACAGAAATTCGAACGAACTCCCAAAAAGAAGAAAACGGGAAAGAAGTGGAGAGAGGAGAGGAAGAAGGAACATGGTGAATTTATGAGGGTTTTTTTGGGAGGAAAGACGAAAGAGGAGACAGAGAATGAGACCATGTGGATTGACTGTGTTTTAGCGCTATCCTTAATAGGGAATTATTGTTAATAATAATAATAATAATATAATTTAATGTTAAAAATAGTAGCTGTCTAAATAAATTCAAAATAAAATTTGGTTATTTTATTTATGTTAAAACCTCCATCCTTCACGAACTCGAATACGCCCCTCTGGCGTCTCGTAACAATAATACATAATGGATGTCTTCTGGTATACAATCCTATGAACTGGGCTGTTAATTTTTGTTAAGAAAACATTTTCTAATAACGCTAAACTTAGAAAACTATTTTGAAACGATAACAGCATGTTGTACTTTTAATACTAGAATTAGAAACCTCCTCATGCCGACCTCTGTAGCTTAATACGATGTTGTGGTTATAATGCATCTCCCAGTTGGCGAAAATGTAAAAAACTAAACAAATAGGAGAAAATAGATTTATTTATGACGGTGTCGTTGCTTTTGTTTAAGGAAAAGCAGCAAAATATAATAAAACCAAGTGAACCTCAATTATTTAAACTTTCCCTTAAAGTGTTAAAATAAATAAGTTAAAAAAAAAAATTATTATTTTGCTAATACTAACTCTAACAGCCGCCGAACACCTGAACTTATCCGACCACTATATCGTTTATTTTTGCAAGTATACTAATATATACTTTTTAAAATTTATAAATTAATTATATTTATGTTAAGCACATCCACTTAAAAAAATTAGGACACGTAAAAAAACAGGAGTGGAATTTTACAATAATTAATCCCATTCGAAATGGCAAACTGAGAATAGTGCCGTGGAACTCAGCATTCACAAGATAATATTAAAGTTCTGTAAACTGTCACAAAACATTGACATGTTCTAAACATTAAAATTCAACAATTGGAAATAAGTGAGAATAATTGAAATGTTCAATTCCTGGAAATTAATTATCACTATTTTAAATTAAATGCATAGACTATTCGCCACTGATTGAACTAATCGAAAATATTTTCAAGATAGCAAAGTCAGAATTATCACTATGTAAACACATCAGTTTGTCAAGTTGAAAAATATAGTCACACACGGTAGCGGGAATTAATTTACTAGGATCTGGTAGCTTACATAAANAAGTTTGTCAAGTTGAAAAATATAGTCACACACGGTAGCGGGAATTAATTTACTAGGATCTGGTAGCTTACATAAATACAGTTCATTTTAGACACTTACCTTCGCAAATAACAAGTTTAAACATGCAAGTCCGCGGGCGAAATTGTTTTTAGCCTACTTTCCGAAGGAAGGAAATATTTTTGAGATCACTTTCCGGTCTGTGTCTGTGTGTGCATGTATGTAGGTGCGTGTGTGTGCGCATGTATGTAGGTGTGTATGTGTGTCTGCATGTGTGTACCTCCCTAAAGTTTTTAAAAGCTGAACCGAATTTCAGGAAACTCTGTACACATCTTGTACTTAGTAAGTACATCCGAAATTATAGTTTTTAACCTCACCAAGTGCTTACTTTCAAAATGGCAGCAATTTTAACATTTAAGGTGGTATGTCATATATGAGGAACCATTTAACCGATTAAAACAAAATTGTGTGTTTCGACAGTGCATCATGTACAATTTACAGATGCATATTGTTGTTGTTCCACTATTTTGTAAGATTAGACAATATGAAAAAAATAAAGCTTTTGCCTTATATCTCGAGAATTAGTTGCCAAATTTGGCACGTAAGTAACAATATGGTATTCCGTTTAAATATAAGGGAATTAAATAGATAACGTACTTATTTTAAAAATGGCAAGTAGCACTGCAGCAGGCTGTTGTAAACTCACATTTTGAGTAAGTAAGAATTTTTATTTTCCAAATACGTGACATAACAATTTGTATTTTATCAAGTGATGTTATTTTACAAAACGGTGCTCAAAAGAGACTTTGTATAGACACATGTGATAGCTGTAATATAAACTCCCAGCATAAAAAGTCAATTTGGAATTGATTAAATTATTTTGACGATATGGCGTACTAAAATAAAATAACTATGTGGGCGCCATTTTGAAAAAAAGCGTCCGACCCACATAAAACATACATGTTAACATCGCCTGCTTCAGTACTACTAATTTTCTAGGAATCTGTCAATTGTTCCCCGAAATAAGACGTAAGACTTTATGTGGCGCTATCTTATAAAAGGCCGGTAAAAGTGGTTTCGTGAAGACACATTTAATGTTTGTAATAGATACGGTCAGCATACTAAGTTAAATTGAAATTATTTACATGCTTTCGTAAATTTAGCATTATAAGCCAAAAGGTTTATATGGTCATCATTTTGAAAATATGTGCCGGACGCACTTAAAACACAAACATTTATATGGCCTACTGTAGTACTACTAGTTTGTCAANATTTTGAAAATATGTGCCGGACGCACTTAAAACACAAACATTTATATGGCCTACTGTAGTACTACTAGTTTGTCAAAAAATTTGGTAAGAACAGGTAGATTGTTTCACGAGATATGACGACAACTTCGTTCCTACATGTGGCACTAACTTATAAAATGGCTGACAAAAACCTATTTGTTGGCATAATATCACTGTTATAAATCATTTGAGCATGAAAAGTTTAGTCAAAATTGGTTAAACGATATGTTAGATATACCAAATAAACGTAAAATATTTGTATAGCTACCAATTTTTAAAATAAATATCTCATCAAATAAATTCACTTCTGTTTAAATGGCCTACGATATTGTTACATACGTGGCAAATTTGGCGACAATAGCTCTAAATATATGAGGCAAAAGTTTTATTTTTTCATATTGTCGTATTTACGAANATATATGAGGCAAAAGTTTAATTTTTTCATATTGTCGTATTTACGAAACGGCGGAATAAATACTGCCAGCATACAAATTTAAGCTGAAACTAGTTTCGTAGTTTCGCATATATAGCACAGTAAACAAAGCTAAAATGTTTATATAGCCATAGTATGTTGTTTACATTCTCAGTTATGAATAGGAAACCCTTCAGTTGTTCTGATTGCCTGACTGAATCATTTTCTTCCCATCTACATATAAAGAAGAAACGATAGCGCATTGACGACTTATACATTTCTCCTTTTTAGGTTGAAAAATAATTATAATTACTTGTAATGTTTTCCACGGTTACTCCAAGAAGAAAGACATTTAACATGGGATAACTGAGGGAAGTTGATGTCTATGAAGAAAAGGACGTATCTCCAACGTGACGTACTTGCAATTTGCATGGGTGACTGCTTGTGCAGCGCAAATTTGGCGGGGGCATGTTCCATGGCGTCGTAAATTCAAGTGGCGTGTAAGAGCTGCAGAGGAAAGGCGAGGAACGCAAGAAAAAGCCGCGGGGCAATTACGTCTCGCCGACGTTGCCGGCCGCTAAGCTGAAGACGAGCACTCGCCGCCCGCCGGCGTTCTTCACTAATGAGAGTCTGCGCGCCATGAGCTAGGACGCCGATATTTTGAAGGAGAATTACACTATGCCACAAGTGAAAGTACAGCACATTATGGACATCCACGTAACCGTCCTTCCAGTAACAATTACAAAAAAAAAGAAGTTACACATATAACTAATGAGCCTACTTTCCTCAACATGAGTGCAATTCATTTTTATATAACTTCTTAACATCGGAGTTGGTAGGTATGGCTTGTCGTCTCATTGAAAGCAATATCATTTGAGATACACATGTGCCTTCTCCGAGACTCAAACTCAGAAAACCTCGTACCATAAGCTAGTGTGTAATCAATTTATTGCGGCGGTCGGATTCGACAATCTATTTCAAATTTAATAAGTATAATGTTTCGTATGATAGCGTTTACTAACATAAAATGTTAGCAGGGCCATCATATTAAAAATAAACGACTGAGCCAAATAAAAACCAATACAATTTAAATGGCCTATGATAGCGCTACTTGTGTAAAGAAATTGGAGAAAATCGAATGAATGGTCCCAGATATATTATAGAAAACATCCACATATTTTATATGATGATCTTCAAAAATGGAGGACAAAAAGTTAATGTATAAGCACATTCGATGAATATATATTGCCAGTATACAAATTTGTGCTAAAATCGATTACATATTTTAGTAGATTCAGCATGCTAAACAAAAGATTAATTTATAGCTGCCATTCTGACTATAAGAGTCTGTCATATTTAAAAATACACGTAGTTGTAAAGCTTAACATAATACAACTCCTTCCCCAAATTTGATAGGAATGGGTTAATTTTTCTCGATATATCACATAAAAATGTAATTTTTATTGGGGGGATAACTTACAAAATTCGATTGTTGTAATAGATACTGACAGCATAGAAAGTTAAGTTCAAATTTATGTCGTTAGTAAAATATACCCAGTTAAAATATTTTTATAGTCACCATTTTGAAAACAAGTGATGATCTTAAAAAAAGCAGTTTTTACCACCTGTCGCATTGCAAAATGTTTGCCAAACTGGGTAGGAATCTGTCAGTTGTTTCCCGTGATATTACATAAAAACCTTATTTGTTCATATGGCATATCTTACAAAATGGCGGACAAAAGATCCNGTTGTTTCCCGTGATATTACATAAAAACCTTATTTGTTCATATGGCATATCTTACAAAATGGCGGACAAAAGATCCTTCGTGTGTACGCACTTTATAGTTGTAATATATACAACCAGCATACAAAATTAAGATAAAATTGATGACATGGCTTCGACGATAAAGTATAAGATGCCTACATGGCCACCATTTTGAAAATAAGTGTCTGACATACTTAAAACATAGCATTTTACAAAATATGCTGTATAGTAGTACCTGTTTACTAAATTTGGTAGGAATCGGTCAATTGTATCCCAAGATAAGACATAGAAACATTATTTACTCGCATAGTGCTATCTTACAAAATGGAGGACAAAATATGATTTGTGAAGGTACAGTTCATAGTTGGAATTTATTCTGCCAGCTTACAAAGATAAGATGGAATTAGTTACATGGTTTCGACGACATAACATTTTAAACTAATATCAATATATGGCCTCAGTAGATAGATCTTACCGATCCGAGGACAAAGTCTGTGGTGCTGGGAATCTGCGGATATGCCGCCATCTTGAAATTTTCTCGTTGTTCCCTCAAAAATTTCCGTTTTCCCTCGAAATCGACCATTTTNTATTTTGAAGGAGAATTACACTATGCCACAAGTGAAAGTACAGCACATTATGGACATCCACGTAACCGTCCTTCCAATAACAATTACAAAAAAAAGAAGTTACACATATAATNCGTAACCGTCCTTCCAATAACAATTACAAAAAAAAGAAGTTACACATATAACTAATGAGCCTACTTTCCTCAACATGAGTGCAATTCATTTTTATATAACTTCTTAACATCGGAGTTGGTAGGTATGGCTTGTCGTCTCATTGAAAGCAATATCATTTGAGATACACATGTGCCTTCTCCGAGACTCAAACTCAGAAAACCTCGTACCATAAGCTAGTGTGTAATCAATTTTTTTGCGGCGGTCGGATTCGACAATCTATTTCAAATTTAATAAGTATAATGTTTCGTATGATAGCGTTTACTAACATAAAATGTTAGCAGGGCCATCATATTAAAAATAAACGACTGAGCCAAATAAAAACCAATACAATTTAAATGGCCTATGATAGCGCTACTTGTGTAAAGAAATTGGAGAAAATCGAATGAATGGTCCCAGATATATTATAGAAAACATCCACATATTTTATATGATGATCTTCAAAAATGGAGTACAAAAAGTTAATGTATAAGCACATTCGATGAATATATATTGCCAGTATACAAATTTGTGCTAAAAACGATTACATATTTTAGTAGATTCAGCACGCTAAACAAAAAATTAATTTATAGCTGCCATTCTGACTATAAGAGTCTGTCATATTTAAAAATACACGTAGTTGTAAAGCTTAACATAATACAACCCTTCCCCAAATTTGATAGGAATGGGTTAATTTTTCTCGATATATCACATAAAAATGTAATTTTTATGGGGGGGATAACTTACAAAATTCGATTGTTGTAATAGATACTGACAGCATAGAAAGTTAAGTTGAAATTTATGTCGTTAGTAAAATATACCCAGTTAAAATATTTTTATAGTCACCATTTTGAAAACAAGTGATGCTCTTAAAAAAAGCAGTTTTTACCACCTGTCGCATTGCAAAATGTTTGCCAAACTGGGTAGGAATCTGTCAGTTGTTTCCCGTGATATTACATAAAAACCTTATTTGTTCATATGGCATATCTTACAAAATGGCGGACAAAAGATCCTTCGTGTGTACGCACTTTATAGTTGTAATATATACAACCAGCATACAAAATTAAGATAAAATTGATGACATGGCTTCGACGATAAAGTATAAGATGCCTACATGGCCACCATTTTGAAAATAAGTGTCTGACATACTTAAAACATAGCATTTTACAAAATATGCTGTATAGTAGTACCTGTTTACTAAATTTGGTAGGAATCGGTCAATTGTATCCCAAGATAAGACATAGAAACATTATTTACTCGCATAGTGCTATCTTACAAAATGGAGGACAAAATATGATTTGTGAAGGTACAGTTCATAGTTGGAATTTATTCTGCCAGCTTACAAAGATAAGATAGAATTAGTTACATGGTTTCGACGACATAACATTTTAAACTAATATCAATATATGGCCTCAGTAGATAGATCTTACCGATCCGAGGACAAAGTCTGTGGTGCTGGGAATCTGCGGATATGCCGCCATCTTGAAATTTTCTCGTTGTTCCCTCAAAAATTTCCGTTTTCCCTCGAAATCGACCATTTTCCCTAGAAATATGTGCTTTTCCTTCAAAATTTCTCTTTTTCCCTCAAAAGTTCCCATTTATCCAGAAATTTGTGAAAAAAAAGTGCTTGATTCTCAATGTGGCTGACTCGAAGACCCAAAAGCCAATTTTCGAGACATTTGTAAGATTTGGGGTGCTTGATTAATGCTTGTAGACCACAGCCCCCTCACCCCCCTCACACAAAGCTCACAACACCCCTTCCATCCTCCAACCTAGAAAAATCAAGAATAATCAAAAAATGTAAAAAAAAATACTACAAATCGTGTAACATAACATTAGATTATCTTTTGTTGATCGCCCCTACCATCACCATACCCTCACTACATCTCCACCCCACACCTTCTGACAATTCTTATTAAAAAAAATTCCTTACAAATTTTTTAACAATCGCGGAGCATATAACGTTAATCTTACACTCAGCACACCACCATAACCAACCACTCACCCCCTTACCAAATTCACCCAGTCACAAAAATTCGCAAATGATAGAAAAAAAAATTGATTCTCAAAATCGAAGAACATATCATGTTAACTTTACACTCATCCAACCACACTCACCTCACCCCCTTCCCTCCTTCCAAACATGAACAAACAAGAAAAATTGAAAAAAAATTCTTAATTCTTAAAACACGAGTAACTTAAGAATTAGACATCTTTACATTGCTCACCACACCACCACCAACTACTCACTACCTCTCCTTCCCAAGCTTTCCGGCGATTCTTATAAAATAAAATAAAAGTTTTGCTGTAAGTGTATCATCCTAAGAAGTCGATGGCACTGTTGGTGTGACTCCAGAAGATATCGATGGTGGTGCTGCTGTAGGTGTCCCATTCGAAGAAGTCGATGGTACTGTCGGTGCCATGCCTGAAGAAGACAATGGTGGTACTGCTGTTGCAGGTGCCCAATCTGAATAAGTCATTATCGTTGTGCCTTCCTCGAGCATTGATGAACCAGCAACCTCTGTCTCCATAATATATTCCAGTTGCTTACACACTCTGAGACAAAGTTTCTTTCATGACTGCCCCTGTCATTCTAACCTTCCTAACTGGAACCCAGCTCCGTATATACTCGCAAGAAGGCACCCTGACACTCAATGTTCCACCCACCATAACTCAAGTTTTGAGAAACTATAGAGTTCAGACCAGCCGACAAGACTAACCTGCCATACCACTCACTTATAAAATCATATAACAAAGGAAAATCTCAAATAAAAAAGGCTCCTAATAAGTGTCTCGTAGCTAACATCATCGCAGAATCTTCGCAAAACATTTGTACCAGAGTTTGCCAACATGTACAGATATCAGAAATTCACTTCAAACAGACTGCGAGCAATCAACACTTCTAGTAACATTCACCTTACACTTACAAATCAACAGTCAGTTCAACCAGAATTATATTTAAAATCCAATATAGACATATCGAAAGTNATCACCTTACACTTACAAATCAACAGTCAGTTCAACCAGAATTATATTTAAAATCCAATATAGACATATCGAAAGTCAGACACCATCACGTCTAATCAAAGCAACCATATATTCAAGGCCAGCCTACATCACAAATATCTTTACCATCTGTCAAAGTAACATAATCGACGGATACCAGACCACCCAATGTACTAGCCATAACATCTTCTATGACCCAAGAATAACTCAATAACCATACCACCCAGCATGCCAATCACTATCCATCATACCTCAAGTGTAACACCCATTCCATCTGCTATGCCAATCTACACCATATCCTTAATAACACTTAATGACCCATAAATGACCCATAAATGAAATTTTTAAGCACTTTTAGTTTTTCACCTTTTGTGCAAATGCCACATTCAGTGTCTGTAATTTGCCTTTGAACACTCATTAAATGCCCTTCCATTGCCATCAGATCGCGAACGATCTCGGTCTTCACACGATTCATCTTCGCCCCGAGCTCGGACAAGTAAGTGCGAATAAATTTGCTCTGATCAGCCAACATAATGCATAATTCCGAGATGAAGCCATTACCAGTTCCGAGGACGAAATGTTTAATAGCTTCATCTTCAACATGAATGCATATGGATAGACTAACATTTTGCTTGACGATCTGTAAACTCTTTTCTTCTGCTTGGTTTATATAATACATTAGATAATGATGATGATGAGGTAGCATAAACAAGCCTCTTGATGACAATAAGCATGCTTTCTTGGTATTATTATAACGTCTCTTCAAATCATCACTCCGAGTAAACTGCCTATGGTAGAATATGCACTGAAATTATATATTTGAATATTTAATACGCAGATACTGTTCCGAGTATAGAATTATAATAAAACAGAAATGTATAAAAGGACCATATTTATAAGTTTTTAGGTCAGGTCACCGTGATGTCTCAAAGAAGTAAAACTATATCTGGAAGTGGCATCGTCGGCACAATTACCGATTAATCGTTGGTTTTTGTTTTTAATGTGTATGGCGAAAAGTGCTGATTAACAATCAGCCGGAAGAGTACGGATGTATCACATACTCAAATATGTCATTTCATTGCAAACTCTTCCAGAGACAGTTCACGCGGAGTGATAATTTGAAGAGACATTATATCACCAAGACAACATGCTTAATCTTATCAAGAGGCTTGTTTATGCTACCTCGTCATCGTCANTGAAGAGACATTATATCACCAAGACAACATGCTTAATCTTATCAAGAGGCTTGTTTATGCTACCTCGTCATCGTCATGATCCAATGTATGATGTAAACCAAGAAGAAGAAAAGAGTTTACAGATCGTCAAGCAAGATGTTGCTCTACTCATATGCATTCATGCTGAAGATGAAGCTACTAAACATTTCNTGAAGAGACATTATATCACCAAGACAACATGCTTAATCTTATCAAGAGGCTTGTTTATGCTACCTCGTCATCGTCAAGATCCAATGTATGATGTAAACCAAGAAGAAGAAAACAGTTTACAGATCGTCAAGCAAGATGTTGCTCTACTCATATGCATTCATGCTGAAGATGAAGCTACTAAACATTTCGTCCTCGAAACTGGTAATGGTTTCATCTCTAAATTAAGCAATGTGTTGGCTGATCAGAGCAAATTATTTCGCACTTACTTGTACGAGCTCGGGGCGAAGATGGATCATGTGGAGACTGCGATCACTTGCGATTTGATGGCAATAGATGATCATGAACAGAATTTTCAAATAAAAATTACCTATAGACTAAATGTGGCACCTGCACAAAATGAAGAGAAACTAAAAGTGCTTAAAATTTTCATTTATCGGTCATTTATGTGTCATTAAGGCCATTGCGGGCTATGGTGTAAATTGGCAGAGCAGATGGAATGGGTGTTAGGATATGAGCTNGCTCGGGGCGAAGATGGATCATGTGGAGACTGCGATCACTTGCGATTTGATGGCAATAGATGATCATGAACAGAATGTTCAAATGAAAATTACCTATAGACTAAATGTGGCACCTGCACAAAATGAAGAGAAACTAAAAGTGCTTAACATTTTCATTTATCGGTCATATATGTGTCATTAAGGCCATTGCGGGCTATGGTGTAAATTGGCAGAGCAGATGGAATGGGTGTTAGGATATGAGCTGNTATGTGTCATTAAGGCCATTGCGGGCTATGGTGTAAATTGGCAGAGCAGATGGAATGGGTGTTAGGATATGAGCTGGTTAGATATCTATAGTTGTTTGTTACACTTGAGGTATTATGGATGGTATGATTGGCATGTTGGGTAGTATGGTTTAATTTAGTTATTCTTGGGTAATACAAGATGTTATCGCTGGTACATTTGGTGGTTTGGTATCAGTCTATTTATTATGTTATGTTGACAGAAATAAAATATTTTTGTGATATTGGCTGACCTTGAATGTATGGTTGCTTGGCTAGACGTGATTGCTGTCTGACTTTCAATTTGCCTATATTGGATGTTAAATATAATTCTACTTGATTTGACTGTTAATTTGTAAGTGTAAGGCGATTGTTACTCGAAGTGCTGATTGGCTGCAGTATGTTTGAAGTGCATTTCTGATGTCTGGACATGTAAAATTTTCTTAAGTGGGTGAAATAATGCTTGACGTGTATGACATGTGAGTGGTTAGAGTAAGAATGATTTTTATCTGGATAATGTTAGGTTACGTTAGGATATTTTTGATTTTTTCCTCACCTTTGGAAGGTTAGATTATGTTAGGTTTCATTCTTTTGGGAGGCCCTTGGTAGGTTAAGTTATGTTAGTAGTGCTCTTTGGTAGGGCCAGTTCTGGTAGAAATATTTTGTGAACATTCAGCGAAGAGATTAACTACGACTCACTTATTAGGAGACTTGTTTTTGAGATTTTCCATTATTATTTGATTTTATAGGTGGGTGGTATGGCAGGTTAGTCTTGTCGGCTGGTCTGAACTCTATAGTTTCTCAAAACTTGAGTTATGGTGGGTGGAANGTATGGCAGGTTAGTCTTGTCGGCTGGTCTGAACTCTATAGTTTCTCAAAACTTGAGTTATGGTGGGTGGAACATTAAATGTCAAGGTGCCTTCTTGCGAGTATATAAGAAGCTGGGTTCCAGTTAGGAAGGTTAGAATGACAGGGGCAGTCATGAAAGACACTTTGTCTCAGTTTGTGTAAGCAACTGGAATATATTAAGGAGACACAGGTTGCTGGTCCATCAATGCTTGAGGAAGGCACAATGATAATTACTTATTCAGATTGGGCACCTGGGACAGCAGCATTGCCATTGTCTTCTTCAGGCTTGGCACCGACAGCACCATCGACTTCTTCGGTTGGGACAGCTACAGCAGCATTACCATTGACTTCGTCAGGCATGACACCGACAGCGCCATTTACTTCTTCGAATGGTACTCCTACATTAGAGTTTATTTTATTTTATTAGAATTGCCAGATGTCTTGTGAAGGAGAGGGGTGAGGGGATGGTTATGGGATGAGCAACAGAAGGATGTCTATTGTTACATGTGACTATATTTAAGAATTATTTAATTTTTATGATTTTTCTCGATTTTTTAGGTTTGGATGGAGGGAAGGGTGTGAGGTGAGTGTGATGGGGTGAGTGTAAGGTTAACGTGATATGATCTTCAATTTTGAGAATTAATTTTTTTTCTCGATCAGTCGCGAATTTTTGTGACTGGGTGGATTTTGGTGAGGATGTAGGTGGTTGGTTGAGGTGGTGGAGTAAGTTTAACTTAAAATTAAATATTTCTCAATTTTTAAATATTTTTCAGATTTTTTAATTTTATAAGAATTGCCAGAACGTGTGGGGTGGTGATGTGGTGAGGGAATGGTGATGGTGGAGGTGAGCAACCGAAGTGTGTTTAGTGATGAGTTATTCCATTTTNGTGGTGATGTGGTGAGGGAATGGTGATGGTGGAGGTGAGCAACCGAAGTGTGTTTAGTGATGAGTTATTCCATTTTTAATATTTTTTTTAATGTTTGTGATTTTTCTTAATTTTTCATGAGTGAGTGGAGGAAGGGAGAGGTGAGCTTGGTTAGGGTGTGGTGAGGAGATGGTGGCCTACAAGTACTAAAAAACTCCCCAGATAGTTCAAATGGCTCGAAAATTGGCTTTCGGGAGCTTTCAGTCAGCCACATTGAGGAGCAAGCACTTTTTTTCACAAATTTCTGGAAAAATGGTAAATTTTGAGTGAAAAAGATTGATTTCAAGGGTAAAATAGTTGATTTTGTTGGAAAAATGAAAAATTTTGAGGGAAGAATGGGAAAATTCCAAGATGGCAGTAAAAATCCGCACATCCGCAGCCCTCAGCCCTTGTCCTCAGATCGGCATAATCTAGCAACTGATCGCCATTTAATATTAAGCATCATATATACCTGAAACATATAATTTCACATCATCTGCCGCACTACTAATTGTTTGCCAAATTTGGTAGGAATCGATTTATTGTTTCCCGAGTAATGAAATAAAAACTTTATTTATTCATGTAGCGCTATCTTACAAAATGGCGGACAAAAGTCACTGCTCTGGCATATATTATGCTTAGAATAAATACTTTCAGCATACAAAATTTGGTTGAAATTGGTTAAATATTATAGTAGATATACGAAGTAAACCTAAAATATTTTATGTCCGCAATTTTTGAAAATAAGAAATTAATCAAGTTCAATCACATACGTTAACATGACCTGTTATTGTGTTACCTACATGTCAAATTTGGTGAGAATTGCTTTGATAGTTTTTGAGATATTATGTAAAATCATAATGTTTTCATTTGAGACTATCTTCCAAATTGCTGACAAATAACAATTTCCATTTAAAAACTTAATAATTACTCGATGCTCTGTTAGCATACAAACTTCGGTTTAAATCCGTTGAATGGTTCCTGAGATACGATATATCAACCAAATATTAAACTAACAGCAATTTTAGAAGTTAGTGCCCAGCGTGGTCGAAAACAATAAAAGTCAGGTGTCCTTACTAAGTACTGTATATGTACTGAGTTTGGTAAAATTCGGTTGACGGGTTCAAAATTTGAAAGGGGAGGACACGCACACCTACAGAACACACACATACGTACATACATATCAACACACACACAGGCACACTGTCAGGAAATTGATCTCATTACCGATTCTTTCCTTCGGAAAGTAGGCTTACATAACACCAACTTTAAATTTAAATTGAAATCATATGTCGACATATACTTTTTATAAAGTTTATTTTATGTATTTAAAGTTGTTAAATGCACATATGAAGTAACTAATCGTTCTAGCAATTGNTCTTTTTATAAAGTTTATTTTATGTATTTAAAGTTGTTAAATGCACATATGAAGTAACTAATCGTTCTAGCAATTGTCCACCGTTTCCCCACAATTCAGAACTTCTTTTCCCTAATTATTTTCATGTTGTAAAATTTTCGAATTACCACAAATATTAAAAAATTAATTGAATTTCGCAATAAATAATTAAAAATATATGGTTTAAATTAAATTTAGTGATTAGATGTTGTCAATCTTAGCCGACATCATCCACTTTAACAGCACCTTCAACAACAGTAAACTAAGAGATTGTATCTCCTTCAGTGCGAATATTAAGTTTTCAGGGTCCCAAATCTTTACAGGATCTTCTGGTGTGTTTTATAGTTTTGTCACAAATTCGTAAATATGAATTATATAATTATGCTTGAAATTCTTATCGCCCTACGATAAACACACTTTAATGAAATATTTGGATAGGGCCCATAATAATTTTTTCGTTCTGGCAAACTCTCTACCACGTTCTACAGACTATTTTAAAAAAAATTTAATTGGTGACACACTGATCACTAGGTCACAAATTTGCCCAATAGGCAGGAGCTAAAATGCACCAAATCAGGTGAAAAATCCTCTGATTTGGTAACACTGCGGCGAGTCCTGTTTCTCAAGAAGCTGGGNAATCCTCTGATTTGGTAACACTGCGGCGAGTCCTGTTTCTCAAGAAGCTGGGCCCTGATAAATGAGGCGACGAATGTGTAGGTGGAAGAGGGGACTCCATCTTCAGTTGACGGCAGCGTGCCGCGCTCAGGATGCCCCCGGAATTCTCCAGGAGTTGTCTACCGTATGAGCAAGGGGAAACGGGGATCTCGAGAACTGTAATTGGCTGCAGCGAGGTCTTGTTACAGCCTTGTTGCGGTCGTTGGTGTGGGTTCAGCAGGGCACAGAGAGTGCTTTGCCAGAACGTAATAATAACGCCGGCAGTTATACTCCGGCTTCCGAGTTTAACAAACTTGTTCCAGTGTGGTCGTAGAAAACCCAAGCCAAAGACGCAGCGTACTGATTCATGACTGTGTTCTGTTGCCAAACCTTATACTTTGTTAGATCGCCTTTACTATAAATGTATTCGCTCCCCCCCNCCGTTTAAAAAAAAAAAAAAGTCGTTAAACTGGTCAAAAACTGCAGTTCTGATTCTCCAGTAGTTCAACAGCCTCACTTTGTACAAATCTATCATCTCATTGATACTGACACTACCAAGAGCGGAAACAGCGCGGGGGATTAATTTGATCTGTTTTAATAGAATTCTGGTGTATTTTGTCCCACGGTTTATTGAACAATGTCGGGTGCCTCGCTTAGTTTTTTTATTTAAATTCCTTACTCTTCCCTCTCGCGAAAAAAATTACGTGGTCTTTGATTCTTCTGAAAGGGGTAGGTAATTAAAGTAAATATTGTTCTTATGGAAGCTGGCTATTGCAGATACATGTTGTCGCAGGAAATCCAGAATGTGACAAAAGGAAAGTTGAGCTGAGGGTGAAAAGTGGTGAAGATAGAGCAGTTGCAGAATGCAAGGGCGAAGGAAACGGGAGTGCCTTGAGAAAACCCTCCAACATACGTCAACTTCCACCACGGTTCCCACATACAAAAATGCAGGTGACCCCGACGGAAATCGAACCCGGTTCGCCTGGTGGGACACGATATATAAAATAAAACCAGCGGAAATAAGCTTATAGTAGCTGTGGTCAAAATATAGTTTTTAAAAATGCATAGATAATCACCCAAAAGGTTTTAAGGGTGCCATCTGCCCATGCCCTCAAGCAGAACGCAAAGGTTTAATCGTACAATTGCCATTTAAAAACAGTTAATTGTTTTGTGTGGCGTTTACTTACGGAAAGCGTTTAAGGATTTTTTATGATAGAGCTTCCATTTTATATTTCCGTCAATAATGAGTAATTTTTTTAAGTGGTAAAAATATAACACTAATGTTTCACGGTCGTATTTAGGCATGGAACTTCTGGTAAAGGTTACTTGACACAGCATTCAGCATATCTTTGTTTTTATATTATTGCAACATAAAATTATAGGTTCACTACAGGAATACCTAAATATGTGAGTGGCCCATGTAACGACCACACGCTCTAAAGGCGACCAAATATACGATTTACGTAACTAAGTTGCCCTTAGCGCTCCCATTTTAGGCCTGGGGCACGCAAAGTACCTTTAGTCAGACGGTACCCTAAAGTCAGCAATTAAAAACTAATCGAGACAAAGGCAAAATCTAGAGTAATCAAACGAAGAGATAAATGAAAACAACCCTAACCAAAATAATACATATAATACGTATACTACGTATACAAGCACAGAGACGAAAAAGTAGCATTTCCGTGACGAAACAGTACCCACGATTCATGAACTGGCATCTGTTACAGTATTCATGCCTAATGAAAATATTAATCTTGCAACGGACCTAACGTCAAGTATTTAGTGCGAGTCAATTAACTGACATGGCTGTTTTCTAATGATCATAAAAAATGGAAATTTGTCTACCGCGAATTTCAAAATCACACCTTTAACACTCATGAAACCATGGAACAGGTATTCAAAAAATTCCGCCAACAATTTTAAGATGTGCGCGTACATACAGGTGATTGTAGTTACTTTATTACAATGAACATTTCAAAAGTATCTAGTTAACAATGAACAACGTAAATAAATATAGTACAGTAAAGTATACTGTTCATAATTACATTCCTCAGCATTTCCATAAGTGTGAACTTAATTTAGTAAAGACGCGTAGAACACACAGAGTGGCATATCATTTTTTATAATATAGTTTTTTTGTAATATTTGTAGCCTATAATCAAACCCTAAGTATTTATTTCCATTCTCTCGTATTCATCTAACGCATACCAAAGTTAATATAACAGCGGAAATGTCACGGTCTTTTAAAAGGCGCTAGAATTCAATATTCAAATACGTAATATATACAATAATCTAAACTTCGAAAAAAAAACGGATATTAATAAATATAGGTGTAACAAAAGTAAAAGATTTATTAAGGTTCGGATTTTACATAAAAGGTAAAAACATCGGAATCTCTACTATGAAAGTGAGCTGCGAGACTTGTGGAACGCTCTGTTAATGAGTTGATACTCATAGAAAAAAAAATAGAACGCAGCAAACTTTAAAAACTGGTGAATAAGGTGGAAACGCAAAGACTTTAGTTGCTGCTGCAACAGGGTCGGGGCAAAATGGTTGTACTTGAAAGAACTTGAGTTTTGTGTGTTTCATCATCGGAGCTCGAAGGCAGGTCGGTGGGAGGCTGTGAAGATGTTCCGGCGAACCGCACAGCGGACCTTCTCAAACTAATCAACCGACAAGAAGTTTCTGGGTTAATTACGCCAGCGTCAACTAATCAGGCGAGTTACGTCGGCAGAGGAGCTTCGCTGCGCGCGCCGAAAGACGACACTGTATCCTTCACTGGCGAGGAGGAGGAAGCTAAAACATGTACCTGCATGGGCTAACTATTCCGCTCGTTAAACAAGCCGTTCTGCAGTAGAACTAAGTAAAAATACCGTTGTCATCACATTTTATTCTGACTGTTATAATTTTTTTTTATTGTAAAGTAGTTCAACAACACGACTAACGTGGTAAGTAAATGTTAAGCTAAGGCTATGAAATATTAGATTGAAATTTCCCGTGCGTACTTAGCAGACCTTACCGTCATGCGTTCACGATAACTGAGTTGTCTTATNCCGACAAGAAGTTTCTGGGTTAATTACGCCAGCGTCAACTAATCAGGCGAGTTACGTCGGCAGAGGAGCTTCGCTGTGCGTGCCGAAAGACGACGCTGTATCCCTCACTGGCGAGGAGGAGGAAGCTAAAACATGTACCTGCATGGGCTAACTATTCCGCTCGTTAAACAAGCCGTTCTGCAGTAGAACTAAGTAAAAATACCGTTGTCATCACATTTTATTCTGACTGTTATAATTTTTTTTTTATTATAAAGTAGTTCAACAACACGACTAACGTGGTAAGTAAATGTTAAGCTAAGGCTATGAGATATTAGATTGAAATTTCCCGTGCGTACTTAGCAGACCTTACCGTCATGCGTTCACGATAACTGAGTTGTCTTATNGATATTAGATTGAAATTTCCCGTGCGTACTTAGCAGACCTTACCGTCATGCGTTCACGATAACTGAGTTGTCTTATTTTTTCTGAAAGCAAAAATTTTGAATAATGGAGGTGAAAATAATTGAAACTGACAAACATAGGAGAATGATTTGCTCTTACGTTTAATATTACATTTATGCTGTACCTTCGTTGGTTCATGTGATTCCTTTTACAATTATAATGTTTTCAATTATAGTCCTTACAAACTCCTCTGTTTTTTTAACGATCTTCATAAAATTTGGCACAACTACCCTACTACTTCGGGAAATACGTGTATCGAGGCACGCATTAACTACACCTATTATTATTTGTTTCGCTTTAAGTTGAGTTGATGGTACATTATTGTTATTAAGTTTGATGGTATTAACAATTATCTTGTACCACATTTCATATAGTCCAATACTAACTGAACACGCTGCTAATTAAGCATAGCAAAACTTAGAAACAGTTTTCGCTGTCTCATTCTTAAATGAGGTGTCCGAAATAGAAAAAATTCCAGCAGGTCTACATTATTTATATTTACATTTCTATGTAACTAATAAACTGGCATAAAATTAGGGAAATGTTTGCGTTATTCTACACTGAAAAAAATATATTTTGTGGTGGCTACAAAAGGTTCTGTTGGTATTCACCCGGCCAAATTATTTTGTAGTGCAAAAAAAAAAGTTTATACTTGTCATTACTAAACTATTGTGACCACTAAAAATTTATTTTGCGGTGGATACAAAAATTGCTTTCTTTATCGCAAAATTGTTAGCAATGGTGAATACCAATAAAACATTTTGTGGCCACCATAAAGTATTTTTTCAGTGTATAATGTAAAAACATATTCAATACAAATTTAGCTCCACCCAAGTGACAGAAATTTCACTAGTAAAAAGTGGTTTCCAGTATGTCTACCTAGTATACTGTATTTACTTAAAAAATCTTTTCTTATACTTAGATGCTATATATTTAGCACGCTTCACTAAAATTTTACAACTCTTTCTGTATTTGTTTTATTGCTACCTATGAATTGTGCTTTGTAACATAATTTACGTAATCTTCCAATCACGAATTTTATCGGTATATCAAGTATCTATTCCTGCTTAACAAGAAGGGAGTTCTGAGCTACGGTAGTAACGTCAGCCAATCAGGAACGCTTGCGCTGAAAATTAAGATTTCACATTTTTTAAAAGTAACTTTCATTTTGTACACGCTGCTAGAATAATGAACTGATTAAATGCATGGTGCCATTAGGGCACACGCCCAATGCAATGCGCCGGCAATAAGTTACCGAAGTAACTTATTAATCCGTTGTGTTTAGTGCATTTAAAAACGTATCGAACAATATTGAACGCGAAGGGCTCGAAAAAAATTGCAACACAGCACCGCTAGCATAAATTAGCTCCGTTGGTTACCCACAGGACCAATAACTACCTGGTGTTCGTTAACTACAAACAAGGCGATATCTCTTATTGTAGAAATAGGTTTATGTATCTTCACTGCTTCCCTCTATAGCAAAGCTTGAAATTACTTTTATACAGAACTTAATTATGTCGTGAAAAATTTATAATATACGTGATTATATCCACGTTATGCAATTATTTGGTACTTTAAGGTTCGACTGAACTAAGTACATCGATTTTTTTTGGTACAAATCAAACAATTTACACGCACATTTCTTTGAGCAAGTATTGAGCAATTTTTGAGCTGAACATCACGTGCGTAAGACGTATTATTAGAGAACTATGCATTCTTTACACAGAAGTCGAAAACACCAAACTTTAGTACATGAGTGCTCCTGAGAAGTTAACCAAAAATATTGGGTATCGGGTACCGCAATGCACCAAAAAGTAAATAAACAATTTTGCAGAAATATATGTATATACCNCAAAAATATTGGGTATCGGGTACCGCAATGCACCAAAAAGTAAATAAACAATTTTGCAGAAATATATGTATATACCTATTTAAAAAACGCAGGACATGTATTTTATTACCACACTATAGTTAATTTTTATGTTATAATATACGAAACCTANCCTATTTAAAAAACGCAGGACATGTATTTTATTACCACACTATAGTTAATTTTTATGTTATAATATACGAAACCTAAGCTCCGCCGGTAAAAGTCGGCTAGTAAAATAACAAAAGATAGTCATTGGGCATTTGTAATGCATCCCTTGTCAATATTTGCTGAAGAACAACCGTGAATTACATATCCCTATATTGTCATAACAATTATGCAAAAAAGTTTATTAACTTTCTTTTTAACTGGTAAANACCGTGAATTACATATCCCTATATTGTCATAACAATTATGCAAAAAAGTTTATTAACTTTCTTTTTAACTGGTAAAATTTATGTTGTGTATAACCATTATTTGTGGTATATTGAAGCATTATGCTATCTGTACATGAAAATATTATTTTCTCCATTATTTTAAATCTGCATTTCAGCAGACAATGTGGTTCACACAATACACTGTCACGATATTATAATAATTTTTTAAATAATCATTAGTGAAATAAATAATTGCCGCAATATATATATGTTATTATTAAACACACGCTTTACAATGCGTTTGGCCAAATGGTCTTTAATTTGAGTGTTATCTCAGAAATACATTCTTTGAATAATTGATAGGACACTCTTGCAAGACGAATGCGAAATAATTTAAAAAGGAAGCAAGACGTTGGAGACGCCTTTGTTATTAAGTTTGAATCACGGGTAAACCATGGATGTGCATAATGATTTCACATAAAAATTTTGACTTACGTAGTTGTTTAAACGCGCTCCTTTTAGCCTTCCGAATTCAATAAGCTCTGGGACTTAAAAAAACCGCTCCAACGGAATAAAGACAGAATGCTAGTTATTACGTAGGTTATTGCATTTCCTACAAGTAGACTCACGTAACTTCGGTAAAAGTAACACGGAAATGAATNCACGCCCAATGCAATGCGCCGGCAATAAGTTACCGAAGTAACTTATTAATCCGTTGTGTTTAGTGCATTTAAAAACTTATCGAAGAATATTGAACGCGAAGGGCTCGAAAAAAATTGCAACACAGCACCGCTAGCATTAACTAGCTCCGTTGGTTACCCACAGGACCAATAACTACCTGGTGTTCGTTAACTACAAACAAGGCGATATCTCTTATTGTAGAAATAGGTTTGTATCTTCACTGCTTCTCTCTATAGCAAAGCTTGAAATAACTTTTATACAGAACTTAATTATGTCGTGAAAAATTTATAATATACGTGATTATATCCACGTTATGCAATTATTTGGTACTTTAAGGTTCGACTGAACTAAGTACACCGATTTTTTTTGGTACAAATCAAACAATTTACACGCACATTTCTTTGAGCAAGTATTGAGCAATTTTTGAGCTGAACATCACGTGCGTAAGACGTATTATTAGAGAACTATGCATTCTTTACACAGAAGTCGAAAACACCAAACATTAGTACATGAGTGCTCCTGAGAAGTTAACTAAAAATATTGGGTATCGGGTACCGCAATGCACCAAAAAGTAAATAAACAATTTTGCAGAAATATATGTATATATCTATTTAAAAAACGCAGGACATGTATTTTATTACCACACTATAGTTAATTTTTATGTTATAATATACGAAACCTAAGCTCCGCCGGTAAAAGTCGGCTAGTAAAATAACAAAAGATAGTCATTGGGCATTTGTAATGCATCCCTTGTCAATATTTGCTGAAGAACAACCGTGAATTACATATCCCTATATTGTCATAACAATTATGCAAAAAAGTTTATTAACTTTCTTTTTAACTGGTAAAATTTATGTTGTGTATAACCATTATTTGTGGTATATTGAAGCATTATGTTATCTGTACATGAAAATATTATTTTCTCCATTATTTTAAATCTGCATTTCAGCATACAATGTTGTTCACACAATACACTGTCACGATATTATAATAATTTTTAAAATAATCATTAGTGAAATAAATAATTACCGCAATATATATATGTTATTATTAAACACACGCTTTACAATGCGTTTGGCCAAACGGTCTTTAATTTGAGTGTTATCTCAGAAATAAATTCTTTGAATAATTGATAGGACACTCTTGCAAGACGAATGCGAAATAATTTAAAAAGGAAGCAAGACGTTGGAGACGCCTTTGTTATTAAGTTTGAATCACGGGTAAACCATGGATGTGCATAATGTTTTCACATAAAAATTTTGACTGACGTAGTTGTTTAAACGCGCTCCCTTTAGCCTTCCGAATTCAATAAGCCCTGGGACTTAAAAAAACCGCTCCAACGGAATAAAGACAGAATGGTAGTTATTACGTAGGTTATTGCATTTCCTACAAGTAGACTCACGTAACTTCGGTAAAAGTAACACGGAAATGAATATAACTTCTGGGTAACTTTCGCTACGTAGGCGATTCATGGCAATTCATCACAATGAAATTGTATTATTATACAATCTTCACAAAAACGTAGCATGACAGATATTCGGCAGACACAGTGACGAGCACTACTATCGAGGCCAGAGGCTAAAATTATGCTGGTCGAGGCGTACACAAGACACAGGAAGTGTCTTTCAGGGTGGTACAGGTTCGAGGACGCCTCTTAACATCTAGCCATCTGATAAGTGTCCGCTCTGAAGAAATCTTCAGCCGTCAGTCACCGCTTTGCCAAGGCAAATATCGTCTGTGTTGTGTCGACGAGCAAGTGGCAAGTCCTCACTGTGTTGTGGAAGGTTGATGATAAAGAGCTTTTTGGCAGACCAGTTCCGTGTGAGTTTTGGAGCGATGTTTCAGCCACTCGAGACTCATCTGTTGGAATATCCTCTCTACTGGGAATTATTTGGGAAGGGAAGTGGTGTACGAGAAGGGGGGGGGGTGTATTTNGAAGGGGGGGGGGTGTATTTACTTTGTAGTGAATGTATTTATTCACTCGTTTAGCGTTTCCAAAAATATTTCAGAGGTATAAAATAAACAAAAATAATTAATCCGAGCATACAAAACTAAAGCAAAATCTAAATCTCTGCAAACTTTTTCTGTAACAAGATGCTTCCTTTCTGTGGTTTTGTTAGGCAGTCCCCATTTAACCAAAAATTAAATACGCAATACCATTTTGCCAAATTTGGTCGGACCTACATGGGGAAGTTACGTAAATTTCCCGATGACTTGTGTTCATTTCTTTTGGCCGATATAAACTCACTGGTATGGTTCATAGTACATCCACAGGAACAAACACAAAACTACCCAAAATAAGACAAATTCTACAGACTTTCAAAGCACATAAGAACATTTTGAAGAATCTAGAGGTCCTGCTCAATATACTTCAAAACCTATTACCCACAGATCGTATAAAATATACACTCTTTCTGTGGAACATTTTTGGATTACAGAGTTTTCATCATAAAAACGAAACTGGCACCGTAACTAGAGACTTATGGATGACTCAAGTAGATAATTGTTTAAACATATCCAATATACTCTTGGACAGCTATGCATCATATAACAATGGGTTGAGACAGGAAGCTGACGACAACGTGGTGCCTAGCGAATGATCCTGGATGTATATATGTAGAAATTCAAATTATGAATCTCTTAATAATGAGTGGAGTGATGAATAACACATTAAAAATTACTCAGTACCATCATTAATTTTCTGGATCGGTTCTCAGATGAGTCACAATTGTACGTCTTTTTTAGTTGCAGGATTATGCATAATTTATTTTAAATGAGACATCTTCCATACCTCTTTTCCACTTTACGACTACCCGAAAGGCAAACAAATTATTCCAATTTAAAAGTGATAATAAATTAATATAAATAAAATTCCTTACGGGTTAGAGGAAGCCAGTCGAAAAAAAATAGACGTGGCATTCATTTGTGCAACGGGGGACATGATTCTTACATCATCATCTTCTTATCGATATCTTATCTTAATCCTAAATCTGTGTTTATATGACTCCATAACTCTAACAAGCATTAGAAACGTAAGGCAGTGAATATTTCAACACCGTAACATAATTAACAGCTACAACAGTATGAACGTCGAATTCGGGCAAATAATATAGTGTGTGAATAATTTAAGATTCGCAAGAACTACAAACAACGGACGAAATTTTTTATTTTGTGTAATCTGTTTCAAAGTAGTAGTTACCAGTATGACGTCTGTCATCGGCGATATATTCCTGTTTTGTCCTTGTTCGTATGTGAACCTAAAATTATAAATTTTATACTTAGTTTGTTAACATATAGAATTTGGCATGTAGGAACTTACCAGAGGCGCGACTCGACTGATATCAACCCGCGGAAGCTTAGTCTTTAATTAAAACATGTTATAAAATGTCGATTTCAAGTCACAGCAATAAGAAACTGTCGGTTACTGGACACTTGTTTAAACAAGTTTTTTTTTAATTTCACAGTTTTGCACACTGGAAGAATAGTTTTTTTTTTGCAACCGTGCAATCCGCTACAAAGTAGCATTTTATGGATTAAACAAGACGGTTTCACCCCATATAAAAGTGGTTGAAGGCAAAGGGAAAAAAATGCCGTTTTCACCCCAAACGTTTTTGCATGCAATCACGCTTCCTTCTCGAATACATCCAAGAATTTCATTTCTGGAAATATATTTCAACACGTGGCCCCCTGTCAACAGCTGGAAATGAAGGAACTTCGAGATTATAGATCCTACGGATGATTTCGGATTCGTTCTTTTTCTGGGCATCTTTCCCCATCCTTTTCGTGATACTCGCTTATTGATTCTTTGAATTCAAAAAAGTCACAGTTCACACATGGCAGAGCTGAAGGAAATAAAATGCCACATGATAGTGCTTTGACATGTGTGGGTAAATACGACGAAAATATCCGCTGTGGAAATCTACTTTTTATATTTCACTTACACGTATGTGGTGGCGATTAAATTAAGTTTTTTCCAACTTACCTTAAAATAAGCGTGATATTTATTTGTTTTCTTTGTTTTTCGTTGACATGGTTGAAGTTAGTCTTGGCTGGTCGCCTTAGTTTGTAGATGGACTACAGTATTCTTGTTACTGCAGAGTGGATGCAATTAATTAAATTGAAGTATATCGGGCCGAATGCTTTGTTGCGAAAAAATTATTTTGTCGTAACGACAAAATTTTCTGCAAGTGTTTATACTTATTTTGCTTGTTTTCATCTAAGAGAAAGTATTGTGGTCCTTACACAATAGTTACATGACTGCAATCTCACAAGATCTACTTAAATATAATCCGTAATAATCACAATAATTTTTTCAGTGTCAAATGAATAAACCTGTAAGAAAACAACGAAATAAGAAACCAAGACTAACGACTGCTTCGCCAAAAAATAAAATGGACCCGTATTTGCATGGCACTCTGCCATTCTGGCGAAATAAACTAACATTATTTAGTTTGACACTGACTATGGCAGTGTTACGTGTGACAGTTATTTCGCTAAATGATATACAGTTTTATCCTGAACTCCAGATACATACTTTGTGAGATGACTCGTTATAGAAAATGAGTTAGGAAACAAGATACTATCTATGGCCTAACATTATTCTTAAGGGGGAGACATGCCCTTGAAAACTGGAAATTAAAATTTAATATTTGTAAAATGCCAGAACCTACGTGAGAAGAAACAACAAATTTGTGAAAGTGTTCGAGGGATTTGGTATCTTTCATCTGTGTACATTTGGCTGGAAATAACATCGCCCATAATTAAAAAATTACACTATATCTGAATCAGTGAGAATTGAATGTTTCAATCAGTTAGCAATATCTGACTGATTCAACAGTCAGTTCAGTAAATTTGACTGGTGAATTAGTAAAATAATGCCAGTTTAACAACGTGTATCAAGTAAAATAATAATGTATTAACCAAAAAAATACTTTCTAACATGTGTTTCATATTTCAAAACCCCATTTTATGAGGTAGCATGAGCACTCGTCCTTCATTCCGTTTTTACGTCTTTTATTTCGTTGACACCATGTAATCATCACAGCATCTGTTTGAAGGTTTTAACTGCATATAATGTGGTGAAGAGAGTGCACTCATGTGTACTATTCGTTTTAACAATCCTAACGTTACCAAGAAAACCAGAAACGAAAAGTAAGGGCAAACAATTTAAAATTACACGCTTTCTATGAGCACATACAAGACATATATTTTCCTCTCATTAACAACTTGATTTGGTATCTCAGATGGTAAGGTAACGGTGTAATAGTGATTTGGAAAGGTTGCGCGAGTTCATACTGGCCACCTGCGGAAAATTTTATAGTTTTTTTAAATTACGGTAAATTGCGCAATATACATAGTAAACTATCGTAAATCTTTATTTGTCGTAACTTTGGTTAAATTCTATAAAAATAATATTCAATTCACCGCTACAGTTGGCCGTCACTTATTAAATCAGTGAAATTGTTTCACGTCATTAATTCAATCAGTCACATTTTTTCACTGAAACAATCAGTGGTTTAACACTAATTCTCAATGGAGCCATTTTTTTATTCGTGTAGTTGAATTTCATTGCAAATCAGTGGTTTTCCACTGTTTAGAATTTGGAGTGTAGACAAACTACTAGACTAATTCAAACTTTGCATATTTTCATGAGAACCTTTAGCCTAAGAGCGTTACAACTTGGAAACATTTTGTATTCTTTATTGTGCAAATTATTATTTCACCAGAACAATCAACAATAGATAACCATCCACGGGTAACACGCATGTTTGTTGGCTAACTTATTACAATAAAAGGCGATATTATCGCTCACTAAGTGTTCACAAATTGTCGATACAAAATCACGTTAAAAACCTTTCGTGAATTTGCTGTTTTTTCTCACGTAGTTTGTGACATTATGCAAACAGCTAAATTTAATTCCCAAATTTCTATGGTCTGCCTCTCCTTTAAAAAAACCGGTAGCTCCTAGGTGGCATTATGTTTTCAACCTCATTCCCCATAACGTTCCTATAAATATCAAATAACTACGTAAAATAACTGTCAAAAACATATTTCAGTTTCCGGTATCACCGACGCGTAGAGCTGCCGTCAGTTACAGGCGGATTCATCGAAATTTTGATATGGGTTGTTCGCGGTAAACTGAGAATTTTTGACAGCTCTGCCAAAGATCTACTTGTATGTACTTTGTGTATTCTCCCAGCATATGTAAACCATTGCTTCAACCCCCGAGCTAGGTTAGATTCCTGGTGGGTGTAACCTGCAGATTTTCGCAAAAAGTACAATTTACCTCCTAATATATACATGGTTTTTGTAAAAATTTCCATTTCCCTCCAAATGTACAGTATATGTAAATATTACCATTCTTCAATAACATAATCCGTAAAAAAAAATGCAATGCTTAACACGATACGCGTTTATTGATAAAATGTATATGAATGTTGATAGGTAATCTCCTGGCGTATTCACAGCGTCGAGCAGTCCTAACAAGTTCCACTGTGATTCTTCCCAATCGAGATACTCTTCTCTTGGTGTTTCGTCTTCTGCTTCGCCCTTCTGCATTTTCTACTAAGTATTGTTAATAAGCTGCTTGTTGAATATAAAAACGGGAGAGTAAAAAACTTTACGCTTGGCCCTCCAGCATGAGTTAGTCCACAGTTAAGCAATTGTCCTTAACAAAATAAGTTAACTTCGCTTGATATTCCGAGCCGTGCAGTGGCTTGTTCCCTGTTGTTGGCTCCTTAAACCTATTCTCATCATATCCACAGAAGTGGTATCTAAAGTGTTTTCTAGAGCCAGATGCTGGAAACGAAGTGCAAATCCTTCAGTCTTCTAATATGTAATGGGAAATGCAAAGACATTTTTTGATATGAGAAAATATATTAGTAAAAATATAATTTTCTCCAGGGTACAAGTGTTTGATGCGCAGCCCGTCCCAAGTCTTGGAGCCGTATGCATGGTTTAAACATGTTCGCGGTAAGTTTGAGAGGAAGCGGAATGTCATGATCAGCGTAGAAGACAATCTTCACCAAAGAAGAGGTATGGTAGCTAGTTGTGCATAGAGCAGGGGAGGGGGTGGAGGCCTGCCGACTAATCAACGAACACGAGTAATTGACCGATTAAATAACCAATACAAATTTGTGACGTGGCCATCAGAGCAAAATACGAAAACGTCTTTAAATATTTTTTATTCATTTTTTGTAAATATTTAATAAGTTTTTATAAATAAAAAAAATTAGAATAGTTATGGGATTTTTACGAATTTTTGGTTTCAAGGTTATCCAAGGTCACGATTACAGGGTCAAGGTCAAAGTCACTTGGATCCAATATGGCGACCAGGTGACGTCATAACATGGCGGCCGGTCGGTGCCTGGCGCTTGTGTCTGGTGCCGGTTTTGCCCTATTTAAAAATAAATTATACCCAACTTTCCAGATGTATTCTACTTATAGTACTAACGATTTTGTTGTTAAGTTTTAGTAGAGAAACGTCCCACTGGAAAATCAGATAACTAACTATCCGAAAAATCTATGAGTAAGATCTTCAGCGTAATTCCCGTGAAGAAATGTCTAGCTGCAAATCCCACGAAAAAATTTTGAATGTTGTTGGTGAGTCTAACGACAATGGTTTCGGTTGCCGCGAATTCCATTAAGGGAGTCCTTATCCTAAATCTGGCATAAGAGGTTTTAACTACAAGTACCAAAGCCGCAGTGTTCACTAATAATGCCAGCACACATCTAGCCAAGACCAGCTGTCACTGGATTCCTTTCACATGACTTTTAAAATTGTCCTAACACATCGAGGTCCGTTACGGCGCAAAACAGTCAAGCACTCTACCATTCGTATTATATTTGGCACCAGGTTAAACTCCACAGTCTTGTACATAACAGAAAACCGATAATTTAATTGACTGACGCTTCTGTCAGCAGCCAAACTTCCTATCAGATAGAAGAAACAGAATTCTTACTCTAGATTGCGCAACTCTGCAATAGATAAATAACATACTAGTTGTGTTCAGAGTAAATGAATATGTATATGTTTGAAGTAGTAAGGCTATTAGACAACTCTGAACGTAAATGTATCAAGCTGGAGACCTAGAAATAAAGCCAGTGCTAAACTAGACGACAGGTACTTGCATCAGACACTTACTTCCCCGCTTTATGCGAATAAGGCATAGAACTGGCGCTCAATCTTTACGTCGTCAACGCATCTCTATGGGACATTTAGCTCAGACTCTATAGTATTATGGCGTAATAATGTAGATAACGTGCTATGCATCTCCGAAATTCCTTAAAAGATTGCATACAGGAATTTTTATTAAGCTGTTTCGTTGTTAACCACTTTAGCTGGCCCTGCTTAGGTTTTATTATTTTAGACTGCCGTGGCCTTCCACTGAACGTAAAATTATATTTAAAATGAGTAGATATATTTAGTAGGTCCGGGAACAAGGGCATCGAACACTTAAATCTTAGATTACATCACCATGCTGTTTGAAAATCGTCGCCGCCATTTTGGATTACATTATCTCCACAATTTTAGATTACTTCGTCGCCGTCTTGAATAACATTATCGATGCCATTTTTGTATTATGTCATGTCAGTTTGTATTAAGTAATCGCCGCCATATTATATTATTTAACATTTTGTATAAAATAATCGCCACCATATCGTTTCCTTCGCCATCATGTATCCTGATTACTCACCTCTGACCTTTCTTTCATGCCCTGGCATTCTAGGTTAAGTCTGCCATATTAGATTTAATTTTATTGTCACCATTATTTCATGCTCTGTCATTCCATCATAATGTCTGCAATCTTGAATTTAATTTTTTAAGTCAATTAAATTGTACATTATGCCCTGTCATTCCTTTTCACATTAGCCACCTTTCTTTCATGCTCTATAATTCCACCTTTATGTCCGCCATCTTTGATTTTATTTTCTCATGCTCTGAAATTCCATTCTCGCCAGCTTGTATTTCATTTCCTCCCACTTTGTGACACAATGACCACCATCTTTGATTTCATTTTATCATGCTCTATCATTTCATTCCTAATTTCTCAGGCTCTGCCACTCCATTCCCGCCATATAGTAATTCATTTTCTCCTGCTCTGTCATTCTATGCCCACCATATTTAATTTCATATTATCATGCTCTGTTAATCCACTCATCAAACTAACCACCATAACCGAACTTCACTGTCGGACTTGACCACTCATGTAGAAATTATATTTTTTACCACTTTTATTGCACTCAAGGAACTCTGTTACATTCATAGTGTGTATTTGTATGTGTATATCTCGTCAAAAACTGTTGCACCTGATGCCATTTAAGAAAAAATTTTATGGTAGGTTTATAAAATTAAAGAGAAAAAAACATATTTCTTAAAAAAAAAATATTCGCACACATTTACAGGTTAATATAAAAAAATCATTATAGTGTCTTGACTTGAGATCATTCTACAATCTGCTTGTATGCAGTTCAAGACAGTCTATGCTAGCAAGTATTCAACCAGAATCTTTGGTCATAGGTTCTATCCTTCACAACAAAGTTATTTTTTGATGTCCTCTACAGCCTCTGGAATGCCATCAAGATTGTATAATGCTTCATTCACAGTCTTAAATGCTTCTGGCTGATTGCTTCGTCCAAAGATTGAGGCTGTTGTAGGTACATCCCAGCGAAACATTATATTTTATGGGATCTCCTTCAACTCCTTCTGTTAGTTGATTGATTATCCTTTGCTTAATGTGGTTAAGGTATGTGCATATGTCTTTCGTACCAACAAAGTTATTTCCAATCACATATGCTTTTAAAGTACCTTTGAAGGCCGATTGTTTCAAGAAGAATATAATCGATTTGGATTCATCAACTGCTGGTACAGGATGGTTCTTAGCTGCTGAAATCCTTCCTTTACCATTTTTAATATGTTTCTTCACCTTATCGCCACATTTGAACAGACACTTGCTCTTGATGCATCGCTGCATAGCACAGGAAGGTCCCTTCACACAGGTAGTTCTTTCATGCCTTCTTGCACTTTGGCTGTAGGAAAATCTTTTGTCAAAGTAACAGCAACGGAGCCTTGAAGTAGTCATCGATGGCAGCACTGTTGTAGGTGAACCATCTGAAGAAGTCGATGGTAATAATGCTGCTGTATTTCATATGAAGAACTCGATTGTGCTGGGCCAACCTAAGACCATGACTGTTGCTGCTGGACTGGCAACTTTTGTCTCCATCATATATTACTTTTGCTTTCATTAGTTGAGGCGAAGTGTCTTTAACGACTGTCACTGTCAAAACTAAGCTTCCTAACTGGAATCCAGCTGCATATATACACTCACAAAGGTACCATACTAGTTACTGTAACTCATGCATTCCATCTGCCCTACCAACCAACACCAGAATAAATATACTCATTATCCATACATCTTGCTATAACTCAAGTATACCTCAACTATTCAGTACACAGTGACCTTGAAAAATATTAACTTTCTGCTCTACCAGTCAACACCAGCCAAATATATTAGTCACTATACTACTATACTAACCATACAATCTAAAATAACTCAAGCAATATTCGACCATTCATCCACATATAACATACAAAGCAAAAAACAGCCCTTACCAGTGACACAATCAACTTCTCATTAAATCCACCATACCGAATGACACCAGTCAAACACACTGTCCGGCCATACCAAACACTAACTCAAGCAAGCCTTAGCATTACAGGACTCCCGACACACACATACTGTCAACACTATTTGACATACACCAACAATCACAACACAGATATATTAGAAAACATATCACCCAACACACCAACCATACCATCCATGATGCAGATTTACAGTCCTGACAAACACAAAACACTACCATTCTTACCAACTGTCAGACTATTATATCCGACTGACACCAGAACAACCAACATATCTTCTCCTATAGCTACAAACAAAACTCAGTCTTTACTAATCAACCATGCCACCCAACACACTAATCACACCATCTATCAACACTCATGTGTACCAAGCAACCATGCAGTTGAAAACCAGCCCCTAATATAACACCCATTCCATGTGCTCTACCAACCAATACCATATATACTCTCCACCTATACCACCCATTATAACTCAAGCATACCTGAACCATTTTTCGACACAAACCTTATAAAGCAAACATTCATCCGATACTGGTAACACAATAAACTTCTTCCCATAACATTCACCATAACGATGGGCACCATTCAATTACACTGACCACACATACCAACAATTTTAACTCAAACATGCCTTAAACAAAATAACTCACCGACATGTACTGTCCATGCTGTAGCATGTATTGCATACATGCATACACCAACAATCACCAGACAGATATATTAAAAACCATACCATCCAACACGCCAACCATACCATTCATCATAATACAAGTATTGCCAGACCAACCCATAACACAAGCATCGTACAATCTGTCAAAATATCATTACCGACAAATACCAGGCCAACCAACATATCATCTCCTATAACACCAGAAAAACTCAATTCAACCATACCATCTAACACACCAATCATACTATCCATCATAACTCAAGTGTATCAAGCAAATATGCAGTTGAGATTAGCCCATAATCTAACACCCATTCCATTTTCTCTACCGACAAACACCACATAAACTCACCACCCATACCACCCACTATAACTAAGACATACCCTAGCCATTACGTCCAAACCAGAAAATAATATAGTTTCGCAACATACCAAACAACAGTTCACACATACCATGCCAAATATACTTGCTGACCCAAGAATCAATCATAGAAAACATTACCAGACAGAAATACTAGTCACCCCACCAGGCAATATGCTGACAAACCATCCATCAACCAAAGGGATTGATTCAATCAGATTAATCTGCATAACATGCACTATAAATTACGAATACAACTACAGTACACATCGGCCCAAAAAAACGTTCCTACCATCTGTCAAACTAATATTAGCAACGGATACCACGTCACCCTATGTACCACCATACCATCTCATATAACCCGAGAAAAACTTGGTCATTAAATACCACACAACTCATGAGCCGTACCTTTTGCCATAACTCAAGTGTGCGAAGCAACCACACAGGTCAGACCAGTCTATAACACTATCTTACCTACTATCCATTCCTTCCACTATACCAGATGACACCAGCCTAATTTACTAGTGACCATACCACCCGATGATACTCAAAAATACACCAGCCATACAATATAAACACCCATTCCATACCATATAATCACCATTTCAAACACCACGACACAATCAACTTCTTCCCTTACCATCCACCACACCAACTTACACCAGAAAAATATAATTCACAACATACTGGCCAACATACTATACAGCCCACATTTACTAAAGTATACAAAACAATACAAATCTTTAATGTTTGCCATAGCATCATCACCTGCAATTTTCTACCATATAATCAATGTACATAACCAATCAAAACCACAATATTTACGACCACACCCACATCCACAATAACCAACAATGCAACTGCAACTGCAAACCACAATCGCAACCAAAAACACAACCACAACAACCAATACCACAATAACTGCACCAACAATACCTACAAGGTAACATACCCCCGTACATAACAACCATATCAATATGAAGCCAAGCGTACACTAATTCCGAAAAATGATACCATTCAAAGCAAATGTATCATCTGTTTAGCCAAAAATACCTCGTTCATGCAATCAACATTACATAGCATATCAAAAACTAACCTCAAACATAGCAGTCAAACAAAACTGTCAAATATTTCTACTACTGCCATTCCATCTAACCTCGCCAGTTATATATATATATTCATATATACACAAGCCTTACTATCTGTCCAGCCAACCAAATATTACAATCATAAATCCCAACCATGCTATCACAAAATCCATACCGTTAATATAATCATGTTTGACAGCCATACAGACTTAGTTCACGGGTACCATACCAAGTAACAGCATCCAATCATACTAGAGAGTAACAACAGCCAAGAATTCTGTCCCTCTCGTACGAATTTAAAATGCAATGAAACCATTACACTCATACAAACTAAATGTGATTAAACCATTCTGACCACACCATCGAAGGGGCTCTATTCTCATACCACTAAAACAACCGAACATGTGATCAGATCGTACCATATCAACATAATATATATACCTTCTATAAAATCAAACTAAAAGTATATCAATGGTACAGTCAGTCAGAAAGTATTTAAATAATGCTCTAAATAAGGGAGGAGCAGGATAGGCATAACCAAGCCTTCCATTATGAATGGTTTCTTGGAAGATGAAGTTTTTATATGCAGTTAGTAGAATGTCTGTTAGTAATATCACTCCTAGTAAACTAACACCGACAAGGTTATGCATAGTCTCGCCATTATAAAACTGTTTGATACTGTCATATCTTTACCACAATACAAAAATATACTAATTTTAAATTATTTACTAGTTTCCTGCAGCACATTAAGATAATATTTGATTTGATAGAAACAGGGTCCTCACCCCTAACACCATAATATTAATTAAATTTACCAATCAGAATTCCCCACCGACGAACCATAATTGATACCATATCACAAACTATACACCGCAAACCTCCAACTACCAAACGAAAACTGTTTAAATTATCTCATAATATTTGAGGCCATATCATAGCCACTTTCAAAAACATGTTAACGAGCTATTTCTAAGGATTGTTCCAACCAAAATATTCTATCATATGGTACCCCGGCTACATGTACAGACAACGTAAGTCGCTATCTAAAGTCCCTCCCATTAGGCCATATCGGCTATACTAATCAGTTGACTTCATACCACCTATGTTAACAAATCCACTATACAGACTTTTCTATGAAATATACCAGCGAATTATTGTGGTAAACCAATTTATCATGTTATAGCGATCAAATGACCAGGTAATACCATCACTCTATACAGTATACCCTCGCCAGCGAACCAGCCATAACGAGATGTCATATCAATAGGTCATGCCATCAGACCAGCAAATCAAATGTTCCAGCCAAAACATCCCAACCATCAATACTCACAGATCATATCAAACCACACAGCACATTTAAACATACAATAACAACCATTTGCACATAGTTTACCCTTGTACAACACCAGCAAAACAGCTAACAATGCAGACAAGTCCTACCAGACAACGAGCAGAAAATATTACAACCTATCATTCTGACCAACAATACTAACATGTCTTACTTGTTAAGATGATATAACATAACATTTACATATCTCGTAGTGCATTTTCAAATTATTAATTTTAGTATATAGCATACCACACCCATCACCTCGTAGCAGTTCAAATATCAGTCCTTAGCACACTATCAGTTATTATCAAAAATTTTGTCATAAAAGCAACACTTTTTTTTCATCTAATGATAGAATAATCTACGAAGTTATGTGTATAGACATATTTTTAGCACTCTATTTTATACAATCAGTAGCTTGCTTCAATTTCAAGCGGATGTGAAATCATACACCCAGGCTACTGCCAAAGTGATTCCTGCCAAGACCGAACAACATCTGAGATTTTACCGAGAGCATGCAGATGCCTGTATGTACATATTCTGTAGCCCCTACCTACGAACTGAAAAAAAAAAAAAAAAAAAACATAAATTGTCTTTATTTCTTTTAGTAGTGTCACAAGCTATTTACAATAATCAATCACTACATTCAGTAATTTTAGTCGCACACTCCTCATGCCTTTATTAACAGAGTACTCTTGAGTCTGAAAACATTATTTTATACAAGTTCTCATATTTAATTCGTAATTGGCATTCAAAGTTTCATTGATACCCATTCCATAAGGTATACTGAGCATGTATGTCCATATGTTAAAGGCTCGTGTAACTTCACAGCTTAGACATCCTGTTCAGAAGAATAGGTATATGCAACGACTGGAAGTTATATGACCATTAATATTGACCCCCCCAATTTTTTTTTTTCAAGTACATGCTTCTGTTTAGGACATTCTACATTCCAGGTGCTGGTGTAAGGCACATCGGAAGAGTGCTGCAGCAGCAAGGGAAAAAGGTGCATCAAACATTAAAAGATGGACAACTCTAAAGAAGATTGGGTGGTCTGATTGACGAGTTAGTAGACTAGACAACGATCGGGCTGATTATACCTCATATTACAGTCCAGCAAACATTCTCTTTTGCAGCTATGTAACTAAGGAAACATCTACTGAGGAATCCGAGACGGACAACACAAACTGTCTGACATTTAGTGTTTGTAGTATATAAGCATGCATCACGTAAAAAAAAACGGTAACTTGGTTGACAAAACTTGGTGGAAAGCAGGTCGTTATGTCTAGATTCATCTACTGAGACTACGTAAATTGTTACATTATGAATATGGAATCGGTGGTTGAAGACTGGCCATCTGTATCACCGTCTGCATCAACGAGGATGCCGTGAATGCTTGCTGACTCTGGAAGTCTTTGTTGCTCATCATGGACACTGTTACAAATGTGCTTTAAGCCATTCATACGTGAAAGTGTCTATGGGCATAACTTAATAATGTGTTATGATTAGGTAGAGCACACTAGTATTAGATGAGGTTTCTTGAACATAAGGATTATACAGTAACTTTTTACGTAACTATTTATCGGGTGACCTTTAAATGGTACACCAAGATACTAATTAATTGTATTAAATGTTATTACCTAATGCCATTACTATTACAATATAATTGGAAAGTCCCCACCTTGTTCATGTTACCAGAGGCTAATTCTAAGAGGCAGTTAATGATGGCTGGACATACCCATCTTCAGTGGTCTTTTCACTGGTCGGGTCGACGACAAAATACGCTGCTCCAGGTGTTACGCTGGCCTATATCGGGCGCGTTGTTTAATATTTACGGTCTCGTTTACTGGCCGGTGGAGGGATTTCGGCAACTGTCTTTCGCAAGGTGTGGTTGCAATCACGCTCGTGTCCTGGTTCCATGTTTGAAGATGTGATCAGGCAAGCCGTTCAGCCAAGGCCTGATAACATCATTACAATACCCACAATGATAGCTTGAATAGACATAGCAAGATATGCAAATGTAATGTTTCTTGTTCATTTAGAAGTGAGTGCAGACATTTACTAGCAACTCTAATGTCAGAAAACATGAAGATTGCAATTATCCATTCGCCATCGCTTACAACACTTACCAATGTGTTAACTGTGGTGTGGTATATTCGAAGAAGTCTAGCTGGAATGCTCACAGCAGGAATTTTTGTACAAAACAGAAATCATAGTTTTGTCAATGAAGTAGAAGTTTTTAATTTATTTTTTTTGTTGAGTCTGTAAAATAAAGTTAAAATATGCAAATCACTTCCGTGTTATTCATTTATTTTAACCCTTGCTAATATTAAGCTGTAAGGGGAAAAATTAAGAAAACTGGTGATGTATATGTATAAATTAAATGTGCTATTAATTTGCCATCAAAGCTAATTTTTTTTCTGATGAGCCTACATAGCGTATGGATATGAACAAATATTTCAAAGCTATGAAGTTTTAAGAACTTTAAACATATGGCCCTACTTGTCAGTATACCTTATGGAATGGGTATCAATAAAACTTGGAATGATAATTACGTACTAAATATAAGAACTTATATAAAATGCCATTTTTATACTCCAGAAAACTCTGTGAATAAAGGCGTGAGGAGTCTGCAACTAATTTTACTGATTATACTGATTGATTATTGCAAACATTCTTGGGACAATAATAAACAATAAAGATAAATTTAACATTTTAAGTTCCTACGTATCTGTGGTTGGCTAGAGAGTATGTATATACAGGCATCTGCATGCTCTCGGTAAAAGCTCAAATATTGTTTGGTCTTCGCAGGAATAACTTTGGCAGTAATCTGGGTGTACGAGTTCGCATCTGCTTGAAAACGAAGCAAGCACTGATTGTATGAAATATAGTACGGAAAATATGTCTATATACATAGCTTCGTCGATTATTCTATCATTCGATGACAAAATAATAGTTGATTTGTGACTGTGCTGAAAAACCGTACATCATATTTAATTATTCTATGCTGCAAATTAAACGACTTACATTGGATTATCGACGAGGGAGCTGAGGCTTACCTGGTGGTTGAACCATTTGACGTTGCCAGCGAGGACGTAGCAGCCGACGGGGGTGCGCGGCTTGGCAGGCGAGCGAAGACTGAAGGTGCGGGGCTCGAGGGTGCCCCCCCCTCCACATCGTGGCGATGCCACCACTCCTTCCAACGTGTATGGCAAGCATCTGACGCTACGATCTACGTCATCAAGATTTGAAGTTACTGGACTTGATCCACTTCGAAAACCATATGGGATATCCCTCAATACTGGTCAATGTATTATTTGAACTATATATGTGGTTGTATTTCGTCATGGGGAGACAGAAGGGATAGAGATCTCAACATTATAGATATTAACTTGGCATAAGGCATATACTGCTATGTTTTATAGGGCATTCATCATAAGGCACTTAAAGGTAAATATTTTATTATATAGTGTTTTTTATAAATAGTTAATTTTGAAACGTTGTAATATTTGAGCTAAATTTCTTATGCTTCGTGAGCTCATATTTTATCTAACTTTATATAATTTATTTATTATAAACGCTTTTAATGCAAACCTTTTAAAGCCTTTTTTGACGGTTTGTAATCATTATTATGCTTGTATTTTGATATTGGGCATTTTATATAAAAGAGAAAAAGAATATGCCCACATTTAAATGAAATAGAACAAACTGTCTGTTGATCATTTATCACTATTTTGATATTTCAATCTGTATCAGGGGATCACTGACCTTTTCGCAATATTTTGTAACAGAGTTATTTGTTTGTATTCTGAAATTGAAACTCTGCTGATAGAAAGATTTTGGTAAGACTCAACCTTTGGATAATAACTGACAAAACGTTTGATAATAACTGTTGTGTCGAAAGAGCAAATGCTCGAAAAGAATGACATTCGAACTGCTACGAGGTGATGGGTGTGGTAAGCTATTTACTAGAATCAATGATTTAAATATGGTTTACAAGACATGTAAAGTTTTAGTTATATCGTCTTCAGTGTGTTGGATGATATGTTTTCCAGCATATTTGTCTTGTGATTTTTGGTGTATTTCAAATTGTGTAGTCAGTATGTGTGTCTTGATGAGTCCTGTAATGCTGACGCAAGGTTGAGTTAAAGAGTTTAGGATGGGCAGATGGTGTATTTTGTCTGATGTCAGTATGCATGGTGAATGGTATGAGAAGAAATTGTTGTGTCTTTGGTATAGGCTGTTTGTTTGCTTTGTATGTTCTATGTGGACGAATGGTCGAGTTATGCTTGAGTTATTGTAGGTGGTAAGGTTGGTATGGTGGTAAAGTGTATAGTATATTAGGCTGGTGTCAACAAGTAGAGCACTAAATACACCAAAGAGCCAAAAAAACTGGCACACCTGCCTAATATCGAGCAGGGCCCCCGCGAGCACGCAGAAGTGCCGCAAGACGACATGGCATGGACTAGACTAATATCTGAAGGTATGCAGAAGGAAATTCACAACATGAATCCTGCAGGGCAGTCCACAAATCCATAGGAGTGCGAAGGGGTGGAGATCTCTTCTGAACAGCACGTTGCAAGGCATCCCAGATATGCTCAATAATGTTCATGTCTGTTGATTTAGGTGGCCAATGGAAGTGTCTAAAGTCAGAAGAAGAGTGTTCCTGGGACCACTCGGTAGCAACTCTCGACGTGTGGGGTGTCGCATTGTCCTGTTGGAATTTTCCATGTACGTCGGAATGCACAATGGACATTATGGGTGCAGGTGATCGGACAGGATGCTTACGTATCTGTCACCTGTCAGAGTCGTATCTAGACGTATCAGGGGTCCCATTTCACGCCAACCACACACGCCCCATACCATGACAGAGACACCAACAGCTTGAATAGTCCCCTGTTGACAAGTAAGGTCCATGGATTCATGAGGATGTCTCCATACCCATACACGTCCATCCGCCCGATACAATTGGAAACGAGACTAGCCAGACCAGGCAACATGTTTCCAGTCATTAATAGTCCAATGGTGGTTTTGGCGGGCACAGGTGAGGCATAAAGCTTTGTGACATGCAGTGAACAACGGTACACGAGTGGGCCTTCAGCTCCGAAAGCCCATTTCAATGATGGTCTGTTAAATAGTTAGCATGCTGGCACTTGTTGATGCCCCAGCATTGAAATCTGCGCTAATTTGAGAAAGGTTTGCACGTCTGTCATGTTTAATGATTCTCGTCAGTCATCGTTTGTCCCGTTCGTTCATGATCTTTTTACAGCCGCAGCGATGTCCAATATTTTATGTTTTTACCGGATTTCCGATATTCACGGTACACTCGTGAAATGGTCGTATGTGAAAATCCAAATTTTATTGCTACCTCGATGATGGTATGTCCCATCTCTCGTTCGCCAACTATAACACCACGTTCAACCTCACTTAAATGTTGATAACCTTCCATTGTAGCAGCAGTAATGGATCTAGCAACTTTGCCAGACGCTTGTTGTTTAATATAGGCGCTGCCGACCGCATCGCGTTACTGTCATTGGTTCCATACCTCTGTTATTTGCATACGCACGCCTATACCAGTTTTTTTGGCTCTCCAGTGTATGAGGATTAAGTTAATTTTTGGTAATGTCAGTGTGGACTAAATATTTTAGGTATGTTTCAGTTAAATGAAGAGGTATGGACGATAAGTATATTTCTTTTGGTGTTGGTTTGTAGGGCAGATGGAATGCATGAGAACAATGGCTGGTATGGTACCAGTTTGAGTGTATATATGAGGCAGGGTTCCAGTTAGGATGCTTAGTTTTGACAGTGACAGTCGTGAAAGACACTTCGCCTCAGCTAATGAAAGCAAAAGTATTATATGATGGAGACAAAATTTGCCAGTCCAGCAACAGTCATGGTCTGAGGTTGGCCCAGCACAATAGAGTTCTTCAGATGGAATACAAGCAGCATTATTACCATCGACTTCTTCAGGCCTGACACCGATAAAACCATTGACTTCTTCAGATGGTTCACCTACAACAGTACTGCCATCGATGACTTCGTCAAGGCTTCGTTGCTGTTACTGTGATAAGATATTTGTTTACAGCCAAAGTGCATAGAGGCATGAAAGAACTACTTGCGAGAAGGTACCTTCCTGTGCAATTCACCGATACATCATGTGCAAGAGTGTATTCAAATGTGGCGATCAGTTGAAAATGCATAAGGAAAATTGTATAGGAAGTGTTTCAGCAGCTAAGAACCAGCCTGTACTAGCAGTTGGTGAAATCACATCGAATGGATTCTACTTGAAACAATCGGCCTTCAAAGGAAGTTTTAAATATTATGTGGTTGAAATACTCTGTTGGTACGAAAGACATATGCACATACCTTGACCGCATTAAGCAAAGGATAATCAATCAACTAACAGAAAAAGTTGAAAGAGGTCACATAAAATATAATGTTTCGCTTGGATGTACCTACAAAGTCTCTACGTTTGAATAAAGCAATCAGCTGGCGACCTTTTAAAACTGCGAATGAAGCATTGCACAATGTTGATGGCATTCCAGAGGTTGAAGGCCTTGAAAAAAGAACTTTATTATGAAGGAGAAGAATATATGACCAAGGTTTCTGGTTGGATACTTGCTAGCATAGACTGCCTTGACTTGTATATAACCAGATTAGAGTATTATCTGAAGTAAAGAGACTATTTTTTTTATCTTAAACTTGTTAATATGATTCAATAATTTTTTTTTAGAAATGCGTTTTTTTCTTTAATTTTATAAACCTACCATAATGTTTTTTCTTAAATGGCATGAGGTGCAACAGTCTTTAACGATATTTACACAAACACACCCACTATAAATTAAATAGAGTTCCTAGATGAGTGCAACAAAATTGGAGAAAAATATAAATTCTACACAAGTGGTTAAGTCCCACAATGAGGTCGGGTTAAGTGATGGTTGGTTTGCAGAATGGAATGGATGTGACTGAAGAAAACTTTAAATCCAAGATGGTAGTTCAAGGGTAATCAGCAGGTTACTAACTCTATGTAGAATGACAGAGCACGATGCCAAGATGGCAGGGTTGATCGAAGGCGACTAAGGTGAAAAGGAATGAAAGAACATGAATGTAATACCTGGAAGTTTCTAGAAATGAATAGATGCCTATGTCATAGGGGTAGAGCAGGTGACATGATCAGTAATTGAGAAACATGGTGAAACAAAAGAAATGCGACTAAGATGAAAGGAAAACACGAAATAAAGGTGACTAAGGAAAATTAAATCAAAGATGGCAGACATCAAGGTGGAATTCAATATGGCAGTGTTAAGCGAAAGCGACCAAGGTGGAATGGAATGAAAGATAATGAGTGTAATCCTTGAAAAATTATGTAGATTAATATATGGTGAAGTTATAGGGGTGGAGCAGGCGAAATGATGAGTAATTGTGAAAAAAGGTGAAATGATAGAGCATGAGAAAATAAATCACAGATGGTGGGCATGCATTGACAGCAGGAGAAAATGAAAAAGAAGATGGTGGGAATGGAAAGGCACAGCATTAAAAAGTAGGAATGGAATGACAGAACTTGAGAAAATAAAATCAAAGATGGTGGGCATGGAATGGCAGAATAGGAGAAAATTAAATACAAGATGGTGGAATGGAATGGAACGAGAGAGCATGACAAAGTAGGAATGGAATGACGGAGTTTGAGAAAATGAAATAAAAAATGGTGGGCATAAAATGGTAGAGCAGGAAAAAGTGAAATACAAGATGGGGGGAATGGAATGACAGAACATGANTTAAAAAGTAGGAATGGAATGACAGAACTTGAGAAAATAAAATCAAAGATGGTGGGCATGGAATGGCAGAATAGGAGAAAATTAAATACAAGATGGTGGAATGGAATGGAACGAGAGAGCATGACAAAGTAGGAATGGAATGACGGAGTTTGAGAAAATGAAATGAAAAATGGTGGGCATAAAATGGTAGAGCAGGAAAAAGTGAAATACAAGATGGGGGGAATGGAATGACAGAACATGAAAAAATGAAATCATAGATGGTAGACGTTAAGGTGGAATGATAGACCATGAAATAAATGTGACAGAACATGAAAGAAATGTGACTGAGGCGAAAAGGAATGACAAAGCATGAAGTGAAAGAAGGTGACTAAAAAAATGAAATTTAATATGGCAGAAATTAAGGTGGAATTACAGAGCATGAAATAATGGTGAGTAATCAGAAAAAATGGAAGCGGAAACAATATGGTGGCGATGATGGATTACAAGATGGCAGCGATGACATAATTCAAAATGGCAGATGATGTAACACAAATTGGCGGCAATGATGCAATACAAGATTGTGACAAAGAAGTAATCTGAAATTGCGGTGATGACGTAATACAGGATGGTAATGTAATCCACGATGGCGATGGTCCGCACCGAAGCACCAGACTCTGGACCCTTTTTTCCCGGATCTACTAAATCTATCCACTATAATGTTTCTAATGATTCATACATCGAGAAAAAATTTCATTAAATTGTTAGGAATATATGTTGGTTTTACCCAATCGTTATTACAATTTTCCAAATAAACATGCTCTCATTATTTTAAAGGTAAAATTTTTTTTTTCTAAAAATTGAGATACATCACCACTATGATAGAAAACATTTTCGTTAAATTACGGAGATATACTGATAAAATATTTTTCAAAGAATATTGATAAAATTACACACACTCAGTTTTTTAAATAACAGACTTTCTCTAAATTTAACTAATTTTACACGAATTTTACACAAATTTTCGGAACCTCTCCGTAAATTTTCTAATTTTTTGTATATTTCCTTTTTGTAGAAATAAATAAATAAAAGTAAAATTTTATTATATCAGATTTTATTTGTGCATAAAAAAATCTTAAAACTTGAATTTTTTTCAATGGCATGTGATTGGAACATCAGTAAAAATGTTTGTAATCCGCGACTCTTGCCACTGCGATATAACCTCCCAGCACAACGTGAAGGGTAGGTTAGATAGGTTATACCAAATTTATAAACCTAGAAATAAAACTAACTGCACGACCGTCATTTATAATTCTATTAATTTATTCCCCTTTATTTAATTTATACTGCGTCCATGTTTTAGTGCATTACCCTTATATTTAAAAATAATAATTTTTAGTAAAAACAAAATAACTAACATGTTTATGATTTTATTGTACTTATATCTTAGTCCCACACGTGTATGTGTTTATAAGGTGAACTAGTTTAACCAGTTCTGCTCTAAAATATATAGTTTCTGAAAAATTTTGACATTAAATATTGTATGTTTAATAACACGATTTTTCGGTGTGGGACAGGAACAAACCCTATTTATACATTTCATTCATGATAATTAGGCTACACATCTACATTTTTACTTTTGTGTACAATTCTGTTGCTATTTCACGGGCTTATTTTGATGATTTTTTTCAAAGTAAACCATGGTTTACAGCTAAGTTCCATTTTATCTAATTACGGAGCGCCTTTCCGTTTATTAACTGTGTATTTCCGTAACAATTTTTGAAATTATAGAAACATAATATTTTTTAAGTTTCTGTGAATACTGCTGTAAATACATGGAGAAAATGTTGGTGATTTGTATTTCGTTGTGGTCTTCAACAGTGCTGTATTAACCATGAGCTAGCGATACTTTGACCAGCTATAGCCACCTTCATTCTCGAAAAAATACACTTCAGAGAAAAACTGAGAAGGCAACTCCCATACACACGAACATACGTTTCTTAAAGGTTGTTCTTTTTAAACAGTTAGCACTTAGAAACGTTAAGCAGATTTTTAAAAATAAAACGTTAATTTTTACTAAAACTGTGGACACGGTATGCCTGCCAACGGTGATGCGAAATCCTACGTGGCTCGCTAGACATAACACGTCATTCTGCAGGCGTGCTTTAGCGAGGGCGGGTTCCAGGAAGTCACATCCTGCATCACCGTAGCGGACGTTGTTTGTTGTGCTTGCCGGCTCTGGCGATGCCAGCGGCGGATAAAGTCTACGCTGTCGGGCGGTTGGATATTCAGCGCCCGCCACACTTTACTGTCCCACTGGGAACAAAGAGCGTCAGTCTCCCGCGCAGACGAGTTCAGGGTTGCAGCGCACGAACTTGGCGCTACTTTGGGCCTGTTACAAGAATTCAAAGGCTTTCTTCACAGGAACTCGGTTATCGTGCAAAATTATTCTTATCTAAACAAGTGAGCAGTGCAGTCGTAAACCAAACTGTCAACTACCTAGCGATTTTGTAAACTATATATTACCAGCAACAGGTTATACTACTCAATGTTTTATGCGAGGAAGCACAGTTTATTTCCGATTATTGCGTATCAAAAGAAACTATTTTGTACCGTTGTTAAGTTGAAAGCCAAAGAAGAATACCTATAAAATATTGCAAAAAAGTGTTTAAATCAATTACTACTGAAAATTATTTCTGAATGATGAAAACTTTCCCCCGCAGATAGCAGATTCCACGCAACAGACAGCTGAACTCCAGTACAACTTTCATGGAAAATATTTAAGACAATTTACACAATAATGGAAGGCGATTTTTATTGGCGAGCACGCGTGATTTCCCGTACTTGAGGAAAGTGTGTGTGTGTGTGTATATATATATATATATACAATAAATACACAGGATGTACATAAATTAAACGCCCAAACTGCGAGAGGTGATTGCTTATGAAAAATAAAGTCGAAATAAACGGACACTACATGCCTAAACAAAATATTAAAGGAGATACGAGCGTGTGAAAATTGGGTTTTGAAAATGTATTTTCGCTGAATGTCTTATTCTTTCAGCCAGCGGTAGGGATGGTAACGATTAACCCACAGTATGTCCCACATGGTTGAATGGGACACGCAATTTGGCGCGCTATGGAGCGTGTACTAGTGGAGGGAATGTCGATGTGTTGTCGCATCACTTTTTCAAGCCGAACAGTGCGGCCAGACCAAGGACGGACAGCAATACGCATGTGTCTCCGCAACATGGGAAGCTTAAGTCACCTTATTGCTGCGGACTTTTTAGGCGTTGTACAAGGCATTCGGCACAAATACGTTTTCAAAACCCAATTTTCACAGGCTCATATCTCCTTTAATATTCTTTTTAGGTATATGGTGTCTTGTATATTTTAGACTTTATTTTTCATAAGGTATCTCCTCCAGCAGTTTGGGCGTTAAATTTCTAAACATTCTTTATATGTGCCAAAATGATGAACACATTTCACAGCCGTCAACAGAAAACAACGACATGGAATGCCAGGTATAAACTAAAACGTTCCAAACAAATTAAATAAGGTAATGTACTCACATCTACGTAATGTACGCAACGTATTAAAAAATGGTTCTCGGAATAAGACAGAAGGTTGTTCAGGAAGTAAAGAGCGGTAATTTTAATATAGATTATCTCTAAATAACACTGTTTTGAAAATACGTACAGAAAAAAAAATTTATTGAATAAAAATTCCACTAGTGATTTCGCTCAGTAAATATTAGCGTAGGCCTACGTGTCTTTGGAGAACCAAATCTGAAAATGGCGTATTTGTTCGTACTTAATATAATCACGTAAGTATTTAGTATACATATTATGTAAACATTATCAGCCAGAAGTCACTAGACACTAAAAGTCGCCAACATCGCGCGTGTTATATTGTTTCGTTGCGTCCACAGGCATGGCCACGCTTGTTATCTACACACAAACCGGTGCTGAGATTTATATTTTTAGCCTCCCTGTACACATGCGCTGATACACACATGTAGCTTATAAGGTGAAGGAAGGGAAGGGGGGGATCTAATACCAGAGCTTCGTGCTTTGAAACCAACGTCTTATCGATTAAGGTCATGGTGTTAGGCCTCGGCATTCAAAAACGTAGAGGTGACTGGTAATGCATACAGGAGGAATGTGCTGCTCTCAAACCGCCGACTGAAGCATGCATACTATTCTGAACAGGGAGCTGTAATTCCCGATGGACATATAGGACGTGAGGGCAAGCATTTATATCCAATGAATTTTGTGTCGGAACAAACGGTGACGCAGCGAGTCGGCGAAGTTGGCTGTGCATGCACCTGTGAGGTGGGCAGTGGGTAGAACACTTGTAACTGCGGGATACTAATGCTACGTGTCACTCGCCACATTGCATTAGTTGAATAGACATGACACGTCGCAGTGTCGGTGTCGTGCTCCACTGTCGGGCCGAAAAATCTGAAGAAATAGACTTCAGAATAAGAAGAAAACTGGTAAGTATATTTATAATATTGTAAACTCGGTAGTGTCGCAAAAATGTGAAAAAATAATTATGTTATATTAAAATAGAAACTATATCTGTAATAGCAAAGAAACATATGGTTCTTAAATTACATGTACACTCAGTGCGCAGTGATGCCGAGTGGAAGGAATTAACAGGAATACTGCTCACCAACAACAAAACAGTAAATCAAGGTCATGTACACTCATTGCGTGCTTCGTGGAAAATAATGAATAGAGTACACCACGCTAAGTTTTGATCAGGCATTGAACTTTCTCAGCCTATATCGAGTGTGTGTGTTTTTTTGTATATGTGAGCAATACTCAAATTTGACAACTATTCAACCTGAGTGATACGGAATGGTGAAATTCCTTTCTCGGAAATCCTACACACGAATGACATTGATTACAAAATGGAAGAATGAACTAATACAATTTGCAATGTCAATCAAAAGAAAAAAACAGTAAAAGCAATAAAGATGGTGATGAACCCAGAAAGAAACTGGAATAAAATAAGAAAGCCCAACAAGCACATATCGAATTGGATGAAAGAGGTATATCCTCTCATACCAAAAAGGATTTGTATGACATACTACAAATCTAAGATGATATTTACCCGATTAATGACATTGATGATGATGGCCGGGAGGATGAGCGAGGTCAAGATATGGACGAAAGAGGCTTGAAAAATTCAAGAGCTGAAGCAGATACTCTCTTCGCAGCATTACTGGACTACTACACAGCTGGACAAAGGGAGGTTTACAAGGGCAAATGGAAATTATATATTACCCATGTTTTATAAGAAGATATCCCTACTCGATAAAGTATTGCAAGAAAATGCCAAATAAAAAGGCTTTGTAACAGGAATTGAGACTGGAACCAAAACAAAGGACAAACTGCAGGAAGAAGAACGACCGAAACCTACCTTTGCATCGGTATTCAAAGGTAAGAATAAACAACCAGAGCTTGGACCAACAAAAAAGTTAATATTGACTTATCCCACAAAGGAAGACCAGACCAGTGAAACAACCAAGAACCAAATAAAGGAGGAGATCAATCCAGTGGAAGAAGTAAGGAAAGTAAAGAATTTGCGTCGAATTCGAGACGGAAGGGTACTCATTGAAGCAGGAGATGATGCGACAATTGAGAAAATAAAAGCAAATGAGAAACATAAGAGCCTAGGTCTGAAGCTTGACCAACCAAGGAAACGAGGACCTAAAATAACAATTTATGACATTCCAAGAAAGGAAGATGATCAACTACTCGAGAAGATATGGAGACAAGATATATACGAGAACGGAATCACCAAAAAAGAACTTTTGAAAGAGACGAAAGTAAGACTAAAGACGGGAAAAAGCAAGGAAAATGTGAATATATAATTATGGAAGGACCAGCCAGCTTTAGCAACATTTTGATCAAGCAGAAAACAGTATGTGGGATATGCTGCTTGTAAAGTACGCGACTTCCTAATCCCAATGCGTTGTTATAAATGACAACAATATGGGCATCAAAGTAAACAATACCAAGGAAATGAAATATGTTCAACATGTGGAGAAGAGGGGCACAAGTATTCAGACATGATTAAATGTAAATGATATAATAAGAATACAGTATGTGCAAACTGCATACAGGATAAAATGGAAAATCACCAGCAGAGAGTAGACTCAAAATCCTGTCCTTTCTATGACAAAGCATTTGAAATGGAATTGGAGAAGACCGACTATGGAGACGTCTGAACACATCCTCAGAATAGGACACATTAATTTGCAATGTTCTACAGTAGCTACAGCAGAGAGAGTGACTATAACCAGTGCGAGGAACCTAGATGTAATACTCGTATAAGAACTGTCCCCCTTGCGAGGAAAAAAAATAGGTATTCCAGGACTAGTAATATCAACAGGCGAAAAACCAATGGCAGCAATATGGATTCGAACACCTGACTATGAATAATGAGTATGAGCTTATTAAATAATGGACATCATAGCTGTGTCTAGCTGCGAACAAGTACCAAAGGAATATACATAATGAGCTCCTACTTCCAATATTCGGACCAGATCCAAATACACTTTGAGAAGTAAGAAAAAGTAATACAAGTGTTAGGGGGGGAGAAGCTGGTCATTGGAGCTGATGTTATTGCAAAATTGCGAGAATGGTTTGCAGAAGAAACGGACGACCGTGGCATGGCAATTGATCGCTTCCCTTTAGCGAACGATCTTTATGCCGTGAATCAATCGGGTAGCCTTCCCACGTATGTTTCACCTGAACATGGCACAGAATCCATGATGGCCAATACTGTTGTAACCAGGAAGGCAGCAAGAGTTATTGACTTTTGGACCATTGTTGAAGACTCAATAAGCGATCACCGATTAATTATTTTTGAGGTAAAAGAAAATCGTGGACGAAAAAGCAAAGACACTCCTATGACAATATACATACACCATGATGCGAATTTGAGGAGATTTGATGAAGTGCCAATGGAGAAACTCCACAAATACAGAGCTGAAAATTCGGAAGATCTACACCAGAGAACAGAAGACCTAACAAGATTAATCCAGGAGACATGTGACAAGGTTCTACAAACCTCAGTACCAGGAGTCCCACTAAATAACTGGTGGGAATAACTCCTGGAGAAAGTTCGTAACAGAGAAGGGGAATGAACACCCATGTGAACTTGTATATAAGATACTAGTCTGCAAAAAAGTGAAACAAGTCATGAATATCCTGAAGGTTACTGGCAGAACTATTAATGATATGAAGGAAAAATCAGAAAAACTAGTAAAAACCCTTTTGCCAGAGGACATAATCGAAAATGAAAATGAAGTACATAAAGAGAAAAGGAATTCCATCAAAATACTGCCAGAAACTGAATTAACATCTAAGTTTACAACGAAAGAACTTGACCAAATAAACAAAGATATTTAACTAAGGAAGGCTCCAGAACATGAGAATATAACAACATAAATTATTAAAAGAGTTTAACCTCGAATAATACAAGATGTACCGAACATGATCAATTATGGATTGGAACGAGGATGTTTCCCAAAAATATGGAAAAAAAGGCATTCTAAGAGTACTCCACAAAGGTGGAGAAAAAGATCCTACAAGTCCTAAATCGTATCAACCATTAACATTATTACCAGTGATAGGCGAAATGATTGCGACACTGGTCAAAAAACGACTAATAAACTTCATGGATGCTACAAATGGATTACAACAGCGACAATATGACTTCAGGAAAGGTAGTGGTACAGAGCGAGCAGTCCTTGGAGTGATAATAGTAAAACCATCATCACAGACGTATTACCTAGGAATTTTCCTTGACATAAGAGGTGCATTTGATCACGAATGGTGGCCAGAAATATCACGACAACTAAAAAAGAAAGATTTTCCAAAAAACATCTATGGACTAATACTGAGCTACCTTGAAGATAGAATCAGTATATACAGAATGATTCACAGCACCCATATTACCCATTTTTCTCGAAAACAACACGATACGAGATGTTTGCGAAAAAAGTGTGATAACTATACACTATATGTAGCATCGATTAGTAGTAATCGCATTCCCCCGAACAGGCTGGAGGTATGGGTATGGAGGTTTAGCTTAGAAAATGGAAAAAAGAAATGTGGGTCGTAAAAGGTATCGTTGGATAGATCGTCTAAAAGAAAACAACATTTACAAAGAGACTTTTTTCTGATGTGCCTAGTTCACACACAATAAATTAAATCATCTGAGCATATGGTTTGTGACAGGCGTAGTTTACNTAGGAAAGATCGTCTAAAAGAAAACAACATTTACAAAGAGACTTTTTTTCTGATGTGCCTAGTTCACACACAATAAATTAAATCATCTGAGCATATGGTTTGTGACAGGCGTAGTTTACACAATGAAAATTGATCAATGAAGCATGTGTTTGGCGTGCATTCGTAGTTTACGTACAATCAAAATGACATCGGGTGTATTGTCAATACTGGTATGGTGTGACAGAACTACCGTGAACTGGGAACACTAATTCGCACACAGCACTCTTCATAAGTTTTCTAAATGTCGACCATCCTGTAACAGACACGACTCTGCTCCCCATCTTACATTCGCGGATGCTCGGTGGACCTCAGCACTGATGAGAGATCCACATGCTGCTCTGATTCTGTCATTCATGCAATGTAAATCGAATGACTGTCGGAATGAACATACTTTCGATTGTCAGTTAACTAGCATACAATACCTGCAGTTCCTGTAAGTTGTAGATGGCTTTTCTGCTTGCTGCTTAGTGATGCCTATTTCTCCGCGTTTGTTTAGAAACAACCTAATAATAACAGTTAACTGTATTCAATTATCATTGGTCATGCATAAACTATGCACGTCATGTACACAATGTGTGACATTACGGTATTGCCGGTTGGAGTGCGAGACTCGTTTTGATACTAGCAGTGTCCTGTGTGCCTTAGTGCATGGACTCGTGCAGTAGGTATTAGACTGTTTCTGAGCAAAAGCGGAGAATAATACAGCACTATGCAGCAAACAGATAAGCTTACAGGAAGTGCAGGTTTTGCATGCAAGTTAAACTGACAATCGAAAGGTCTTTAATTCAGACAGTCATTCGTTTAACATTGCAACCATTAATCGTGTGTGTTGTTTCAGTGCCAGACATTGCCTGTCTGTGGTGTCGCTTTCTGAATGGAATGCCGTTTACAAACGAAGAAGCATTTGACATGCTGATGATACTAGGAGAATGTGCAGGAACTACAGAACTGCTGCCCGTTTGTATGCAGAAAGATACCCACAGCGCGTCCATCACTCGTACAATGTCTCCCAGCGTCTTGCATGTCATGTGCGCACAACCGGGCNGACAATCGAAAGGTCTTTAATTCAGACAGTCATTCGTTTAACATTGCAACCATTAATCGTGTGTGTTGTTTCAGTGTCAAACATTGTCTGTCTGTGGTGTTGCTTTCTGAATGGAATGCCGTTTACAAACGAAGAAGCATTTGACATGCTGATGATACTAGGAGAATGTGCAGGAACTACAGAACTGCTGCCCGTTTGTATGCATAAAGATACCCACAGCGCGTCCATCACTCGTACAATGTCTTCCAGCGTCTTGCATGTCATGTGCGCACAACCGGGCTAGTGCAACCGACATGCAACAAACGTCGTCGCATCAGACGACCTGTGAGAGACAAGAGGACTGTTGATGTATTTGTTGCCATGGTAGTTAATCCTCATAATGATACACAGAGGATTGCTCACGACCCCGGATTGTCTCAAAGTACAGTGTGAAGAATCCTCGCTGATAATCGTTTACGTCCTTACCATGTACAGCTGCACCAAGAAATTGGGAATAATGACTTTCCTAAGCGCATTGGTTTCCATCGCAGCATTTTGTGGACTGACGAGGCCACATTCCAGAGTAATGGTATTGTTAACATACACAATGCCCATTACTTGTCTGCAGTCAACCCACATTGGCTCCGTCATGTGTATAATCAGTATGTGTGGAACTTTAATACTTGGCGTGGCCTTCTCGGACATCGTGTCATATGACCATTATTTTAAGGGCACTTGAATGGTGCAGCATAACAGCTGAACGAAGATGTCCCTCTCGCTATGAGGTTAACACTGTGGCTTTAACAGGATTGCTGCCCTGCTCATCTTTAACACAGAGCTCGACTAGTTGCTGACATGTCATTGCCCAGACGATGGATAAGACGAATGGGTCCTGTAGCTTGGCCACCACATTCTCCAGACTTGTTACCCAAATGTCTTCATTTTGTGGGGGAGAGTAAAATACATCGTCTACTGCATGCGTCCAACAACGAGGGANTTTGTTACCCAAATGTCTTCATTTTGTGGGGGAGAGTAAAATACATCGTCTACTGCATGCGTCCAACAACGAGGGAAGACAAAGACAGAATCAGAGCAGCATATGGATCTCTCAGCTGAACTGAGGTCTGTCGAGCAACCGCGAACGTAAGAAGGAGAGTAGAACCGTGTCTGATACAGGATGTTCGACATTTAGAACACTTAGGAAGAGTGAGGTGTGCGAATGAGTGTTTCCAGTTCCCATTTCACAGTAGTCCGCGCACACCATACCGGTATTTACAGTTCACCCGAAATCCTTTTGATTAAATGTAAACAAGGTATGCACACTAAAAAAATACGTTTCGTTGATTTATTTTTTTAAGTATTAAGAATAAATATAGTTCTTGTTCCGTTTTATTGTGTGTAAATTACGCGCATCAGAAACCATATGCTGGCATGATTTATTTTATTGTGCGTAAACTATACATGTCGGAAAACAACTGTCTTTGTAAATGTTATTTCCTTTTCGACGATCTATCCAACGATACCATATACGACNATACATGTCGGAAAACAACTGTCTTTGTAAATGTTATTTCCTTTTCGACGATCTATCCAACGATACCATATACGACCCCTCTTCCAATTTGCAATTTCAAAGTTCACCCCTCTTACCCCTACCTCTAGCATGTTCGGAGGAACAGAATTACTACAAATCGATGATTCATATAGGGTATAGTTATAACAATATTTTCGCGAACCCCCGGTGTCGTGTTGTTTCCGAGAAAAGGGGGTGATACGGGAGCTGTTAATAATCACGTATAATGACAAATCGATGGAAGTTTGGAAAACTTTGACGAGAGGTTGCCCGCAAGGCTCAGTCTTAGGGCCTTTCCTATGAAACGTCCTTTTCGACAATGTACTGCAGATGAACATACCAGCTGAATGTGAGATTTTGGACTATGCAGATGATGCCCTAGTCAGCAAACCGGCATGGAGCAGAAGAGATCTAGAATCCAAAACTGAGGAAATACTAAATAAAGTAGAAGAGTGGGGGGATGCTGTATAACTCAACTTGGCAGTAGACANGAATCCAAAACTGAGGAAATACTAAATAAAGTAGAAGAGTGGGGGGATGCTGTATAACTCAACTTGGCAGTAGACAAGACAAAAGCAATGCTTGTGGAGGATAACCTCAAGAGAGCACCGATAATAAGATTTCACGGAAGGCCCATCAAGCTGAAATACAAGGTCATGTATCTTGGTGTGGTTGTGGATAGTAAATTACGATTGATTCCATGACCACCTCAGATACAGCTGTATCAATCTACGACAAGATGAAATCGGTGTCTACAGCCTCTTGGGGACTTGGCTTCAAAACTATGATGTAATTTTATATAAGTGTCTTCACAGTAATTGTCATGTATGGAGCAACAGTGTGGTACAGAACAGCATCACAGGCACAGATGATAAAGTTAAAATTTAAGACAAGAGAGCACACTGTTGGCAGCTATGAAGGCATATTGCACATCCACGGAAGCCCTTAAAGTGATAGTTGGGGCAATATCCCTGGACCTTTTATTACAAAAAGAGGTGAGATAATAGAAATAACCGAAGGTAGAAAAGCATCACTCCAGTTGAAGAAGGAGAAGATAGAAGAAACAGTACTTCTGTGGCAGGAGAGATGGGAACGTTCTGACAAAGGTAGAATCACATATAACGTATATCCTGCTGTAGAAGAAGGACTGAATTACCCCTGGATCGCAAGAGAGCGTTATCTTTCACAGCTGTTGTCAGGACATGGGAACTTCAAGGCAAAATTAAACAAGTAAAATTTGGTGGAATCACTTAACTGTGTAATTTGTGAAACAGAAGATNTAAACAAGTAAAATTTGGTGGAATCACTTAACTGTGTAATTTGTGAAACAGAAGATGATGTCCAGCATGTAGTTCAAGAGTGTCCTAAATTTGAAGATATGAGAATCGAATTGAAAATGATGCTAGCAATGTCAGAAGGTGAGTATATTGACATTAGAAATATAATGAAAAGTAAAAAAAAATTTCAAAAATGTACAGATTTTGTAAGACTGGTCATCGAACGGTTGGAAGAGTTCGCCGAATGGTTAACTCACAACCAACACATGGTTGCCCCGTATTAAACAGATAATCCCGGAAGTGACAAAGTAAAACCGCTATAGAAAACCAGTAGTGGGAGCGGACCCACTACAAAAACCGGGAGTTTCGCGATGAAAAATCAGAATAAACATAATTAGGATAACGAAACTGGAGAAATAAACACGGAAGGAAAGCATCGAGACTAATACGGATGTAGCAATTGAAGAAGGGAAACGAACCTGGTTAAAGACGACTCTGCGCGATAACGGAACTTGAGATATGCTTACTTAGCCAACACTAATGGAAGGAGTTGTAATGTAATGCATAAATATATAAATAGTATTAGTAGTTAGTGTCACTAAAGAAGGCATAGTATATAGATTTAGAATTATCTTGATGTGTGGGGAATAGTGGTGGATGGCAGGTAAACTGCGCCACTTTCATACTCCGGGCAGCAAGGGAAACCACTTAAGGGTATAAACAGATAGCCACTTATGTGGTGAAATGTATGTAATAAATGGGGGAAAAAATGGTAAAATTGTTGTCGACAAAAGGAAGCATTAGGCCAATATTAAAAATTAAGGGATAATCAGTAAAAGCAAAGGATAACTTTACCCCTGCATTTCCCAAAAAGGGTACTGTTGTAGGGGTGGAAAGTCACACATGCGTGGTTCAACCTATGGCTAGCCATGTAAAAAAGTTGCATTTGTTAAGTATTTGCTGATTTAGTTTTTAGAAAGGAAAATTTCAGAAATGTGGCTATACAGCTTCAACTTCTTACATTTTATCTTTCATCTTACAGTTAATTAGGGAAATATTAAACATGCTTATTTAAAAAACTANTCTTCAACTTCTTACATTTTATCTTTCATCTTACAGTTAATTAGGGAAATATTAAACATGCTTATTTAAAAAACTACACAATATTTGAAATGCCAATAATTTATTAAACACGCAGAAAAAATTAAGGGAGGCGGAGGGAGTATATGCGACCACTCATATAATGTTATATCACTAACATAAAATGTTTCATTAATATCTCTGAAACAACAACTATGAGACAGAAATGAAAATTTTGTTCTTTATTTGTGAGATCTGCTCTCGAAAAGTTCATCATGGAAGCGTCATTACCTCTTCGCCGCCTTCGGTGGTGAATTATGGGTAGGCAGACGAGATTCCTTGGTGTGGCCGCCTAGCTCCCCAGACTAGATTGCCCCAGCTTATTGGATGTTTGTACGAGGTAAATAAATCAATATACGACGCTGGTGGGGTATCAATGTTCCTCTCTCTATGCACCAGACACTTAAATCGCATAGTATCAATGTCAAACATGCAGTAATGAGACTTCAAGCGGTTAGCATCATATTTGCGGAAAATCTGTAGCAAAGTACAATTCAGTAGTACTCCTCCTCTAGTATCGCTTGTATTCGGTTTATTTTTCCAGAATCTACAAAAAAAAATTGCAATTAGCGTAATGTCTAAAGTCCACTTCTAAGTAGTCTGAAGTGTGTTTTATTCGTAAAGATACTTACTGCAGACATGTAAGCAATTTAGCATAAAAAGGTAATTTTGAAGTAAGAGTAACGTACTTCAAATGTCAAGTACACTGGTGCCAATCGCCGTCTGATTATATACCTATGAAAACATTTCGACAGCACGGATGCGAGACCACTTTGGAAACAAATAACTAAAACGCTAACGAATTCTTGCAGCACTAGACTTTTTAATTGGGGGAATAAGTAGGGTGCATATGCAGTTTCTGAAACGATATGTACTTTCCAAACTTCTATGTAAACAGTAATTCTTACAAAACTTAAAAAAATAATGCTCAATGTCTTGCGGTTATGACCTGGACGCCCTTCTTAGATATCGAACCCAGAGGTACTTCTAGGCCAGTTTTTAATAGTGAAACTGATAAAAAGTTACATAAAAATGTCAAAAAGAAAGATGCATCCAATGGAAGAGGCAACAAAAATTGAGTGATATAAATTATGCATAATACATCCGACAGAAACGCACGGAAATGTGCAAGCTTCTTAGGTACGATGGCGTCCGGAACCACCGCTAGTTCGGTTTCCTAGCCATATGAGGACAACATTGTTGCGATAATGGCCACCGCTGACCTGAGGTGGTGACAGACGAAAGCCACTTGATAGTCCTCCAAAGGTAACCGTCACACGAAACGCGGAGGAGCACAGCAGAAAGAGGCCTGCGTGCACTACCTACACTTAGTTCTTAGTTCATGGTTAACTGGATAATTTAAATTAAATTAAACCTCTGTAAAAGTAAGCCTAGCTGTAACTTGTCACGTTTTCACGTAAATACTGACCTGAGTAGGCCTATTTGCAGTAATTTTGGCAACGTATGGAGAAAATTTGTTTCATGTTGTAAATTATTAGCTGCGAATTTCCGTTTAATTTACGTAGATTTAGAGTAACTACTGCCACAAAGTAACTTTGTTCATGCTTGCAACAATTTCACCGGTGTAATGCTTTAGACGTATGGAGAAAAATCACTAGGCCTAGGACGTTAACCCGTTCGTGTCCGAACTGATTTACAAGTGTAACAATCGTGTACTATTTTGGGATGCGATGCACTTAGCTTTAGCATGCATATCACAAAAATAATGTGCTGCGTTTTCTGTGATGTTAGCATTAACCATTAATACACTACAGCTTCAGAAATTTCTGCAAATTAGATGGTTAGAAGGAAGACACGCCAAACACAGGACACCGATTCCTCGCTGTGCGCATAAGTATCCTTCGTGTACGGAGTCTGAACGGGTTATTTTTAAATTAAGCGGAATTAAATGCAGAGTGTGGACAGAAGGAATTAGGCAGGATTTATTTACCAGTAAATCTACTAAAGTAGCTGTTTCAAAAGGGGACTTCTCAGCTCACCATGGGCGAATCACACGTACGGTTAACATTCCCCCGCTCCTCTTATTTGCCCACCGGCAAGCGTGCTCGCTAATAGGTTTACGGGAGGTTGCGTAGCGCCTGTCTGCGAGGACATTTGTCTTCTCGTCTTCCGTCCGCTACTGACGCAAGCAAGTCCGCCGTTTGCTGGAAGACCTTAAATCACAGCAGATATTCTGTCGTCCTTAGCCAAAAGAGGATGTGCCCGCGTGTATATGTATATACTGGATGGCCCACCTAACGTGGACACCCCCAAAATTTGCGGAATGGTTGCAGATCATGAAATGCGGTTTATGCTAAATGAAATTACGTCTGAGGGCAAGTAATTTGCCGCAAAGTGACTATTCGTAACACGTGTATGGAGAGAAATAATTAAACCACGTATGTTTTTTTTTCCTGGAAACATACATTTATTTCAACGACATCTGAAGAACGTGAAAAGAGGAATTCAGTGATATAGCATATGCGATGGAAAGAAACACAGAAACGCCCAGAAATAATGTGAAATTTGATTAAGTTAAGTGAACCGGTATCATGGGGCAGTGGACCTGTACTTACAGCTGTAAGCAAGCAACGCACATCGTGACTCATCCTGGCCGGACCGCTTTCTTATAGCAGGGAAGCTTATTATTTGATGGGGCCAAGGGGTACGGAATGCGATATTGGACAAAGGATAGCACCGCAGCGGAGGGAAGGCGGGCAATGTGAGGGAAAGTCTGATATCCGTCCTACTTATATTATAAATGTGAAATTCTGTGTGTGTGTTTGTTACCACTCAGCTCCATAACGGCTGAACGGATTTTGATGAAATTTGGTATGCAGGTACTTTAGGTCCTGGAATAGGCCATAGGATACGTTTTATTGCGGTGAATTGTACACTTCCTGTGGAATAACAATGAAACGTAATCCTGCAACAGCTGGGAACGTGACCGAACTCAGCTCCATAACGGCTTAACGGATTTTGATGAAATTTTGTATGTAGGTACTTTAGGTCCTGTAATACGAAATAGGATACTTTTTATTGCGGTAAATTGTGCAGTTCCTGTGGAATAACAACAAAATATAATCCTGCAATGGCTGGGAACGTGACTGAAATATTTTTTCCCTCTGGTGTCAGAGTTTATCAGGCCGCCCAAGGACCTCTGAAATGGCTTAACGACTGGTATCAATCGATAACCACCGATACCAAATATTTAACGTGCCCTCCGAAGCCCGTAAGCGCTCAGATGTTATGCCACTAATCGGTCACCCATTCAAATTTGTACCGCTAGGAACGTTGCTTAACTTTGGTGATCGATTAAGATTCCTCAGCCAAGCGCAAAAAGTGGTTCTCAGGTACACTTATTTCTAAAGTTACAACTTGATGAAACTCACGTTTTGATTTTCATACATCGACGCTGGAAAGCGGAAATACGGTAACTACGCGATAGTTGCACAGATATACTCTAAAAAAAAACAATACCCTACTTCTTGGCTATCGGGTAAAAAATATTTCCTTCCTTTGGGTTGCCGTAATCAGTTAAAAACCTAGGCCAACATAGTATAATTTTATAATTATGTTTACACATAAATGAATTATTTTTTCCCTACTTATTTGTTAGTGTATCACTGTTAAACTCAATTGTAACCGGGCGAAGCCAGGCCGGTACGCTAGTACATTGTATTTTAGTCAGATAGCAACGTAAATAAGGAGACGTGTTTCCAAGTCATTAACTGTACTGAGTAATGAGTGCGTAAATATGCACAACCAAAATAACACAAACCAACCGAAGGGGAAATGCAACCGTGTCCGCATGCATAGTACCAAATAGCTCAGTTATAGTTGAAATGTTTCAAATTAGGTATTTTCACAGCATGTACTCGATATGTTTACTATCGACAGCAATACACATCTGTAAACTCACATGTAGCGTGCGACGAGCAGCCTGAAATGTTTGTGGCTCATTGCCTCTGCAAGCTGCCACAATGCGTTCCTGCGTGTCTTCTGGCGTCATAGGAACCCTATTGTACACACAATCTTTCAGTGTTCCTTCAGGAAAACGTCGAGGTGTGTGAGATGGCAGGAGCGAGCAGGCCATCTTACAACACCACCACGCCCTAACCACCGGTTTTTAAACGTTTTATTTAACACTTGGCTTGCCACTAAAACAAAATTTGCAGGACAACCATCATGCTGAAACCACATTTCACGATGTACGTAGAGCGGTATGTCTTCCAGAAGTGCCGGTGAGTTCTCTCTGAGGAAATAGGCGCACGTACAGCTGGTCATTGTCCCTTGAATGAAGTATGGCCCTATGACGTAGACGCCAACTATTCCACACAAGACATTCAATTTCCACTGTCGCTGGTGCTCTACGTGCCGGAACCCACGCGGATTCTCCGTCGTTCAGTAGTGCATATGTCGTAAATTTACGTGCCTATGATTTGTGAAAGTCGCTTAATATACAAATAGTACTATGTTATTCAAAAAATAGTCTTCATCCCTTATAGACATCAGAACGAACCTACAAAACTTCTGGAAACACCTTCTTGTTATGCCTGATGAAGAGCCATGTGATATGGATGGANTGAACACGCTTCTGGAAACACCTTCTTGTTATGCCTGATGAAGAGCCATGTGATATGGATGGAATTTCCGTTGGCGTAGTATCCATAACACACTTGTTTTACTTATTCCTACGAACCTCGAATGATCTCGCGTACCGATGTGGGCGTTTGCATAGACACGCGACAACACATCGTGTTGATGCTTCTCGCCCGTAGCAATCTTTTGTTGCACTCGTGTTGTGGAATTCCAATCACCTCGTGACAAGAGACGTGTGAAAATTCTTCGCATCGTTTACCGTGAGATGGACGTCCGATTAGGATAACTTTCACCATACATTTGGACGGCTTGTTTGGAATTTCTGCCACATTCACCTTAAAAAATTAGAGCGTCTAGTTTTTCCTCAATCGTGAACTTCATTGCGTGCATAGAGCCACACACTGCAATACCACTTACCATAACAGATTACGTGAACAGGAGCTGCGCTGCTATAAGGAAGCGGTTCCATCAGGATGAGTCACGGCACGTGTTGCTTGCTTACAGCTCTGAATGCAGGTACACTGTCTCATGCTACCAGCTCACCCAACTTAATCATATTTGCATATTATTTCTTGTCATTTCTGCGTTACTTTCCATTACATAAACTATATCATTGAATTCCTCTTTCCACGTACTTTCAGATGCCGTTGAAATAAATGTACGTTTCTAAGGGGAATGTAATATGTGGTTTAATTATTTCTGTGAATACACGTGATAAGAATACTCACTTTGCTGCAAATTACTTGCCCACGTACGTAATTTCATTTAACTAAAACAGCATTTCGTGTTCTACAACCGTTCCGGAAATTTTGCGGTGTCCGCATTAGGTAGACCATCCTGTATGTTCATGTGTGTATATATATACATATATACACATATATACACACTCATATATATGTATGGATATATTCATACATATACATATATACGTATATGTATATAAATAAATATACATATTCACAGAGGTGACAAAAGTCATGGGATAGAGCAATATGCAAATATACAGATGGCAGTAGTATTGCGTACAAAATGTATAAATGAGTAGTGCTTTTGTTGGGCTTTCATTTGTAGTCAAGTGATTCATGTGAAAAGGTTTCTGACATGATTATGGCCGCACGACGACAATTAACAGACTTTGAACGCGGAATGATAGTTGGAGCTAGACGCATGGGACAATCCATTTCGGAAATGGTTAGGGAATTCAACATTCCGAGATCCACAGTGTCAAGAGTGTGCCGAGATACCTAATTTCAGGCATAACCCCCCACCATGGACAACGCAATGGCCGACCGCCTGCACTTAATGACCGAGACAAACGACGTCACGCGTCTTAACAGTCACAATTGTCTGTTCGTTGACTGCGTGAAATAACCGCAGGAATCAATGTGGGACGTACGCGGACGTGTTCGTTAGGAAAGGTTTTTAAGGCCCGAAGGCCAGCACACCCTCCATCCTCCCGCACTGCATCTATACTCTGATGAGTAAGACATTGCACGGTCTTTCTCATCTTGGTCTTTTCGGGTCATTCACTTTTCTTACTTGCCATAACTAGGTATTCTACCGGTTTTCTCTTNTCTTTCTCATCTTGGTCTTTTCGGGTCATTCACTTTTCTTACTTGCCATAACTAGGTATTCTACCGGTTTTCTCTTCAAAAACCTGTCCTCCTCACCAATCAAGAGCACTCCAACTTACACTTGTTAAAGCCTTTACCTGAGAACTCTTTTATGCTTCATCAGAAATTCACCGATTCCATTTATTGAAATCCTGCAGTCTTCTACCAACTTTGGTGGCGAATTCACTCCACATATTGTACAGTGGNACCGATTCCATTTATTGAAATCCTGCAGTCTTCTACCAACTTTGGTGGCGAATTCACTCCACATATTGTACAGTGGTTTGTCATCCATTATATTTCCAGCTTCTAAGTGAATGCCCAGCTCTTCAGTTTTCTCTCTGAATGATTCTCTCATATATTCTGGTTTTAAACAGTCCATTAACACTAGCTGTGCGGTGTCGTGAACACCACAGACCTCGCGAAGCGGAGGTCTCACAAGCCGCAGGCTGTGTAACTTTGCCTTAAAGTTCCCATGTCCAGTAATTAGTTGCATGCTATAGAAGTTTGTACTTATCCATTTGCAGCTTAACCTTGATCTTATATCAGGAAGGAGCGCGAACGTCTGCCTTCCTTTGGTGGAGCTTGACCATCTGGTTTGCCATTCCCAATCATGCCATCATACAAAGATTCCTCATCTTCTTTTGACAGCCTGCCATCTCGCGATCTCTCCGCCACCAGGCCCCTGTATCTGACCAGCAGGTTCATAGGCAGCACCCCAGCAACAACCGGAAGATACTTGTTGGGTACAGTCTTATATGCTCTTGTAACAGTCAGCAGAGCAGCCCTCTGTGCACTAATAAGTTTCCTCTTGTGCCACAAAAGTTCAGCACGGTGGTGCCACATAACATCTCCGAAGGAAATAATTGCCTCAAACACCGCTATATATATGGTACGCAAGGTACCATAATTTAAGCCCCAACTGGTGTTACCAATCCTTCTCAGTTTTTGAAACACCANTTGTGCCACAAAAGTTCAGCACGGTGGTGCCACATAACATCTCCGAAGGAAATAATTGCCTCAAACACCGCTATATATATGGTACGCAAGGTACCATAATTTAAGCCCCAACTGGTGTTACCAATCCTTCTCAGTTTTTGAAACACCACCACTGCCTTCCGTGACACATACTCCACATATCTTAGAAAACTCATTCTATCATTCATCATGACTCCCAAGTACTTGAATTATTGTACATGCTTAATCGAGCATCCCCCGGAGCACACAGTCGGGTATCTTTGCAGCTTCCCTTTAACCAACATTATTTTGGTTTTCTTCGTGGAGAATTGCAATTTTGCGTCTTTTGACCAATCCCAGGCCTTATCCATTATCATGGTCGCTTTTGTCTCGAGTTATTTTCTTGAATTGCCTGACATAAGCACCAGACCATCGTCCGCATACCCGAATACTGTGCACCCCGTGGGGAGTTCNCCATAATTTAAGCCCCAACTGGTGTTACCAATCCTTCTCAGTTTTTGAAACACCACCACTGCCTTCCGTGACACATGCTCCACATATCTTAGAAAACTCATTCTATCATTCATGATGACTCCCAAGTACTTGAATTATTGTACATGCTTAATCGAGCATCCCCCGGAGCACAGAATCGGGTATCTTTGCAGCTTCCCTTTAACCAACATTATTTTGGTTTTCTTCGTGGAGAATTGCAATTTTGCGTCTTTTGACCAATCCCAGGCCTTATCCATTATCATGGTCGCTTTTGTCTCGAGTTCTTTTCTTGAATTGCCTGACATAAGCACCAGACCATCGTCCGCATACCCGAATACTGTGCACTCCGTGGGGAGTTCCAACTTCAAGAAACCATCGAAAAGGATGTTCCATAGGATCGGTCCTAGGACCGATCCCTGGGTCAGCCCTTAGTCAGCCTCTTCTTCACTTGGATGTTCTTATTAGTGTAAATACTCCACCTGTTAGCAAAAAAATCCTGGATAATCCTGTAAATGTTCGCAGGCCATTTCTTCATCTTCAATCTCCGCATCACTTCCGGTGACCAGGCATTGTCGAACGCTCCAGAGATATCGAGGAAAACAGCCATTATGTTTTCTGGGGTGACTTTCTTATGTTCTTCATGACATCGGCCAGTGCGAAGTCTGTCCCCGTTCCTATTCTGAAACCATACTGGGATTCATTTAGCGTTCCTTCTGCTTCTAAGGCCATAGTAATCCTTCGATTGATCAACTTTTCGTAGACTTTGCCTAGCGCCGGAAGCAACATCAGCGGCTTGTATGATTTGGGGTCATCCAGGTCCTTTTTATTCTCTTTGTGCAAGATCGTCAAGCAACTCATTTTCCAGAGGGAGGAAAACACTCCGGTTTGTGTTCGTTAGGACAGTGCGACGAGCGTTGGCTGTACTGGGCTATGCCAGCAGAAGACAAACTCGAGTGCCTTTACTAACAGCACGACATCGCCTGCAGCGCCTCTCCTCGGCTCGTGACCAAATCGGTTGGACCCTAGACGACTGGAAAACCATGGCTTGGTCAGATGAGTCCCGATTTCAGTGGGTAAGAGCTGATGGTAGGGTTCGAGTGTGACGCAGACCCCACGAATCCATCGACCCAAGTTGTCAACAAGGAACTGTGCAAGCTGGTGGTGGCTTCATAGTAGTGTGGGCTGTTTTTAAATGGAATGGACTGGGTCCTTTCTCTGGTCCAACTGATCCGATCATTGGCCGGAAAGGGTTATGTTCAGCTACTTGGAGACCACTTGCAGCCATTCATGGACTTCATGTACCCAAACAACGATGAGATTTTCATGGATGACAATGCGCCATGTCACCGAGCCACAACTGTTCGCGATTGGTTTGAAGAACATTCTGGACAATTCCAGCCAATTATTTGGCCACTAAGATCGCCCGACATGAATCCAATCGAACATTTATGGGACATAATCGAGAAGTCAGTTTGTGCACAAACTCCTGCACCTGCAATACTTTCGAAATTATGGACGTCTATAGAGGCAGCATGGCTCATTATTTCTGCCAGGGACTTCCAACGACTTGTTGAGTCCATGCCACGTCGAAATGCTGCCCTTCGCCGGGCAAAAGGAGCCCCGACGCGATATTAGGAGGTATCCCATGACTTTTGTCGCCTCAGTGTTTATACACATATAAAGGAGATGGACAAAATAATATGAACACCTGACATATGCACAATATTTATTAATTAATAAGGTTTTGGGCCACCATTTTCTTTTACAACAGCTGCAATTCTTTGCGGAATATATTCGTAGAGTGTCTGAATAGTTTCCATCGGTATGTTGTCTCATTCTAGTACCAAAACATCCGCCAATTCCTTCAATGATGTTGGAGATGGAAATCTGCTCCTCACTCTCTGCTCTAAAACTCCCCATAACGGTTCAATTATGTTGAGGTCTGGCGATTATTTGATGATATTCTGATGCTCCTCAAACCAAGACTGAATCTTTTTGGCTGTGTGTATGGGCGTATTATCATCTTGGAATATGATTGTGTTTGGCAGCAATATGCTAGTCATAGTAAGAACTTCATCCTTGAGGATGTCGAAATATTCATTCGCAGTAATCTGGTCAGTGATTGAATGAGAGTACAAGCTGAATACCACGATATAGTCACCCAAATAATAAAGGAACCTCCCTCATGCTTGACTGTAGGAAGCAGGCAGTCTGGATCGTAGGCTTCTTTTGGGGTTCTCCATACATAAACCCGGCCGTTTGTAGGAAACAATGTAAACGATGATCCATCGGACCAAACCACATTCTTCCAATCATCAAGTGTCCCGGTTTTATGTTCGTGGCACTACTTCTTTCGCAATTTAGGGTTGGTTTCCGTTATAAAGGGTTTCGCAATTGCAGCCCTTCCATGAATGTTAGCTTTGTGGAGCTCACGCCGTACTGTTTTTGTCGAAACTGTATTACTCAAGTGAGTGTTGAGTTCTGCTGTCACTTTTGCCGCGGTAGTTTTAGGTTGTCTGGCCACAATTGTTTTTAATGTTCGTCGGTCTCTGTCAGTTAACTTTGGGTTTCGACCATTATTCCTATTCATCGATAATGTTTTACCATGTTTTGTGTATGTTGTCATTACCGTGGATACTGTCGCTCGTGAACCGTTAAACAATTCAGTTGTTTTCGTCACAGACGCTCCCGCTAACCGAGCACCAACGATTTGCCGTCTGAGAGATCACACATTTCACCGATCACTTGTTTTAACCGTCGCATAAAAAAGCGTATAATACACTGAAATATAACCTACAAGACTTGGCACGTAAACTGTGCAATACATACGCGTCGCATTGTTTACACGAAATCAGTGTTGCCAACATGCAACAAAATATACTATATTGCATGGTGTTAATATTATTTTGTTCATTCCCTGTATCTTTACACATATATATACATATACATACACATATACAAATATACATACACATATACAAATATACATACACATATATAAACACACACATATATACACATCCTAACTTATATTATAAATGCAAAGGTGGGTTTGTTTGTTTGGTTGTTTGTCCTTCTTTCACGTCGCAACGGAGAAACGGATTGACGTGATTCTTGTACAGCGATAGTTGAAGGGCCAGGAAGTGACATAGACTACTATTTATCCCAAGAAAATATCTCATTCCCTCGGGGAAATTCTTATTGGAAAATGAAAAAAGTACACAAACGGAATAACAATGCAACGTCGCAACCGATCAACATATCGACGTAATTTCTTGCATAGAAATAGTTATAGGGCTGAAAGGTGATATTATCCACTTTTTATCGCAAGAAAATATCTCAAAAAATTTACAAAAGATAATAAGGAACCAATTCGGTAAAAACGTTTGCCGCCAGCGCGCTCTCTTGCAATACGCTGTCTAAACCGTTAAAGATGGAACAATATCATGTAGTGAAGAATTGTGTAGAATAAAAAGACATATAAAAAACTTCACGGTAGCATATATCTATCTATTACAGAGAAATACTAAGAATTGATTTTACCTTTTAATTCACCAAGACGTTGAGTTTTAAAAATGTACAGATTATAGAAGGATTACACTCAGTATAATTCAATTTAATTAATATATATATATGTATACATACACATGTTTATACACATATATACATATATGTACTTATATATGTAAATCTACAGGTGGTCCATGTAACGTGAACACCCCCAATAAATATATATTTAATCACATATATACACNTGTAAATCTACAGGTGGTCCATGTAACGTGAACACCCCCAATAAATATATATTTAATCACATATATACACATATATATCTTACATAGAAAAAGTTCTAGTTGAAAAATTACAAAAATTCTTACAATTTATTCGGTTCGTCGATTTTGATTTTATTCGAATTGTTAATGTTTTGCTTTTATGATGAAGGAATAACAGTATCGCAGCAAAGGGTACAAGGGGTTTGGACTCTGCCAAAGTAAAAATACTATCGAGTAGAAAGCAAGGAAAAGTAACAATCGGAAACCAAAGTTGTCAGATAACATTTTGAGAAAACATGTTGTATTGCCTATTACCTGATTGCTAACGTGGTTACTCGTACAGCATTTTCTATGTTCCTTTCTATTTTCGTCTAATATCTGATGTTAATTTTATAATTTAAGCACTACTTATTATATATTCTTTAACTTCCATTTCACCGTGTAGTGTTTTAATAAGTAAACTAATAATTCATTACATTCGCCACGGTGGCAGTGTAATGTAAAATTACATCATATGGCATGGGTCAAGCTAGAACTTCATTTTTAATTAAACATTTTGACCATTAAATATTTATTGGTTTCATTTCCACGCCTTAAACGCATATTCATATTTGTGTAATGTTGTGTATAATGTATTCGGCAAAAATTAATGTTTTTTAAATTTAATTTATTAAGTATTTCTATTCTCTTCCAGAGCGACTAGTGCCTACATCTCCAGCCGTCCCAGTTCTACACCACCTACTCCCATACTGACACTCATCAAACAAAATTTCTGCACACACGTCTAGTGGGCGGCTTATACTCTGTTAAAAATTATTGCACTTCACATAAAACACTTCTAGAAACTAGATGCCAAAAAAAAAAATTCGTTGCGCTACAACATTTTTTCTTGTAGAAATTGCCATGAATATTTTTGTGGTAATACAATTTAAGGCATGTATTTAAACTAACACAATCGAGAAGGACAAATAAATTTTTTTATAATGCTCTTGAAAACCACTGCAATGAAAAAAATTATATAGTAAAAAAAAATTATTCAAATTAAACTCGCAATTAATTGTAGAATATATTTTTTTATGAACTCTGCGTCGGGATGACAATTTCTGGCATTGCAAACCAACATTTTATCAATACAGCCTTNTGTGTATAATGTATTCGGCAAAAATTAATGTTTTTTAAATTTAATTTATTAAGTATTTCTATTCTCTTCCAGAGCGACTAGTGCCTACATCTCCAGCCGTCCCAGTTCTACACCACCTACTCCCATACTGACACTCATCAAACAAAATTTCTGCACACACGTCTAGTGGGCGGCTTATACTCTGTTAAAAATTATTGCACTTCACATAAAACACTTCTAGAAACTAGATGCCAAAAAAAAAAATTCGTTGCGCTACAACATTTTTTCTTGTAGAAATTGCCATGAATATTTTTGTGGTAATACAATTTAAGGCATGTATTTAAACTAACACAATCGAGAAGGACAAATAAATTTTTTTATAATGCTCTTGAAAACCACTGCAATGAAAAAAATAATATAGTAAAAAAAAATTATTCAAATTAAACTCGCAATTAATTGTAGAATATATTTTTTTATGAACTCTGCGTCGGGATGACAATTTCTGGCATTGCAAACCAACATTTTATCAATACAGCCTGTTCGGTTGATTATACCTACCCACAGGTATAATACACATAACAGCGTGATCGTATGAGCTTGGAAAGTAAAGTAAAAGGCAATTAGGTAACTGTTTTAAACTCGAAAGAACGCTGAAAGAACACATTTTCCCTCAACTCAATTATTATTCAATAGTACATAATCCGTAAATACAATAGTTTGTCTTAAGTGAAATAGGTATCACAAAATGAAACTCTTTGTAACTTTGACTTCGTAGGTCCGTACAATTTTATTATAGTTTTGTTATAAATTCTGGTTTTGTCACGTTCCAAAGAAGACGTTTTACAAAGGATATTGTTGTATTTTTACAAAGTTTAGAAAATGCACAAGAACTTTCGTCAGTAAAACATATCACATTTTTTTACAGTTATGTGATACTAATCTATTATAACATGTTCCTAACGTGCCCGTAATTTGAGGCCAGGACGTAAAGGTTCCAAAGGTCTCTATCACGGAGGTCGAATTAAACTGTTTTTCTGTAGTCGGTTCACGACTGGAAGAAACTTTTGAAAATCAACCTATGAAAAAACACCCTAGCCGTTAGCGACATGCATATAACATAAACAGCGGTGAGCGCGGATACAGTTATGCCGTTAGGTTGCCAGCACAAATAGAGAAAATAGTTCCAAAGTTTTAACGTAATTCTTAATATATCGCTTACAAATAGGTGTCGAAAAGACTTGTATCTTATTATGCCAATTATTAATGAGGCGATGCTAACGTATTTAGATTTCAGCGTTTCTTGCATAGTCACATGATCACGCTGAAGGTGAAAGTAACGCGCCCATTTGTTTACTAATCATTCCTTGTGTTGTTGGCGGAGTGTGGTTGACACACGTTCCAGAGAATTTGTGAGATTATCTTTTTTAACCTATAATAATTCATTTATTTGTCTTGTTTTACTAATATCCGCTATTTATTATTTGGTTTTCAATAACGTATGATTTTAATTAGTGCTCACTTTTTCGTTGTACTGATTTCTTTTGTTTTTATGTGTTTCGTGCACGTGTCTTTCCTTTGCCACTCTTTTATAACGTTGCAGTATTTGCACATAATAATTGTTTTTACATTGTCGAAGACGTAGAATCCTTCACTCGCAAACTCTGCCGTCCTGTCGAAAACAGTCACAACCATTTTTAAATAACGTTTTACATTGCGCGAAACTTCCGACTCAGTCTACCACCACGTCATTTTAACGTCTGTAGCAATTTCGATCAATACTGATGATCTTGCCTTCGATGTACGGGAATTTATCGAAAGTCACTAACAATCGATTGTAAATAGACAACAACTATCGATTCATCAAAATACTCGCATTTTGGGTTTATAGAATGAAATGTTTTTCGCTGGCATCGCATATTCTTTTGTGTGAAATTCTCAAGATTAAAAACTTTACGCTTGTGGAATAACCATTATTAATATATACATGACGGTTATAATGGGTACGTGCATGTACGAACACATGTACACACACACAGTGGAATGTAAACATTGCATGTAAACATTGCCATGTGACTGCCACATGGAAATGTTTGTTTACCTTTGGCGGAAGGATCCGAAATGGGCTTGAAAGTAGATATTTAGCAGGGCTTCAAGAAAGTCTCTTCCAGTCGTGAACCGACTATATATTTTTACTTCCTCACTCAAGTCACGTTCAACGATGCATTAGCCTGCACACGTATTCTGTGCAATAAACGTTAAATGCATCATGAAGTAACTCGCTTTACATACGTCGTTTCATATCTGGCGAGCGACTTTACACGCTACGATTTTCTTCTGACGTTTAAATATTTTCCTGCGTAAAAGGTTGCTTCAATGGAGCCTTATCTGAATGTTTGCTACGACAGTTGGCTCGCCGTTTCTTAACGAAATACTGACATATGTTTTGCTTCATGCTTGCTTCGGTAACGAGAGCGTCGAACGGAACTAGTTGACAATTAATTAGCTGCGAAGCAATCTAGACGCCAGCAGAATCTGCTCGTGATGTGGCTGGAGGTGAAATTTTTTGGATGCCAATACACAAAAATACTTTCATACGCCATTTACATTTGCGCACTTAAAAGAGTAACAAGGGCAATAGTACAGAACCATTTTATTGTTATTAGCCCAGTCGTATTAGGGGTTTCACCTCGGAATAAAAGATAATAAGCTGTAAATTGGTATAAGCCTTTGTTTTGTCGTTCTTAATGTTGTCTCAAAAGTCACCAATGTTATCGTGTCCGCGTCTTAAGATATTGAAGGTCAAAGGTCATAAAAATCGGTTTTTCGCGAATATCTCGCTTTTTATTGCTTAAATAATATTTGCACTTATTATAAAAGTTGTAGAATATAAAATTATCTACAACTTCTGTTTGAACTTTATTTTCATACGATCAACCGTTTCTGCGGTAGACCGCAAAGAGTGCGCCGCGCACAGTCTGCCGCGTGCTGCGAACTTACATCATCACAGCATTTATACATTTTTAACTTGCAAATGTCGTGAAGAAATGACTGTGTTTTTCGTGTTTGTGATTACAGAAACTGCATTGGTAAGAGTAGTTAAGTAAGAATGATTTTCGAGGATAAATTTTGTAACAGTCTCTAATTCAGCGGGCACTACTTTTTTCGTGGCATAACCGGTTTTGTATTATATTTTATACATGTTAAAATATTTATTATGCATACAAGCAAAATGTAAAGGAGGTACGAATTTTATGATATAGTGTAAAACAGGCGAAAACATAATTGTACAAGAAATAATGTTTCATGTTATTTATTTAAAACAAAACCTATAACAGGTGACAACAAATGAGAAACAGCTATTGTTGGTAATTTTATTCTACCTAATTGACTCTTGCAATTTAATACGGTGCCTTATATAACATTATTTTATAGTTCCATAACTCATGAAATATATTGCAAATAGGNTTAATACGGTGCCTTATATAACATTATTTTATAGTTCCATAACTCATGAAATATATTGCAAATAGGAAAAAAAAAATTCATTTCAGCGATACACACCAGGTTAAATTATTTTCACATGCCAGAAGATGTGACCCCATGCCAAGTGCGAATTTTTATTTTTGTGTGCGGATCGTCCCCTCTTCCCCTTTTTCACATCATTCGTGAGTATCCTCCCCAAGGCATACCCGCTACGTCTCCAGGCAGGTGAGGGTGGAGGGATTGACAGCTGACTTGAACTGATGTTAACTGTTGGATAGGTCGGTGGCTNTAGTAGCCCTGATTTTCTGCATCCACAGCGGGAACCACAACCGTTTTTGCAATTGCAAAATATTATATTCAGTATTTCGGCTGGTGCTGGAGGCAATAACGTTCTTATGGGCTCCAGGATTTCATTTTCAAGCATCAAGCATTGTTTAATAATTATACTTTTTTAGTAAATAATTAACTTTATCCAACGTACTGATAACCGTAACTCACGCTTGACCTTGCATTAGACCATATATGACTGTGCGCGGCGCACTCTTTGCGGTCTACCGCAGAAACGGTTGATCGTATGAAAAAAAAGTTCAAACAGAAGTTGTAGAGAATTTTATATTCTGCAACTTTTATAATAAGTGCAAACATTATTTAAGCAATAAAAAGCGAGATATTCGCGAAAAACCGATTTTTATGACCTTTGACCTTCAATATCTTAAGACGCGGACACGATAACATTGGTGACTTTTGAGACAACATTAAGAACGACAAAACAAAGGCTTATACCAATTTACAGCTTATTATCTTTCATTCCGAGGTTGACCCCTTTTTTTACCTAATATGACTGGGCTATATAGCTGAAATTTAATTTACTGATTAAACAATTTTTCAGCCCAGCCACAGTTTGTACAAGTGGTATGTGAATATAACTGTTGAAAACTCCATTCAACCAGTGGGTTGTTTGGAGCTGTCGACTATAGCGCAGTCTATTTTGACAAGGTTAAAAATAACTTTACTATCTCTGTTTAAATCTCCCAAGGGTTGTTGTTTTCTAACTATTTTTGCAGACCTACTAGAGCCAAGATTTTTGATTATCTCTGCCATGGCATAAAGTTATGCGTGTAATTCATCACACCCATTCGTCTATGTTTGCGGGTAATTGTAGAAGTGTTACTTATAATTTATTGCAATTTGTTGTAATGTGTTATTGTGCAACTACATTTATTGTGCACTGCCGGTTTGAGTGCGCTGGGAAATGCACCCCGGATGAAGTGTGAGGAAAGTTATATATAGTAAAGGCAAATAAGGTGAAAAAAGGGGTAAACCTGGGAATGAAAGTTAGAAAGCTAAAAATTTGAGACATCTCTGTATTGACATTCTAAATGTTAGCTCAAATGTCGCATAGAATCTCGTGTCCGCATGTCAAGACATTCAAGGGCAAAGGTCGCGAAAATCGGTTTTTTGTAAATATCATGTTTTCTATGCTTCAAATGATGTTTGAAGTTATTACAAAACTTGTAGAGCATACAACTCTCTACAGATTTGGTTGTAGGCGATTAGTTATATAATTAACCGTTCTTGAGATAGAGCGCGAAGAGTGGGAAGCACCTATCCTTATATAAGATAACGTTATGTCAAATGTGGAATCCAATGCATAGTACAGTTTATAAAATCAATTATTAACTAAAAATATATCATAATTATTGAGGAACTTACATTATTATCCTATATACGGATAGGCGCTTCCCAATCTTCGCGCTCTATCTCAAGAACGGTTAATTATATAACATATCGCCTAAAACCAAATCTGTAGAGAATTGTATACTCTACAAGTTTTGTAATAACTTTAAACATCATTTGAAGCATAGAAAACCAGATATAAAAAAAAAAAAACAATTTTCGCGACCTTTGACCTTGGATATCTTGGCACGCGGACACGAAATTCTATGAGGCTTTTGATCTAACCTTTAGAATGCCAAAACAAAGATGTAGGCAAATTTTCAGCTTTCTTACTTTCATTCCGAGTTTGAATCCCTATTTGACTGGACTATAGCCACACTGGGATTCCGCGCAGATCTGCCGCGTGCTGCGAACTTACATCATCACAGCATTTATACATTTTTAACTTGCAAATGTCGTGAAGAAATGACTGTGTTTTTCGTGTTTGTGATTACAGCAACTGCATTGGTAAGAGTAGTTAAGTAAGAATGATTTTCGAGGATAAATTTTGTAACAGTCTCTAATTCAGCGGGCACTACTTTTTTCGTGGCATAACCGGTTTTGTATTATATTTTATACATGTTAAAATATTTATTATGCATACAAGGAAAATGTAAAGGAGGTACGAATTTTATGATATAGTGTATAAACAGGCGGAAACATAATTGTACAAGAAAAAATGTTTCATGTTATTTATTTAAAACAAAACCTATAACAGGTGACAACAAATGAGAAACAGCTATTGTTGATAATTTTATTCTACCTAATTGAGTCTTGCAATTTAATACGGTGCCTTATATAACATTATTTTATAGTTCCATAACTCATGAAATATATTGCAAATAGGAAAAAAAAAAATTCATTTCAGCGATACACACCAGGTTAAATTATTTTCACATGCCAGAAGATGTGACCCCATGCCAAGTGCGAATTTTTATTTTTGTGTGCGGATCGTCCCCTCTTCCCATTTTTCACATCATTCGTGAGTATCCTCCCGAAGGCATACCCGCTATGTCTCCAGGCAGGTGAGGGTGGAGGGATTGACAGCTGACTTGAACTGATGTTAACTGTTGGATAGGTCGGTGGCTGCGGGCTATTGCGTGAACTTTCTGGTCACCTCCACGCTTCGGCGGAATCCGAAGTGTGGAGAATGTTCTAGGTCAAGGCACCCGACACTATAAATATCGGTGTGGCTGGAGAAGCCGAGAGTCTCTGATAGCCATGTGGCAAAGTGTGGGAAAGAATTAATCGACGTCGAACGAAAGCATGAGGGACGGCGGAGGACAAGTGTGTGTGCGGCGGCTACGAGCGAGAGTGAGTTAGTGAGTGAAGAGATTTCGGCGGCTCTTAAAAGCAAGGTTTTGAGAGACGGTGCGAGTAATTGGGGTGAGTATGGAGCAGCGCCGGAATGGAATGGCGGGGGAAACGGGATATTACCGAGAAAACTCTCAGACCAGCAGCATCGTCCGGCACGATTCCCACGTGCAAAAATCTGGGAGCGACTCGGCCGTGGATTGAACCCGGTTCGCCTTGGTGGGAGACGAGCAGGCTAACCACTGAGCCACCGCGGTCACACGACCGAGAGTTCGAGAGTGCTGCGGAGGGCGAGTTACACGACGAGTAGCGCGCGAATGTGTGTTGAAGTGGCTGGGGCGCTCCAGAACGTTCCGGACATGAAAGACTGGCGATATCTGGATTTCAATAAGGTGGGACTTGAATAAGTGAGCGATACATACTTGAATGTTAATACTGGAGCTGTCCGAGAGCAAATATATAATTTTTTGTCGTAATTCTGTACATGTTAGAAAACTGTTTATAAAGACTTGTTTTAAGTGTTTGATTGTGTTAATTTTTGTGAGGTGAGAGACGATCATGTAAATATTAGCTGTAAATAGAACGTGGTAACCATTGCTGTCGAGATAGTTGGGGAGTAATTTTTTGGACTGATTATAAGTAAATTGGGAGATTAATTATTAGATATTTAATAAATTAAGACTTCTATCCATTAAACAACCTGGCCATGCCCACGGAATTGGAAAAATCTTAATAATATATATGTTCCGTTTTGTAAATCCGACTCAGAATTCTCTACGTAATTATCTGCCCTTCATGGTACTTAGATGGAATATTCTTAAAAGAACGACGAGAAGTTAACTTAATCGCTTAACATTCGGTAACTTGCTAAACATGTAAAGAGTAAGTTATATTTGCTGCCTGTAAATTTATATTATAAAGCATGTAGTTTTCGTTTCGCTAAAAAACGAACCATAACTATTGAAGTGACTGAAGTGTAGAATTTTAATGCGGTATTTAAATTAAACCTATCCATTTACGAAAATAAAATAACTTTTTTTGAAGGAAATATGAGTTATCTTAGTAATTCTCCGTTAGTATTAATTATTATCCAGTTCACGCGTGTTTATAGCCACTCGCCATGCCAATGGAAAAGTTTAGCTCAAAAAAAAATTCCGTAGCTACGTAGCATATTAGCCTTTTTCTCTGGAGTGTTCGCTACTGCAAATAAAGAATATATATATGGACGAACTGCAATTTCGGTAAGAGGAGAAAGTATATTGTGCTCCTTTCGCAATATCTGGCGACATCTTAACGCCCGGCAGAGCTGGCTGGCTGTTTACCTCTCGGATAGATCCCCCCTCTCTTTCTTCCACGTCGGTTGGCTGGATGGCTTATTGGAGCTGAGTGTATACACCCCCCCTTCTCTCTCTCTCTCTCTCGCCAGTTGTATCACCAGCCAGCGTGCACCCGGCCAAGGCACAGGACGATTGCCGAGACGTAAAAAGGTAGACGAGGGGGCAAAGGATAGGAAGAGCGGGGTCAGTCGGGCTTCAAAACACCACTTGACCCCCGGCAGAAGAAAGTAGGGTGAAACAGTAGGTGGGAGGGGGAGCTAGGTTTCTGTGTAAGGACGAACCTCCATCCTTCTGCAAACACAGCCCTGAACCACTCCAGCCTGTGCAGCGAATGTCAACGTGGATATAGCCCCCGGTTGAAGTATGTGTTCTTCACTGGCCATTCGCATTTCCTCTCCATTACGTCTCACCGGAGGTTCGAGTTGTGCCCGGTTCACTCGCCTCATGCACTTGGCGTCATGGGTAGATTGGCCAATCGGTAAATGCGAAAGAAACCTTTAATGCAGCCCTAGACTATGACCCCCCCCCCNAAAGGATGAGCAAGAATCTTCTAGTAATCTCCATCATCGGCGCAACCCTACATGTAGAGACGATTCTGGACCAGAGCTGACGACACTATAAATACAGCCGCAGAGTAGTAGTTTCTGTGGTAGCCATCTGGCTGAAGGTCGAAATTCAGGCAAAGTCTGGTGCAGTTAGGGACATCAGCTGAACGGACAAGATGACGTGGTACCCGACGAGTAGGTGCTACTGTGCACGGAGGCGCTCTATAAATTCCGGACTGGTGCAGTATGGACTGAATTAAGGTGGGACTACATAAACATGTGAAACGGACTTCACTGAAACTATTGGAACCGTAAAATACAAACTTATAATTTATAAAATAATTCAATATGTTTTGAAACACTGTTTATTCGGACTGATTTCAGTTNTCAATATGTTTTGAAACACTGTTTATTCGGACTGATTTCAGTTTTTTGATTGCATTAATTTCTGTGAGATAATGAACGATTATGCAAATATTAATTGTAAATAGCGAGTGATAGAAGTATTAATTTCTTGCGAGATATTAAGTAGAGAGTATTTTCTTTGCAGAGTTTGTAAATAAATTAGGAAACTATCAGGACTAATTTTTATACGTTCAATTTCAATTCTTTAGTTAGTAATTTTTTTGGAAATGAAAATTTTCTCTACGCGTACAGATTTTGGCGTTCTATTGTCATACTGCAGAAGGTTATGGTGAACTACTGCAGAAAAATTTCGCCTAGGAAAACTTGCAAGATGCAGTTATTTTCACCTATTAGGCGTTGATAGAATGAGCTGCTCTATTAGCGATGATGATTCTCGATGGTCGTGATCGCTCGAATAACGAGAAAGGCAGACTGATGATGGTTTGAAAGCCATTTTCACCATAACCCGACAATAAGTCTCCATGTAGATGTAGTTAAGAACTACCTGACCCGTCATCATAAGCCTACGTGCGACTTAAAACTCTCTCGTTTTCTCTACCTCTCTCTCTCTNTAAGAACTACCTGACCCGTCATCATAAGCCTACGTGCGACTTAAAACTCTCTCGTTTTCTCTACCTCTCTCTCTCTATCTCTTAATTATGTTTGCGTACAATTGCAGAATGTTTTAATAGAGCTAGTGAGCCAGTGGCCNCCTCTCTCTCTCTATCTCTTAATTATGTTTGCGTACAATTGCAGAATGTTTTAATAGAGCTAGTGAGCCAGTGGCCACAGAGTACTTAAGAATGCAGAACATAGAGGTGAAGCAGGCACTAATATCGCAAACTCCAGGCGCAGACTGCAACAAAATAGCGTCACTGGCTAGCAACATGTTGGAACGCCGTTCGCCAACCAGCGCCTGGCAACCTTGCCAGCCGGCAATCCAGCCAACAGGGAATCTTTCACAGCAAGTAGTAGCTACAAGGCTCATTTCCAGAGCCCCGCGCAGACAATCAGAGAATGAGTACGCTCATATCAAAACCATCGGAAAGCTCCTCAAGAATATTTGCCGGTTGACCACTCCACTAAANCAGAGAATGAGTACGCTCATATCAAAACCATCGGAAAGCTCCTCAAGAATATTTGCCGGTTGACCACTCCACTAAAGGTGGTCATATTTCAGAATATTATTTTATTTCCTTATCTTATAGGAATTTATAAAAGGACCAGAAAACTCTAAATGTTCATAGTCAATGATTAGTCTTCAAAATATAGCACAGAAAAGTCGAAAATGTTGGAATATAAGAGCCCAAGTTTCTATGCTCCTAATTAAATTTACCAACTAAATCACACGACATGTGATCTATATCATATACAGAACATATTAATAAAGAACCAAGGCTATTTAACAACCGGTACTCGGGCACCGGCTTCCTGAATGTATTTTAAAATAGGAACTGGTTGGGTTGAGTGTGTTGCGATAGTTGGGCGGCTCTTAACAACGAAGTCTTGAGAGCCGATGAGGATGAATTGAGATGAGAATGGATCAGCGCTGGAATGAAAGGGTAGAGGAAACGGGAGANAGCAGCGCTGGAATGCAAGGGTAGAGGAAACGGGAGATCCCGATAAAACCCGTAAACCAACAGCATCGTCCGGCACGATACCCACTTGCAATCCGGGAGTGAATAGGAACTGATGTTTTTGCCAACACATTTGTATTCGTCCGAGAGATAATAATAACAGTATTTATTAGTTTATCTTGGACGAATAAAAATGTGTTGGCAAAAACATTAATTACTATTTCAAAATATATTCAAGATATCATTACCCGAGTACCGACTTTTAAATATCCTTGATACTTAATTAAGATGTTGTGTATATGGTAAAGATCGCATGCCATGCGATTAATTTGGCAAAGTAAATTATTTAGGAGCATAGAAACTGTGGCTCTCATATTCCGAAATTTTTTAACTTTTCTGTGCTATATTTTGAAAGCTAATCATTTAACTACGAACATTTACATTTATGTCGTATTTATATAAATCTTTCAGATAGNTGCTATATTTTGAAAGCTAATCATTTAACTACGAACATTTACATTTATGTCGTATTTATATAAATCTTTCAGATAGAGAAATAAAAAATTATCGTGAAATATGGCCTTAATGCAAGCAGTAGCGCATAGCGAACTGTCGTGTCACGTCAGCCACGCGTGCACTCGCTTACAGCAAGTAACCAGCGCACACTGGGGCAAACGGCAACAAATACTGGCAGAACATAGAAAAACGAAGATGGGCCAGGGTTGGAATAATTGAAGATGCTCAGTGGAGGGGAATCTGAACCAACCTGCCGTAGCATGTCGCGCTGTTCGGGCTTTCCGGCTGCCTGGTAGAGCCCTCAGTTCATGCGCAAGTCTGCTGGTATGTACACGCTCGTGTCGGCAGTTGAAAGCAACGTCTGTTTCTGGTGTTTCCTAGCCGGTGTATGTAAAGAGAAGCAAAGATTTAGCGGTGGACCCGTCTACGTCAGGTATGTTACGCTATTATATCAATAAGAAAAAACCTTTTAGATGCTCAAGAGAAATACTTAAAACCTGCAGAGAAAGCACTTGCAAACGTATCATTTACGTGTGATCTAGTTGAAAACGTAAAATTTTAGTTATGTTTCAAGCGAGAACAAGCAATGATCCTTTTTTGTGTGTGTCACGTAATCTTTGCAAAATACGGAGCACTTGTTTTTTCCTGCTATTTGATGCTATTTTCTTTGCTAGGATGACTGTTTTGGATACGATATGAAAACGAAATAAAAGTAAATAAGAGTGCATTGTATCTAGCCATATGTAAATTGCTGGTATGAGTTTGAAAACGGTTTCCATCACGAGGAGAGAACTCGTGAGATATAATGATACGTTCTGCGGGCGGAAAAATTGATACAAAACTGAAATATTTAAGAGAAGAGTTCACGAAAAGACCGAATATACGTCAGAAAACCTTGATGACTTGAAGCTAAAATTGTTTTAGTTAAAGTTGCAATATAAGTCCCTTTGGACGAAAGTGTCCAAAATAAACGAAACANCTTTGCTAGGATGACTGTTTTGGATACGATATGAAAACGAAATAAAAGTAAATAAGAGTGCATTGTATCTAGCCATGTGTAAATTGCTGGTATGAGTTTGAAAACCGTTTCTATCACGAGGAGAGAACTCGTGAGATATAATGATACGTTCTGCGGGCGGAAAAATTTATACAAAACTGAAATATTTAAGAGAAGAGTTCACGAAAAGACCGAATATACGTCAGAAAACCTTGATGAATTGAAGCTAAAATTGTTTTAGTTAAAGTTGCAATATAAGTCCCTTTGGACGAAAGTGTCCAAAATAAACGAAACANATTGAAGCTAAAATTGTTTTAGTTAAAGTTGCAATATAAGTCCCTTTGGACGAAAGTGTCCAAAATAAACGAAACATTTGAGAAACGTAATAAGGAATGGCTTGAATCTTTAATTTTATTTTGTCAAAGTACCAGGTTATACACGTGGTTGACAGAAAAATTCATTCGAAGCGATTTGTGAGCGTACAAAATGACAGAAAACCAAAGACTTGAGGGAGACTACAACAACAGCTGTTATAACATACACAGCTCAAATGAGTTTAAAAGGTTCAGGTCCCACTTCGTCTGGTTTCTCGTGGAGAAATCATANGTTATAACATACACAGCTCAAATGAGTTTAAAAGGTTCAGGTCCCACTTCGTCTGGTTTCTCGTGGAGAAATCATAAGGCAAAACCCACGACCTACGTACACAAGATAATGTGGGTCTCTGAAAATAGGATGTATTAAGGAATCTACGGATGTATCGATTGCGGAGAAGAAAAGAGTTTATGAANGTTATAACATACACAGCTCAAATGAGTTTAAAAGGTTCAGGTCCCACTTCGTCTGGTTTCTCGTGGAGAAATCATACGGCAAAACCCACGACCTACGTACACAAGATAGTGTGGGTCTCTGAAAATAGGATGTATTAAGGAATCTACGGATGTATCGATTGCGGAGAAGAAAAGAGTTTATGAAAAAATACGAAACAAGTCAACTAATGTTCTGATCCAAAACAGACACGAGGAAGTCCGTCACATTTTAACCATTGCCATGAAAGAAGGCAAATTACATAATGATCTGACGGAAGCCACGTCAACGCAAATATGTTACTTGTGTGGCGCTACTTCGAAGCAATTTAATAACGTGAAGCAAATGATTCGGAGGGACATAAATACAGACAACCTTACATTCGGCATGTCTGTCTTACATCGGTGGATTTGCATATCCGATTGGCTTTTGCATTTGGCTTATAAACTGCCAATCGAGACGTGGCTAGTTTGAGGAAGTCAGAAAAGCATCGTAACTGCAAATAATAATACTCAGATTCAGAGAGGAAGTTTCGAAAACGCTATGGTGTGATTGTAGACCAACCTATACCAGGCTTCGGCAATAGGAATTCTGGAAATACAGCAAGACGATTTTTTAAAAACCCAGACCTATCTGCTGAAGTCACAAACGTATATAGAGGTTTAATTATGATAATACATATCATAATGATTGTGTATCATGTGGGCATGATATTGACGTCGACACATTTCGGGCTTACGCTCATAACATGGTAAGGTACTTTGTTTAAAGATATCAATGGAAAAACATGCCACCGACAGTAGGCATAAGTATTTCATACACGGACAGGAAATTATAACGTCAGCATTGCTTCCAATAGTATAATTAAAAGTAGAAGTTCAGAAAGCACGCAATAAAGATGTTAAGATATATAGAGAGCACTACACCAGAAAATTTAGCATAGATAACACTAATCATGATGTTTTTAACAGCTTCCTTCTGGGTTCAGATCCAGTTATACTAAGAGGACAATCAAAATTAAAACCATGCAAAGCCTACCGAAAAAGGCACAAGAGTGGTTGATTCATCCATCTGCCAGTGATGATGATGAAGATAAGGACGCTGACAGTGACGATGACGAAGATGCTGATGAAGGTGAAGATCCGATAGATGTATCCAACTGGTGGTAATGATAGTGAAGATGAGGATGTTGCTAGTGACAATGCCGATGATAGTTCTGATGGAGGTGAAACTCTGATGGGTTGATATTACATTCACTTCGTTTTTCATTTATTGCATTTTGCTTATTTGAAGTTTTGTTACAATGGTTATACGAGTATATAATGTTTGTTATCATTTGATCGCCCCTTATTTGCAACCTTTTTTTATAGGGTTTACTTACATTGATGCACTTCATATAACCTTCTTTGCAATCATCCAATGAAACATCGTGCGTCCGAAAGTCTATCGTATTGGTGAAAATCGCCAAGCTCATAGATATTTCTTACTTTTCAGTAGGCAAAACTTTTCGAGGAGACAGGGGCTAATGAATGTAGTTAGGCCTAAAGCATTCACACGCAAACTGTATGACGTGCTTTACAAAAATGCTGTGAATATATTCATATTAATTAACTAATACTTTACATGAACTGTATGCTTGAAATTAATGTTAAAATAAAAGGCAGATACTGAGCAAGAGGCACAGAAAAATCAAATGCTTTCGATTCTTTTGGGATGCTAATGAAAAAAAAGGAAGCAAAATCACCCAGGTGTTATAAGAAGGAACAGAGATCACGANCGATTCTTTTGGGATGCTAATGAAAAAAAAGGAAGCAAAATCACCCAGGTGTTATAAGAAGGAACAGAGATCACGACACTCCAAAGTAGTTGTAACTGGTAAAATAATTACAAGACACGCTCACTGATCTGATGTTACGTCGGATGTGGAACAGCGCTGTTATTTCTAATGCCCCAGTACAATACACAATTTTAAAAAAATGTTCCAATTAAGCACCTGTATCTCTTTTAGTAATTCACCAACCGCAACTGTATGGAAACCAGAGTGAAATCCATATGATAAAATAAAGCGCAGAAGTTCAAAATGCGTGAGGCGAGTCGGCAGAGTCCAATGCAGCTGCACGAACGGGTGGGATTGTTGAGATCAGTAGTGACAGCGGCCGAGTAAGATGAGCCGAGAGCTGCTTTGTGCGTGCATATTACGTTTTAAAAATTATAAGTCGCGCAGCGCGGTATTTAACACCATGGTAGTGGAGAGCGATGTTATCAGTTTGTTATGTATAGCGCCAGCAGTGTCACGTGGTTTCCCTCCCTCCAGCGGCGAGCGTNGATGTTATCAGTTTGTTATGTATAGCGCCAGCAGTGTCACGTGGTTTCCCTCCCTCCAGCGGCGAGCGTTCGGGAGTGCCCTCTCTTACACTTCATTTCCTACTTACGTTCCCTCCTTCAAAGCTGCACGACATTTTTTTCTCATTTGAACTTCACTTTAACCCTGTAACTCATTGTTTAGCATGCTTGTTTAGGTCACTTCACGACATTACGTGTAACTGTACAACGGGTGATACCCAGTAATTATTAAAATTACGAATATAATATATAAAAAAGGCTTTCCCCAGCCCATAGTTTTACCTACAAGTAGCTCCTTCTGTTCATTTAATATACTTTAGTTTTTGGCTCGTTTGGTTTATGGCATAATCCTAAAACTCTTCTTTGAATTAATGCTACTGGAATAAAAGCCGCATTAAACACGTTCACGTGCACAGACAAACATACCTACAGATGCACTAATATCGGTATAAGTAAGTACGCATAAACCATCATGGTTTCCACACATGAATATGCATAAACATAATTTTATAAATACATTCACATCTATAAATAAACCAACGTTTCGCTATGTACGTGATAACGACTTGTAAAGAAAAAAAAACCTTCTCGTGTTTAAATATTCTATGTAATCACTGTCAACTTCAATCATGGTATCTTGTGATTTCGGGACTGCCTTTACACGAGTCTACGTTAACACATCCGGGCGAACGAAAATATATTAAACTCTATATACTAGAGACAATGAACGCTGAATTGAATTTACGTAATCCACGAATAGTGAACTGCGGTGGGTTGGAACATAAGCGGTGGCGAGTCAGGAGTCAAAAACCAAAGAGAACAAAACACAAATCGCGTTAACTCTAGACAATTGGCGGCTTTCCTAGTGGTTGCTGCGTGGGCAGTACACTGATGCAACGAAATGTTGTTTCTCGGAGCACGCATNCACTGATGCAACGAAATGTTGTTTCTCGGAGCACGCATCCGCCGAGGGAAGGTTTAAACAAATATCACGTCAAATATCGACACGACGAGACTTTTTTTTTGCATCTCCTCAGTGGCAGTGCGCGATTCGTTACTTCTCGCGTAGTATGAATTCTGGACGGGTTATTATNTTTTTTTTGCATCTCCTCAGTGGCAGTGCGCGATTCGTTACTTCTCGCGTAGTATGAATTCTGGACGGGTTATTATGCACCAAATCTGTTGCATAACTTTATTAGCCCCAAATTGTTTAGCAAATTGTTTGGAATCCACAATAATCACGTTTGCAACATATTTTATATGTTTGAGGACAACCGCGGGCTCTCTCCACAAAAAGCAATTTGATATTTGTTTATTATGATTAAATTGGAAAATAACATAATATTAACGATACATTTTTGTAATAATTAAAATTAATATTATAGCATATCCAGTAGNTTTTTTTTGCATCTCCTCAGTGGCAGTGCGCGATTCGTTACTTCTCGCGTAGTATGAATTCTGGACGGGTTATTATATGCACCAAATCTGTTGCATAACTTTATTAGCCCCAAATTGTTTAGCAAATTGTTTGGAATCCACAATAATCACGTTTGCAACATATTTTATATGTTTGAGGACAACCGCGGGCTTGACTTGTTCGAATATTCCTCTCTCCACAAAAAGCAATTTGATATTTGTTTATTATGATTAAATTTGAAAATAACATAATATTAACGATACGTTTTTGTAATAATTAAAATTAATATGATAGCATATGCAGTAGGTTATATACAAAGGGAAATTCGGGCCGAACACGTTTCACTAGGCACTCAATTAGCCAAGCATCAGCCAATAATGAGGTCTGGTGTAGTGTTGACCAATATGATAAGGGTATGTGAGAAATGAGACCAATGAAACATGGTATTCCTGCAGTAGGCGACACACATATAGCTCGTCTTAAACTCTAGTGAAAGTTTCTCAACCTTGATATTTTAATCAGTCTACGCAATCTGTAAGACGTCAAAANCACATATAGCTCGTCTTAAACTCTAGTGAAAGTTTCTCAACCTTGATATTTTAATCAGTCTACGCAATCTGTAAGACGTCAAAACTTAAATAGTTATTAAAATAATTTATAAATTCTCATGAATCCGAACATTGGTACATTTTTTCTACATTTGCAATTAGTTGTTACGCAATTTGAGACTGTAAGAGATTATTGAGCTAATAATAAACATAAAGCAGAATTCACACCCGATCATCCTCTTCCACTATGACAGAAACCAATGAATAAATCCTACCTTTGCTATTGTAANTAGCAGAATTCACACCCGATCATCCTCTTCCACTATGACAGAAACCAATGAATAAATCCTACCTTTGCTATTGTAAATTAGACTGTGAAGTCTAGCACACAGATCACAGAACACACTAATTTCTTAACTTCTACTTATACATATATGTAACAGATGATTGGGAATCTAATGTTTTGAACTTATGCACCTCTGGATAACAAGAAACGTGCTATGTGCATCTTGGTGAGAACAAGCTGGCTGCTGTGACAAACATTATGCGCGGCAGACCATGGGTGGAATAACAAGCCATCTTACATTGATAAGTCGCGCCTACATGAACGTTTAACCACGCTTCTAGTAGACAACCTTTTCATTTAAGGAAATTGAATGAACAAGGAAAACCTGGATATCACTAAATTAAATGATTAACATAATATGGGAATCAAATACACGTTATAGTTCTATTACAGAACAGTACTATACTGATAACTCCAGCGCTACTCGAGAATCGACGCCCCGTGTATTCACCTTAAAGGAGACTTTGCAAAAAATGCGGTCATTATATATATTTATGTACTCGTATCTGTCGGAAAAGCTGTCTCTAATGTTTTTTTCAGTTGTATTAAGTCTTTACTCACGCCTGAGATGTCGGTGGTTTAATTCCAAGCAGACGATCGGTGAAATTAATGCCGCAACATTATTTAAGGTGATATAACAAGAAATTTTGTATTTTTAATAGGTGCTTGAAAGTATCCAACCTTTGGTAAACTCAACGTAACGAACCGGGAAATTTCTTGAATCAGTATTGCACTGCAGCAGCTGCAGAAGTAGTGTTTTGGCACCAAGGTGAATAGCATGAAACCAAGTTTCAGATGCATCTGATAACAAAGAAGGAAGGCGGGTGCTGTATTACATTTGCTGACTTCGAAGGAACCAAGTGATTATCTGTGTACGTTGTGGCCTACAATAGAGAATGCATTGTAGAATGCATATATTATCTTATGCAGTTTTGGAAGAATGTTATTTTTCTAAACCTGTAAAAATGAACACTGTGTATAATAACTTGTTTGATGTATAGCATTAGCCATATAGTTATGTTAACTCTATATTCAGTTTGTTTATTATAATGCGCAATATCTGCCATCTTATTTTTTGCAATGCAGAGATTAAAACTGACGTTTTTGAGATGTTATAAGTCGAGTTTAATATCCCATTTATAAAGTTGGTCTTAACATGCACACAAGTATGTGTGGCAGGGAGAAAATGCCAATCTATAGTGACGTTTCAAAATGCGCTGTCACTCTAACACACACACCACGCAGAATGCGCGCATAGCGCGAAGTGGGTTAACTTAGGCCGCGGATTTTATAGGATGACCAACACGTTTTCATTGATAATACTAATTGNCATAGCGCGAAGTGGGTTAACTTAGGCCGCGGATTTTATAGGATGACCAACACGTTTTCATTGATAATACTAATTGGCTAACTGATAATGAAAAATGAAGGAGTACTTCTTGCGAGTTTACCAAACTGTTATACGGAGGCCATTGTTGTTTGAGAAAGGTATGGTGCCCGACAGGCTCTACTGTTATTTCTCGGTCTTTACAACTCTGGAAGCCTGCGAAAAACACTTGCTGCTGTCACAAAGACAACGAAATTCGCGTAGACTAAAATTATACATAATATAAATGGTTGTGTAAACGCACACAAGCGGCTGAATTCANGACAACGAAATTCGCGTAGACTAAAATTATACATAATATAAATGGTTGTGTAAACGCACACAAGCGGCTGAATTCACAAACGAACACTTTATCAGGAAGCAAACAATGGGTCATTACAGACGAAGGGATCAATGGCAAGTGAATGAGAGCACACTGTACTGAATTTGTAACCAACCAGTAATATTTAGCGCGTCTAGTGCGCTGGGAATTTTGCCTGCCTCACAGGAGCAATTTGACGCGTTTATAAACTCCCGGAGTGTTCGAGAATCATTGCTGACAAAAGGTTCCCTGCCTCAAAATATAAGTTCACCTATCTGCACTCGAAGGGCAGTTTCCGGCTTCAAAGGACTCCAGCCTTTTTCTCCAGTGTTAGTTATGTCAGACGTGGTCTCCGTGGCCCAGAATACAGGATTCAGAGTTAAAATCCTTGGCAAGCCATGCCTATTAAGATGTAGAAACAAGGAGCGTTCATCACTTAAGGGAAAGCGGTGCATTTCCGCAAATTATCCCATTGTTATAAAGTAGAGGCCTTCAAAACGTCATATTAAAAAATATTGTTAGTATTACGCAAAGTATATTAAAATAAAAACCCACATGTTGTTCTCACTTGAAGCACGGTCACGTATGTATATATGTGAGGAGCGGTGCTAATCTAAGCTTGCTGCTCTACCCGCGGGACAGACATGTCGCTCCGGCCAGACCGAAGAATGGATAGTGGACGAGGTGAGACGAGATGGAGGTGAAGATGCAGAGGAATGCAGGTGGAGAAGGAAGTGGGAAAGCCTCGAAAAAAACCCCACACCATGACAGTGTCCACTACACTCCAGACATGAGAACGCCCCGTCCGAAAATTTCCCGCCCACCAGGGCCTGGGATTGAACCGGGGACCTTCAATGCGGGAGGCATGGGACTACCCATCTGAGACAACCATAACGCAAGAGAATTTTTTTTAAATATCTCATCTTGCCTTAAATTTTTTAACGCTGTAAAGACAACAGCTTGCAAACTGATGCATCCTGGTCTATAAAATTCGTAGCTTCATCTACGGTCATTCACCTTACCCTGGGAAATAAACATTCACGTGTATTGAAATTTTTATAAAAATAAATGGAAACGGAATTTTAAAAGATAAATAGTTCCACGAATTACAAATTTTTGAAATTTATGTCATAATATAGGTCACAAAAAGAAATATAAATAATTGAGAGAACACGACCGATTATAAAATTACATTACAAACAATTTTAAAAACTCGTAATTTCACGTCGGCTTAGCAGGTGAAATTTATCTATTACGAAAATACAGAGAATTTAGTTATTATAGTAAAAAAAGGTATTCTTCGGCCGCTCAAAATGAGTAACCCGATTTGCTGCGTTCCTCACGAGAATAGCTTACTTTGAGTATCCAATAAGTTTTGTGTGTACTGAAGGAATCTAATTCGGAAGAATATGTTAAGATAAACGGAGCATTACATTCATTGGATGTGGAGAACTGTTTAAATAATCGTAAATTACCAGCAGAACGATTATGTACACTGCTGTTATTACAAATTACCAAATAGCTACTGTTATTAAAAAAAAAATGTTTTCCCATTTTGCATTGTTTCGAGAATCAGAGACGAATAGTGCCTAAACACGAAGCATTCACCCCAATTACACATTGGAATTAATTTTTGTGGCGATTACCATTTTAAGTAGCATACCTGTACTTCCACGTTCTACTGGAACTGTCTCTAAAGTCATCATTTAGGCACGCTTAATAGAACGATAAACCAGAGTTTAATGAGGGCCTTAAAACAATCGTAATGCGATATTGACTTTTTTTTTCACATTGTGGTGGATTTGATATAATGATGAGCTAAGAAATAATATTTTCGTACAGGTTGTTCCATACCTGTGATGTGATTCTTTATGCAAAATGGGAATATTGAGAGAAGTACGCACCCTTAATGCAAGAGGGTTGGGAATGTATTTATGTCCATAAATATAAAAAAAACATTATATGAAGCAACTAATTTTGGTATAGTGTTTATGTGAACGAAGCTGTCAAATGCGTGCAATTTTGTTTGGTAATGTCATCCCTCTAACATGAGTAAAATTGATCGTGACACCGTTGTAATTATGGGAAATATGTAACTATGCATGTTAAGCGATATTTTTCTACTGAGTAATAACTACCCTGTTCAGATTAACAAAAACGTTGTCCTATGTGTAACCTTCTCGGGCCCTCGGTTCTCTTTGAAAATCTCTCTTTTCTTTTAACGTTGAATTAACGCCATGCAATTATGTAACATACATTATTTAAGCTTTGCGGCTTGTATACCGCGTGGGCGCAGTACAAAAATTTAACTAATCTAGTGCACTGCCGTTGAGTCGGCATTTAGGCCCTGTACGCCATTTTAGTAACACATACACCAAGTGGCAATTGCAAAATGACAGTATTTACCATATGCCACAAATATATGCATTCTGTGTTGCGTACGCTGACCAGCCTGACAACTGAGCTTTGGCTGGTATGTTTGCAGAAAGATAATAACAATACGGTACGCCCAATATGACCATTGTCAGCCTGCTATTGATATCCATGTGGTTTACATGGCTAGAAATATGCAAGTGTCAGTGTGTTCCAATAGGTGCAATGAAAAAGGACACTTCGCTTAGAGCTCACCGACATGCATGTAGTGTATGCATATGCTAATTGCAACGGTATATTAGCAGCACGGCAGTACGCAGGAAGGTTTTCGCAAAGCAGTCATCACGGCCAGCACATATTTCAACGACTTCACCAGCAGCTTCGGGACACAGGTTAACTGCTCGAAAATAAGACAGAAAACCATGTGCGGATCGTGAGGACACTTGTACTTGAAGATGATGCTCTCGAGACTGTGAATGTGCCTTCGACTAGTACAAGTGTAATTCCAATTTTGTTATGGCGATTCATACAACAGTGTGGCGCATTTTCCACGAGCAGTTGATGCTACCCTATCACCTACAAGATGAACACAATCTGCCCCCGAATGATTATGCAAGTACCCAAGACGACTTCAGATTTGCATGTTGTTCATGAAACAGTGTGCTACGGTACCACCTTTCATAAATTTGGCGGTGCTCATTGACGAGGCAACTTTCACAAAGGACGGGATATAAAGCAGCCGTTCAGCTCACATCTGGGCTGAGGGAAATCCGCACTATACGACATTCTCAATAATCATTTGGTATGGCATGGCATCATCGGCGACCACTTCATTAGACCATCATTGTATTTCTTAATTATTTGACTGGTGCTCTGTACCATTCCCGTTTTATGAGACATTGTCTGTGTTATTCGAAGACATACCACTAGTTGTCAGACGTGACACTTGGTTTCAGTACGATGGTGCTCCAGCACATAGCAGCGCCACTGCAAGGGCACACCAGGACGCAACATCCTAACTAATGTTACAAATGCGAAAGTGTGCTTGTTTGTTTATCCTTCTTTCACGTGGCAACGGGGCAACGCATCGACGTGATTTTTTGCACAGCGATATTTGGAGGGCCGAGAAGTGACATAGGCTAATTTTTATCCCGAGAAAATATCTCATTCCCTCGGGGAAATTCTTTTTGGAAAATGAAAAAAGTACACAAACGGAATAACAATGCAACGTCGCAACCGAGCAACAGATAGACGTAATTTCTTGCACAGAAATAGCTGGAGGGTTGAAAGGTGATATTGGCTACTTTTATCGCGAAAAAATATCTCAAAAAATTCCCAAACGATAATAAGTAATGAAGTCGTTAAAAAAGTGTGTCGCCAGCGCGTTCTCTTGCAATACGCTGTCTAAACCGTTAAAGATGGAACAATATCATGAAGTAAAGAATTCTGTACAATTAAAAGACCTAAAACACCTACGCGGGAGCATATATCTATTTATAACCGAGAAATACTAACAAGTGTTTTTACCATTTAATTCACCGAGACGTTGAATTTGATAACATTCATAGAGTATAGAATATTAACAATAAGTAAAATTCAACTTTATTAAAAAAAAACCTTAACAATAATTCTGTAGTCCACGCGAGCAGAGTCGCAGGCACAGCTAGTTTTACAATAAATGAATTGACTACCATGGTCCCATCGAACAGTCTGCGAGCTTCTCCTACCTATGTCCACTTGAATTCTTCCTGTGGGGCCATTTAAAGAGTCTGGTGTACGAAACCCTTATGGAACGAAAATAGGCCTTTTTTCCACATAATTTGCAGGCGACTTAATTCGAATCGCACCTGGCATGTCGGGAAGAACCCGGCAATCCTTGCTGCGGCGATGCCAGTTGTGTGCTGACGTCCAAGGTTGCCACTTTTAACAATTATTGCAACACATTCTGTTAAATCAGTGGTCCCTAACCAGTAATCCGCGGACCACAGGTGGTTGGCGAGTACTAAATAAGTTTTCCGCGGAACATTTATTTATTTTACTGGTATTTAACAACTACATTAGAGGCACCTTATTAGACCTATTTTGACGTTTCTAAAATTTTGTGACAATATAACTTTGTATGAGTGGCCACATAATTACTAGCACATAAACACTAGCACGTCATTAAAATTAATAACAATAGAAACTTGTTTTGTAATGTCAAATGTAAACTTGTTACGACGATTAATACAGTTGCTAAACATCATTATCTGTTTATATTTCAAGAAATTCGAACCTCATTACTATGTTACGAGTAACGAGTTAAGCGGAAAGCGTCAGGTACCGCTTAACAGTGTCTCAATATTCATGTTAACTTTTAGCTAAGGGTACAAATGAAACTCAAATGTAATGAAAAAGAATATAGCTCTTGTATTTTTTAATACTTTGTATATTCGATTGCGTTTTGGTTTTATTTTCAGAATATGGCGCCTAAGTGAAAATATGACAATAGTTATATTAAATATGGATTTACCTCCATTGAAAGTAGGGGGGAAACGAAACCTCAGTGCATTATATGCGCCACTGTTCTCTGAAATAATGCTTTGCAGCCAGGAAAATTTAAACGCCACTTAGAAACGGTCCATCCTAATTTCTGTGACCGATCACCAGAATTCTTCGACGGAAAATTAGATAATCTAAAGAAGATGAAACTTGGGCCTAGTGGTACAAGATTTGCGTCATTGGATAACGCATTAATTGAGTCATTTGAGATATAGAAATTGATAGCGCAATCAAAAAAGCCACACACTATAGGAGAAACACTCGTGAAATCTTGTTTGATCAAATCTGTCGAATACGTTTTAAGGATGGAAGCCAAAAAGAAAATGCAAGAAATACCGATATCGAACAACACAGCAAAAGTTCGAATTGAAGTAATGTCAAACAACATCGAGTAGAAACTTGTTTCAAATATTAAAAAATCGCCATATTTTGCTTTGCAGTGCGATGAATTGACCGATGTTTTTAATTGTTGTTAGTTACTCGTGTTTCACCACTTTTTAGACGACGGCAAGTGAATAAAAGAAGAATTATTGATTTCGGAGGAGCTGGAAACAGCGTTAAAAGGTATCGATGCTATGAACATAATAAGCGAATATTTTGAGAAGCGTAACATTATGTGGGAAAAGCTTGCCGGTTTCGGTACGGATGGAGCTCCAGCTATGTTAGGATCACGCTCCGGTCTCGCTACATTAATAAAACAGAAGAATCCCTCTGCATTAACAACGAATTGTAACATACATCGCCAGGCATTTGCTTCTAAGACTCTTCCGGAATGCCTTGCTAACACAATGAAATTGGCCATAATAGTGGCCAATGTCATCAAAAGCAGTGCCTTAAATGCACGCCTTTTTAAAAAACTGTCTACTGAAATGGACTCCTATCATGAGACGCTTCTTTTTCACACCTAAGTTCGTTGGCTTCCTAAAGGATACATGATAGGAGGATTATACGAACTAAGGGAAGAAATTGAGCAGTTTCTAGAATAGAGAAGAAAATTAAAGATTTACAAGATAAGTTTACCGATCAGATATCTCAGCTGCACTTGGCTTATATTGTGGATATTTTCACACATTTAAATAAGCTAAACTTGCAGTTGCAAGATTCCGGAAATAGAAATTTAGAAGGCGTAGCAAACGTATTTATCTTTGAAGATAAACATCGCGGTTTTATTAGCAAACTTCAACTATGGATGGGTAAAGTTGTCAAAAACAATTTTTCTGCGTTTCCGATATTAAAAGTGCTCATCGATAACGAAAAATATGTTTTGCTCAGAGCGACTATACAAGAGGACATCATAAGTCATCTGCAAATGCTGGTCAATGAAATAAATCTTTACTTCTCGGAATATAAGCAAACCTAATCTAGATGTATCCAAAAGCTGATTCATAACCCTTTTGGTATCAATGTTGGAGAGGTTGCTGACGAAGTCCAGGAAGGGCTCATTGAATTGCAAAATGATAGAAACTGCAAGGACGCGTTTGAATCTGACATTGCCCTTGAGGAGTTTTGGTGTAAAAAAGCTATTTTATATACTTAAATTCAGAAAATCGCCTTGCGCTATCTTATGCTCTTCTCCACAACTTATTTGTGTGAACAAGTATTTTCTGCTTTGCTTGCACATAATTAAAAACAATTCCAGGAATCGTTTGAATGCAAGTGATGATATGCGCGTAGCTTTGAGCAATCATATTAGCCCGAGGATTACACAGCTTGTAAAGGATTTGCAAGCTCAAAAATCACATTGATAATTTGCCAAATTAAATTTCTGTAAGAAATGTTCTTTTCATATTATAATAGTACTTTCAGTGCATGTAACTATTAAATTAAACGAATATGTTAAAAGTTTTTACTAAAGTTTATTTTAAGGTAAATACTGTTTATTATTCTTGATTATCGTGGTCCGTGCTAAGAATAAAAAAATCATAGTGGTCCCTGGTTACATAAAGGTTGGAAACCACTGTGTTAAATGAACACAATAACCGTACGGATAACTGCTGTAAGACTAGTAATCTCAAGTAGTTCAGGTTGCATCGCTGCGAGGCTTTAAAACTCAATAACTCTCTCGGTGGGAGGAGGAGGAATTTCAAAGCGAACCTATGGCCTGAGAGCAATACACCAAATAAATATATTTTGTTTAATGTTAGAGATACGGTACTGCCAAATAAAAATGCACAAATATAACAGCTTCGTACACATAAACGCTATACCAAATATTTGCTGTTTAATATTGAGTAGTTTTTATATTTATGTTTATAAAAGCATTCCTGACAATCTTAAATTAACGTTGCTTGCCTCCCTTAATTATCAATTTCGGTTAAACGTGCCATGTAACACCAATCTAATCAAATTTAGTTATTTCTTACATCGTTCCACAAAAACGTACACTGTCCTTTGATTAATGGAAATTGCATGTAACAATATACGTAAGAAAGAGTGCCTTACCTAAATAGTGGTGGTCCACTAATTTACAAATATATGTATGGTATATTACAAATTTTCTTTCTGCAAAAGCAAGCAAATTTTTGACAAATATGACAGTAGTAATAAATCACTTCAAACAAGCGAAATTCTCAATAGCCACATCATATGCATCAACTACGTATCTTCCCCAATCGGTTACAAGCTGCCGTCAGTGCAAACGCAATTTCCTGTTACGAAAGTACTCGAACGACTGAAAAGTCTACGGGAAAGGTTTCTGCCGAAGGGGAGTGATTGCACGGAGACAGGGCTTTGAAACGGAACCCCGCCCCCTTCTTCTTCACTGCCATCAGCCCCTGACGGACATTAACGTATCTTTGAAGCCGTCGCTGCTCCGGGGCTGGCGAGGGTAGGAGGGCGATTCCCCATATCGGTTTCGACTCCAGGAGACTTTAAAGAAAAGGAAACAAGGCGATAGGTTCGCCGCGCCGTCCGTGTGCCGAGGTCCTCGGGTGCGTGAAAACCAGAGCATCTCGCTCTTCTGCCCGGGAGATTACAACTTATAGTCGCACTCCGCCCGGGAAATACGGCGCCACACGGTAATGAAACCTCGAGAAAGGAGTCACAAAATCTCCGCAGTCGAGATCCTCGACCAAGTGCTTAAATTAAAGGATGGCAACTGTCTCTCCACTTATTTTCTCCGTAAAAGCTTTCCGTATATACCACGCTTATCTTATTGTTACTTTCTTGTTTCAGCTTACCTCGTAAATTTCACACATACAGCGCATTTAATAAACATGGTAAACCTACAAGTTTGAGGGAAGGTCTCTCATTAGGAATGCTCGTTAATGGTATTTCCTTTTTGAATGTGCAGAAATGTTTACATCGTAAAATTCAGTAATAACATTCTATTTCAAAAATATAAATTGACAAAACCATATTTCAGCAATTTTTTTGATGCGTGAGTTAAAGCATGCGCACGTGCACGGAAGTTACAGGCATAAAGGTTGAATCTGCGAATGAAATTTGTGAATTGTAGTTTAATACTACAATTATCAGAACAAAGGATGTGGCACTACTGTCAATAAGAGTGTAGGCATCTACTCACCTTTGGCGACGGTCAATACGTTTTGAGGCCTCAAGGCTTGGCTTGCGGATCCGATTTCGCTGAGTGTGTGGGTAAAACGCTAAATGTTATCTAGCGTGCCTGGCTATGCGGTAGTGCACCTGTCCCGCTCGCATTAGGGGGAACTTCAGTGCAATCCCAACCAGCTGCGCTACGATAATTTTCTCACTTGATTTCCCACAACCATTTACATACCAAAGATATGACGATTTTGAAATAAGCCTTCTAGTCCCGAGTACCTGTATCCATTAGTTTGTCTGTGCGTATTGTAAGAAATTAAAAAAAAAATGTTTTACTACCTTTTTAATTACGTTTCTGAGTCTTCAATATTTACAAATGTACTGTTGAAACTTTGGAGAAGCCAAGGTATTAAAAAGTATATAACTACAAAATCACGTTTTGTTGCTCATTTGTAGACCCAGGTTTCCTGTGACTATACAAGCTACGACGCCGTTGTACCCCATGACTATAAAAACACTTCCCTTTCATACCACGTCTCAGGCATGGCACGCATTACAGAGAGACAGCACAAACATAAATTTTCGGAGAGGAAATACTGTTGCCCCAACTGTAGATCATTCATATGTTGGGTGCTGATATGTCCATCGACACATAACCAGATAGCCATTGGCGCCATAAGACAACTACAAGTCACACGTTTCAAATTATATGCAACTGCTAACAAAATGCATATACACTATATACCGGGTGCGGCAACATAACTTCCTTTTTTCAAAACGAAATAAAACCCATTACATGAATCAGAAATTTTTCAACCTTTTTTTTATAATGTAGGTTCATATCTATAGTTTTTTTCTACGTAGTTTTGAAAATCACATCTGGTAGGTGACGCCCCGCATTGCCCATACACTGAATAAACCGATTTCTGGCGTTTGCCATGACCCTCACCAGCATATCAACGGGTATGTTGGCAATTTCTGCCCGGATGTTGGCCTTTAGGTGTTGAAGTGTCCTTGGGTGGTTGACATAAACGTGGGATTTCAGAAAACCGCAAACAATAATCGCAAGGGGTTAAATCGGGGGCCCGAGCTGGCCACTCCAAATCGCCCTAAAATGAGATGAGGCGCTCCGGGAAGTTTTCCCTCAAAACAGCCATTGATGCCCTTGAAGTGTGAGCCGTTGCTCCATCCTGTGGGAACCAAATGTCTCCAAGATCAAATTCATCAAGTCGTGGAAAAAAAAGTTCTCCAACTTGTTCACATATTGTTCTGAATTCACTGTATCTGTGACCTCATTTTATTAAAAAAACCAGGGACCAAGAATCCCACCTGAGGAAATTGCACACCACACTGTAACTTTAGGTGAATGCAAAGGTCTTTGATGCAATTATCAGGGATCGCTGTCGCTCCAGTAGCGCATGTTCTGTTTGTTAACAAACCCACTCAAGTGAAAATGGGCTTCACCACTGAAAAAAATCAATTGTGGGTTTTTTTTTTAATCCCGCGTTTATGTCAACCGCCTAAGGACACTTCAATGCCTAAAGGCCAACATCTGGGCAGAAATTGCCACCATACCCGCTGATATGCTGGTGAGGGTCATGGCAAACGCCAGAAATCGGTTTATTCAGTGTATGGGCAATGCGGGGCGTCACCTGCCAGATATGATTTTCAAAACTACGTAGAAAAAAACTTTAGATATGTACCTACATTATACAAATACAACTTTAAAATGTTTGATTCGTATAATGTGTTATGTGTGTATAATACTGTGAAACTTTCATGGACGACACACGCCGTAATAGAGACCCAACTCGCTTAGAAAAAGAATTGACTACTGACGTGTTTCTTTAAGCTCAGAAACAGCCATAGACAGTCACTTAAATCACTGGAGGTAAAGAGAATTGGCATAAAACAAAGGTGGAAGAAAAGTGGTGCAGGTAAACGGGATAAACGATAGAAAACCTTATTTACCGGTAAGCATTTATGGAAATTNACGGGATAAACGATAGAAAACCTTATTTACCGGTAAGCATTTATGGAAATTTTCCAAATACGCCGTGACCAGGGTTCAAACCGGTGACCTTAGAGTTCGAAAGACCACCTAAAACTTTTTAGATAACTGTAAAACTGAAACTCAGATTAAATAAAAAAAAAATCATTTATTACTTCCTAATTGAAAAGTGCTTATCTGTCTATGTGTACGGTTTCACAATTCTAATATGCTTATCACAGCACCACAGTATACTTGACCTAAGTCAACTAATTAAAGATCGTAATTTTTAACATTATTTCTGATATTTATTTATTTTAAGTTAATGGAAAAGTATAACTGAGAAAATTGTTGCTAATTGGTACATCTCTTCACTTCACTTCACTTCACTTCAGTTTACTACTTTGTAAAATATACGTGAATACAAAACTCCAGATTTTAATGATTAATTATTTTGTTTATTAAAACTAAATACCTTGCTGTGCACTCTTTTCAGTAGCATAACTCATCATTACGTATCAAATAGTGAGCAACTTACAAGATTAATTCTCGACAATGATTGGGAGACCAAATTTACTTTTGAAGAGAGTTTAATCCTCCTAATAACGTGTTTATAAGAATGTACTTATAAGAGTAAAAGAAGGAAAGGTGAAAAACGTCTATTACAGAAGCAACATTTTCTTCTGTGGCTACCCACGTTCACACAAAGTCTCTTAGTAACACTCATTGTCGTAGTGTTCCGTGATGTGAAATTATAATTATATGGCAGTTACTGAAAAATGGGCAATCTACTATCGTTACGCTTATATTCCTGTAAGTAGGCAATTGGGAAATTATCATGAAAACAAGCGATTTTTTGTTTCAATGCATTCCAAGTATTTAACTTTACACTAAGAAAACAACCTTTCAATGCAGACACCACTAAAATCCTTTTTATCGTAGAAACTTAATCACTGGCAGTGACTCAAATAATGTTTTTTTCATTACAAGTGAGCATCCTTATAATCAAGGTTCGCCAAATTTTGTGGGCGCCTACAAAATGTAACTGCAAATGGAAGAACAATTTTGTCGATCCCATACTGCAATAGTTTTTTTTTCAGAATAATAATTAAAGAAACTGATTAACAAAAATTGGGTTCAGGTATTATTTCTCTATAACCCTGGAAAACATATCCTGGATGACAAAAATGGTTTAATAAAATTGTGGTTGCCATTATTTCGTCTCGCATCTCTACGCTCTGGAAACAACTACTACTATAATTATTATTTTTTCAAGGCAATGACTATACTACCTTTACGGGAATGTTCATCTATCCGCNAAACAACTACTACTATAATTATTATTTTTTCAAGGCAATGACTATACTACCTTTACGGGAATGTTCATCTATCCGCGAAAAAATCGAACGAATAGCTAATTATGGTGACCAAAGAAAAAAACCAGTTCATTTTGAGTTTAGGAAATTTCGCCAGATGAGACAAATATATTGCTTCAAATATGATATGAGAAATCTTTCAAATNTTTCGCCAGATGAGACAAATATATTGCTTCAAATATGATATGAGAAATCTTTCAAATATGTCGCAAAACACTAAAAAAAAAACGATAATTTTAAAAAGACTGCAAAATATTACCCCTACAAAAATACACAATAATTCAATTGTCACTAGTAGCCTGTACTAGAAGTGAATTTTTGAAAGAATCGCTGCCACCCCTGAAAACATTTAGACTCATAAAAACTTAAAAACGATCTTAACAGACACACCTTCCTTAACCGTAGTTTTACAAGTAATATTTCATGTCTGCTTGTAAGCAAAGCGACGAACTTTGAGTGAGAAGCTGCTCGTAAAGTGGAGTAAATAAGCTTACACAGAAGTTCTTAACTTCGGTGTGCTATGTTCACAAACTCTCCTACCCTGCTCGTACTTTTAAGCAGAGTAATATTTTAAAACTTAATGTACTCTCATGAGCGAATCTTTATTTACTATGAAAACTATTTTACTATTTTTAATTGCTGATTTTTGCCATCACCGCTTTGACGCCTGGAGATTATTCAAGGCAGGACATAGGAATTATACCCTTCTTATACCTAAAATCAGCACACATACTGTACTCATGGCCCATCCAGGATTTGTAGATTGAACCACTTCTCAGTCCAAAGTAGCCTAACCGGCCATCTCGTCTACGAGAGTCGACCAGCTCTCAACTACCCAGAGGAATAGAAAAGGCCGCCGAATACAAAACCTCCCGGCGAGGATCGACTTGGGATCGACTTCGGATCACAGCGCTGCGAAGACGTTGCGCAGACTTGTACGACCACCTGTGAACAAGTCGCCAAGCGCAGTGAGGTATCCACGCAGCAGAAACCGCGATGTTTCCTCGAGGTCTTTCCGCACTCGCCCACGATATTGCGGCACTGCAACGAGAGATCTGAGGTTTTGTAATCCTATAATGAGAACCAATTAACAAATTTCTGCGAAAAAGCGTTACCGCAACTTGTGCACTATAAGCGAGCTTCACGTACATTGCCTAAAATATGCAAGTCGCCTCTAGTACCATTACATAGCTCAAATTTAACTTTTTACGTGTATAAATTTCAGGAACGTGAGATTTATTATAGAAAAAATTAAAAATAATAACTTTATGAAAAGCAAAAAACTTCCAAACAGTAATGCCTTAGTATCAAATTGACAAATAAACGCAACAGATGAATAAAAAATATGATTAACTTAACAAAAAAAAGAACACTTCCAATAGCAAAGCGCCAGGTACAAACAAAAACGATAAAGCAATGTCTCAAGAATAAAATTATTTTCACCACGAAGCATCTTAATTATTAACGTCATGGATACTAGAACCATAATTCCAGCACATCTTCCGTAGATGAAATGATAATACTTATGTATTATCATTGATAATACTTATGTATTATCATTTTGAACGTATAATTAAGGAAGCTCATTTACAATCGTTGCACAAGTGTGTTCAGCAGCTGTGAAGAGTTTTTTATATTTAAAATTTTAGCATAATTATATATTTATTGTTGCAATGGGAGATAATGGCCTCAAAAAATGTGGCAAGGGTGGAAAATTCCTTTTCTTAAACGAAATAAATATATTATAAGACATTTTAATTTATGTTAACTCTTTCGTACTCGTATCGCAATCTAAAAAAATTTGTACGTCAGGTTACTCCCCAAAATAATTTGTCAATGTCAACAGAATGACAGGAAATTATATTTCCTTTGGAAAATTTTATGTCGATTGTCCGTATTTCAATTTTAATTTTAAAGATAAAATCTATTGTCAAAAAATTTCTAACTTACGCCCTTGCCGCAGGTAAATCATTTTCCGTATTAAAAATAATTTGCAACTTTCTGTTAAAAAAAACTTCGATATTTGCATGAATCAAGATTTAAAATTAAAATATAACATATGCTTAGAAAACACGATGAATGAAACTTTCCAATTTAATGTTAATTTTATAAATTTGCCATTGATATCGCATAATTACGATAAAGAATAAGATATGCTAAAAATTTGAACTTAAACTAGTGAGTTTGTGAAAGGTGTAAAGGTTATGTGCCTAATCTTGTGGCACGGAAAAAAAGGAACTTGTACCACTCTTGCACAAAGTCTGAAACGTATGACATCACCATGTTAGTTCCGACCTGACGTCTGGGTGGCCTTGAAATGATAACATTCATTGCGGTAAATAAGTTATAAATATGCGTTATTATCTGTAAATGGTTCAACGAAACTATGCATCAATTGCACAATGTTGTTAAAATACTGTTTTAAAATTTAATATTATATGCGTATTTAATTTCTAGTTATTCTACTTTGAAGAGTTATGCAAACAACCGATGAACGAACATTTGGCGCTTAGAATAAATGAAAGACAAAACGCCAATGAGAAGGCCGAAAAATATTCAATCATTACTTCATTTCGAATGGTTAAACTCCGCCGAATTGTCCCACATCAGATGATGGAGATACTGGTTTCACTAGATAACTCAGTAAGCTATAGACAGCAAAATATACCTGTAATTATATACTCCTAAAGCGTTTTAGGTCAACTTAGCCTCAACTGTCACGCCATAAACGCGATTGTTTGGAAACAAGCGTGTTTCGTGTGCAGCAATGTGCTTGTCTCGTGTTTGTGAGGTCAGCGGCTCGATCCCGGTTTTTTGCACTGGGTACAGTTATTCGTAAGTGATGTTCCGATCATATTCGTGGATGCAGTTATTCAATATGATCACTCCCAAGATCTCACATGCAACATGTAGATCCTGGCCAGTCTCGTCGCATAAAATAAAATAAAGAGGAGACACGGCCAAATAGATACACTTTCATAAACTAACAAAAGCATCTTTACCAGGTGGCCATCCACGACTCAAAACAACTGAACTCGTCAGCGAAGGAAAGCAGCTTTCCTTTCCCCTGAGCGAACACGGTCCTAGAGAGTTAACTGAACCACCTGGCCTTAACTTTGTATTATTCCTATTGGCACGTAGAAGCAAAAATAACAACTCCCCTGAGCACTGTAAACAGCGCGCGAAAGCTCCAGACGGTCTAGGGCGACTCACAAATAGCAAGAGAGAAAGAAAGAGAGAGAAAAAATGGCTGGCTAACCTCTCCCCACAATCCTTCCGTGTTGAGTTACGGCGACGACGGCAGTCGGGTTTGGTTGGCCGCTGTCTTCGCTGAGAGGCAGGCCGTCCCTTCTTTTAGATCGCCGGGGAGCATCTAGATGCGCGAAGACGCGCGTCTTCTGGTCCGCGTGCCGACGACTGAGACGCTTCCCGCAGGATTGCCAACTCTGTGGTCCCACAAACTGCATAAACCTCACCTGATGTCGATCTGCTTAATTGGTCAATTTACGATTTCCAAATTGGCGTGTCTCAGTCAGAATGGCCAACTGTTATAAAATTTCGACTCACCTAGCTCAGAAATCCGTTCCTAAAATATAAATTAAGATATTTACTTAACCTGAATTTCATATACAATAAATAAAATTGGCTAATATTCGAGAATATTATAAAACCAAATACACAGCATTAAATACTTTACAGAAATAAAAACAAAAATTTAGTATACAAAAACCAACGTAATCGATTTTGCTTTGAGAAATTACCATATCGTAAATGTTCAGAGCACTCTCAGATGGATAAAGCATAGTTTCCAACTTCGCGAAGATATCTCGATATTTGCGAACTTAGCTTTTAACGAAGAGTATTTATAATAGTATTAAATTAGAAAAATATATCTTGCCGAGATTATATGGAGACTGAGTTTTGTTGATACCAACTTTCGATTAACTTTTCGTTCTCAAACTTACAATACCACTGAACAAATAGATTTAATATTAAAGTGTGGCTGTATGTGTTTCTATAGAAGAGGTCAGTGAGTCTTTTTTTTCTTGCAGCAGAGGCCACATCATTACAACCATATGATAAGCGCTTCATAGTTCGTAAAACCCAAATTTTCTGTTATCCATTTTTTTTTTCAGAGTAGGCCTTAGTGTTTTCTTTACCTGAGCTCAAAACCAAGTGAAATGGGTGCGTAAATATAAATATGTATTTTTTTATTTAAGAATCCCTATTTAATATTGAGTCTACATTCATTATGAATCGTGGTGATGTAAATTCGTAGACAAACCTATACTTCTGGAGCGCGCTACAAATAATTAATTTCAGCCTGTTCCAATACTTTACTAATTCGTTTCCTACAACCGTCTTGGATGATTGGTTAAAGTACAACTTTGAATATAAATTTGGTAAATTTTCCCGACTGGTAAGTTTGGAAAATCTTCTTCAAACCTGACGCACAATAATGAGGAAAGTAATACAGTTTATTTACACGGGAAGTTTTTGTACATCGTTAAGTTCAGTTTCCCTTCACAAGAATGGCGTTATAAAATTCACGTGCATGAATTCTAGCGTCTTGAATCCTTGTTAGTCCTAAGCCATAAAATGGGATGAAGGTTATAATAGAATCATTTCATAAAACTCGGTGCAGGTGAAGCATGAACGATAGCTAGCCGATGGGGAGAGACCCTCCCACTCAGCGTGGCAACAGCCAATGGTGTGCTAGCACGGCAGCCAGCTATGTTTCGTTTTGATCACACTCCACTGCCGAGGCTATTCACTTTTGGAATCCAGTGAAAAGAGCTTTGCATGTCAACCGTTTTAGAGGAGGTGACGCCCCTTGGCGGATAAATGTCTTCCTACCTGGCCTTGTTTCTGCGATGTGCGGGGAAGAGAGAGAGGGAGAGGGACAGGGTGAGAAAGAGAGGGAGAGAAAGAGGGAGAGAAAGAGAGGGAGAGGGAGAGAGAGAGGTGCTACCGTCTCAGAACAGGAGTTAAGAAGAAATCTAACTGATTGATTTAAAGTACTGCGGCCAGTCAGGTTAAAATAGATGACTGCCGTACTGCAAAACCAGGAAAGGGTTACATTTTCAGAGACTTTTACCATTTTAGCAATTAAGACTCAAGTACTTTCATTACAAGTTTGTGTTTCATTTATTTACTTTTTTTGTTTATACACAAGGTTCAGCTCTTGGCCGGTTTACAACTTTAAATGTCAAATTGAAGTTAACATACTGCGACTTGCGCTTTCCCATACCTCACTGGGTCCTGTTTTTCAGCGAGACATGCATATCTATGTTGTCACTTTAGGGATTAATTAAAGTTTTTCATTATTCTTTACGGGGTAGCGTTAGAACTCAAACGCACAGCTTTTTAATATTTCGTTATGTTTCTCCAAAAGTCGGTTCGCTATTGTTAATCTCACTTTTATGAACGTCTCGACGACGCGCTATCTGTTTCGCTTATTTGCACTGAAACTCGACCTATCAGGTGAACCTCTCGGGTGCGAGAGTATAATAAATGTAATCAGAAAAAAAAAGCCGGAACCAGTGCTCTTGCCAGCTGCCCCGACATCTCAAGGCGCCTATCAACCAACGAGGAAAAATCATCAAAAATATACACCCGGTCTCGCGCCCTCACGCCCCTTACCTCAGCAAAAGAACTTGGATGCGATTCGGACTTCGGAAGGCGACGACACCCTTGTGGTGGATATGAGTGTAAGTGTAGTAGGGTGTGTGTGATGTCGGTGGGAAGGGTCTGACTTGCCAGACTGGGATCGCGACGAGGACCTGGCATGGGTGTGCTTGGCGCGATGCTGCACATGCCCAGGGAAACTATCCCTTTCTCTGCCACGATGATCGCACCTACTGGAGACAAGAAGAACAACAGCAGAAAAGAAGGAAGAAAGAAGACGGGAGTGATCAGTGGGTGGTGGCAGAGAATCGCGACGAGGCCCTTGGCAAGTTGAGTGCGTCTTTGCGTCAGCAACTCAACCCGGGGAAACGCTTCCTGCCCGTCTGGATACTGGCCATGACTTGCTTCCTACCTCGGTAGGCGAGGAGGCGGGGAACAATACTGGTTTACCGTTTGTCCCCCAAATCTAAGTCCAGTCCCTGACTCGAGCGCACTGGGCCGTGTTTGAGCTAAGGGTACGCCGCTATGCTTAATTTCACATGAAAGAAGGACTCATGCAGTACGCGTTAGGTATGCATGATTAAAATCACTAGGTTTTCCAATTAGATTCTGTTCGGCCAGCATGGAGGATTCCAAAAATGTAAGTTTCCGGTGTTACCCTGCGATACAAAAGAGCCTATTTAACTTTTTGTTTGTGGGAGATTAACGTACAGTAAAAATAAGTGCATCTGGTATAACCTTTTAATAGGTATCGGCCACCAGGAAGGGAGGTTTGGTGAGGCCAGCGCTGGTTCCACCGGGAACTTGTTACCTGTTACTAATTAATGCTTTTGCATTCCTGTGATATTTCTTGGATTTTCCTTTTTTCCCTCAAAATTTCCCTTTTCCCCTTTTCTCTAACTGGCTACGCGAGGCTCTTGAAAGAGTCTCGTCACTGATTGACTACGCGAGGCTCACATTGCGTACTTACGATCATTGTTAGCTATAATTTCCGAACCGTTTAAGACACATTCACGAAATTAGTAACATAGGCATCAATTCCGACAAGTAAAATTATCGCAGAGTCATTTATGCCCTTAGCGCACTCATAAGCATAGTTGGCCGTAATTTCTGCACCGCTTACGATAGTCACCAAATTAGTAACATAAAAATCGCCCCCGACAACGAAAAGGATCGAAGTGTCATCTATGCCCTAAGCGCACTTATAAGCATAGTTGGAAGTAATTTCCGAACTGTTTAAGATAAAGTCGCCAAATACGTAGCACAGGCATCACCCCCAACAAGGAAAATGATCGCAGGGTCATTTATGTCATAAGAATAGTTATAAGCATAGTTGGCTCTTATTTCTGAACTGTTTAAGATAGTTACAAATTCGTATAATAAGCATCACTCCAGACAACAAAAATAATCGCAGAGTCAAATATGACCTAAGCCCACTTATAAGCATTGTTAGATGTTATTTCCGAACTATTTAAGATAGATACATCAAATTGGTAACATAGACATTACCCCCAACAACGAAAATGAACGCAGGGTCAAGTATGGCTCAAAAGCACTGATATGCATAGTTGGGTGTAATAACCGAACCCTTTAAGATATAGTCACCAAATTCAAAACATAGGCATCAGCTCCGACAACGAAAAAGGTAGCAGGTGTCAAGTATATCCTAAGCGCACTAATATAAAAAAACCTCGATGGAGCTACAGTCCATAATAGCTATATCAGTGTTGATATCATACCAAGAAGTTTAGTAGAAAGCTAGAATGCACGTCGACATGAGAAAGAACGAATGATCACAAGTAGCAACCACAAAAAATGAATACAATAAAATTACGATACGTATTATACGACTTGTTAAGATGAGTTTCCTTTGCTTGTCACCAAACAACATACATTGAAACCATTAGTCACGCAAGAGAGACGTCACTGCTACACACTGATGCAAACGGATATAAAAATAATTATAAAACATATACTTATAAGTATTTAACAACAATGTATATTGCGTGAGCATCATGCGCTGTACATAATGTTAGTTTTGCGAAGCCGATAAGCACAGGTGCGATAAGGCAACACAGCTACACACTCATGCAAATATATATAAACACCAAATATAAAGGGAAAAAAGTTATAAGCACTTACCAACCAGCACAATTACATACTACACAAGCGTCGAGTGATGTACGCAGTTTGTTAAACGAAGTTATATTATACAAGACTGTCCTGGCCAGTACAACAGAATAGCAAACGACTTCCATACGAACCGACTGAAATAAAACCCTGGCATTTAGTGAAAAACTAACACTCACAACACTAGAAGAGGAACGCATCCGACCCGACCGACTTCGCACGATTAACTAACATAATGAGAATCTGTAGGGCCTTCCGCAGCCAGCCGATGACCAGCGCGATCACCGTGCAGGTGTCGACAAGTGAAGGGATGACACAGAACACTAGTCAAGAGAGAGTTGCATTAGGCTCCACAGACAGAGACCAGCCGAGTCACACATGTACTTTCCTTTACGAGAGGAATTCAGTTATACATTACAAGGCATCAATTTATCCAGTTTTAAATACTAAACAAAAACATGTATTTATTTGAATACATAGAATTTACAGTGTAAGAACTGTATGCACATACGAAATAACATACGTTCAAAACCATTAGTCACGCAAGAGAGACTGCACTACTACATTCTGTTTGTAGGAAATAACACTCGTACCCTGACGACACTGGAGACAGTGCATCATCCTTGAAAATAAGGAATCACAGGTTCAAATTCCATAGAGAGTACGATCATTTCACAGGTAATAAAACAACATGATATGCAGTTAAAAATTTACATTATTATGTATACATACTTAAGTACCAAGCTCATCATACAAAAATCACAAAGAACTTTATCTCCAACCAAATATTGTCGTGCATAACCTTACTCAATGTATGTTCATCTCAAATACTGGCAGCGTGTTAGAAAATTTTAAGTAGGTAACAAGCAGATCACGCTATGACAACCCGAGATGGACAACACGAGCCATCGTGCCATGATAAACGTATAAAAGCATACCGTTCTATCTAGATACATCTGCCACGATGACGTACACTGTTACAATATAATGATGAAATCATTGGTTAAAGATTTACCATCTGTGACTGCATCGTCAACAGCAAGGGCCTCTGAAGATTATCTCCTTACATCTCGAAAACATGAAAGTAGTCATTGTATGTTGGCCTGCAGTGATAGTCTGAATAGACATAGCAAGAAGTGTAAAGATAATGTTTGTTGTTCATCGGGAAGTAAGTTGGAATTATTGTATGAAGACATTCACTTGCAACATGTCAGTAATTTATAAACAAATAGCAGTAGGTACATTTCTTAGCCGATAAAAAAAAACTTTTTTTTTGCATTTATTTATATTTATAACCAAATCATACACAAACGTAATATGTCATTCAATAAAGCCTTTAGCTTCGAGTTCATCAATAATCGAATTTATTTGTTCATCGACAGAATGATGTCAACTTCTCTGCAATGGAACCATCTGAAGTCTATAAACCAGGCAGGTCATTGCGGTCTTCAGAAAACCGGTAGTTAGACTTCACGCCCCTCTTCGCAGATGGTTCACGATACATGTCAGCATCTATGTTCTTCCATGATGAGTAGTTTCCGAGACACTCTGGGCCACAGTACTAGGTTTGGAATCTGCGTTTCTTCTTTCCCAACTTCAAGTAGCTATTACCTTTTGCCATATTTTTATGCTTTTACTTTGCAGATATCGACACTTCATTATCATCGGTAGAATATGCATATTTCACATCATCGGCAGTAGACTTGGAGGTTACATATTCGTTCTCATTGTTCGGGTTAGTTATTATATCTTCATTTTTCACTTCACATGATAGCAGAGCACGTTAGTATTTCACAGCTTCTGACGATCTTTATGGCTCGTGTTCTTCATAGTAAATATCTGCAACACTCGTATTCCCTTCTTCACACACTGTTTTGGAACACGATGCAGGTCTGAATATCGTTATGGGTGCTCGAACCATCGTTAGTTTACACAAGAAATCAACAGGAAGGCCAGTCATAGCATTGTCTTGCTTCAATACAAGTTGTCTCGTGCCAAGCAAAGGTACTTTACCATTACATGTACCAGTGTGTCTCTTTAGATAATTACATCTACCAAATGTTGCACCACACATGCTAGTATTATGTGATTATTTTCCTTGTCGGGAGTGAATTTGGCGATTGTATTTTAAACGGTCCGGAAATTATGGTGAAGTATACTTTTAAGTATACATAGGGCATAAATGACCCTGCGATCATTTTACTTCTTAGGAGTGATGCCTAAACTACGAATGTGGCTACTGTATCTTAAACTGTTTGGAAATTATGGCTAACTATGCTTATAAGTACGCAAAGTGAGCCTCGCGTAATCAATCAGTGACGAGACTCTTTCAAGAGCCTCGCATAGCCAGTCAGAGAAAAGGGGAAAATGTAATTTTCGAGGGAAAAAATGGAAATGCAAGGAAGATCACAGGAATGCAAGAGCATGAATTAGGAACAGGTAGGTAAGAATGCGAGAGTATGAAGTTGGACCTTCAGGTTGGAATGTGAGAACATGCAATAGAGCTCGGGATCAACATCGTTGTCGGCTGGGAATGCGAGAGCGCGAAGTAGAGAAAACTGGCAGGGAGGAATGTAAGAGCATAAGCATCCAGGGCGTCAGGAGAAAGGATGCTAGAAGGAATATGAGAAAGCCAAAGTGGAATCATACAGAAAGAATAAGAAAATAAAATTGGAATGTAAGAGCATGAACAAGGTATTCGAATTCGGGAAGACTCGGAGAAAAACCCCTCACATGGAATGTAAGAGCACTGAACAAGGTATTTGAATTCGGGAAGACTTGGAGAAAAAAACCCTCGCTTGGAATGCAAGAGCATGAAGTAGGGAACAAGACGGCCGATACTGGCTTGGAATGATAGAGCATGAAATCCCTGAATCTCTCAATGCCCAAAAAGGAGTCACTTAGCCACATTGTGAAGTTATGAGCAATGTCAGCCGGATTGTGAAAGACATATTGTTTTTAGGAAAATGTTTAGGGAAATTTTGCCGTTTTTACCGGTACTGGCATTCAAAATGCCCGCCGCAGAAGGAAAAGAGAGGGAAAGGGAATTAATAACATCATGCAAGATGGCCGCGGCTCGTCCCCTTGCCACCAACCACAATACCTTGCGCTACAATACCCTATTTCTAACTACTGCTGATATCGGCATTTCAACATTTTCCTTCACAAAGCTCATGGCAAAAAATAAGCGCTCCATTAACAATTCAATAAAACATGACACAATCAAAACGAAAACAAACATGTCAACGGTTAACACTATTCAAATACTGGATGGATGTAGCGCAACATAGTTTTCAATATGATGGTCACTGGTTGGTGAAACTATACATTCCCAGTTAGAAAAAAGTTAATATTTTAAAGACAATGATAAATTTATATTTATCTTTGAAAATATGTCGGAGAGATGTTTTAATTATTGAAACGGTTCAAAGTAAAAATGAAATACATGGCGTTGCGTGGAACCCCACCCCTTTCTTCTCATACGATGAGTCCATCCCTGCATGTTAATTAAAAAGGTAGCAATGAGGAATTAAATGTACCGTAACAATTTTAGAGCCAGTTCCATTGGTTTTTTTTATCACAATATACAATTGTGTCTAGACAACATAAAAAACAAACCATACTAATTTTTAATTTCTATAATAGTATTTCATTATTTTGTTCCGCCATAAAGATAGAACAACAATTTTTCTGAAGCTTCTTATTGATTTGGTCTGCTTGAGAGACTCAGGCAGCCCGCTCCAATAATGTCTCGCTGGGTCGAAGGAATTTTGAAAGATAGCTTTCGTGTGCTTCGGTATTTGTCCATAATTTTTTTTTTTTTGCGTTGTAGGCATTTATTATTGATCTGATAGTGAGATTTGAGTATAGGTGACAGGGGGAGTTACAAATCATAATTTTTTTCAGTTGTGCAATTAAAAAAGTTTACTCCTGTTGTGCACATAAAGCCATTTTGATGTTTTCATTGCCTTGCTAATATGGTCACGCTTTATTTTAGTTAAAAACATTGCTCTGAGATTGAGCAATATTAACGCGTAAGCCTGCACTGTAATTAAAAAGGGGCGAGTAATATTTGGTCACATAACTTAATCTTAACATGATTTTATATTCCCTTAAACCGAAAATAAACATTTTGCAGGAAGTCAGAAGTCTGTCTAAACCATAACAAATTTTCTTCGAATATAATTCACAGGTTGCGATAATGCTGAACTCTTCGGATGAGAGTTTTAATTATTTAAATGCAGGGTATCTTTTACTAACTTATTTATGGTTCTGGGAGTGCCAATTATTATAAAATTACATTTTCCGGGTGAAGTTTAAGTTTACTATTATGACACCGACTGAATAATAATACTAGTTCAGTTTTAATATTATATATGGTTTCTACAATGTATTGTACTAAGTTTACTATAAATAACTAAGTGTCAATCATATAGTATCATAAATAAACTTGATGTAGTGTATGAAAAGCTTAAAAAAATTCTAGAAACATTTACTATTTTTTAATCGTCCATAGCTTTGAAAAAATCGGAGGTCATCTCTAGTACCGTATAACCCTGAACGAAAGCCCGGCTGTTTCTCATACACTGGAGAGCAAAAAAAAAAAAAAACGTACAGGCGTGCGTATGCAAATATAAGAGGTATGGAACCAATCAGAGTAATGCGATACGGTAGGCAGCGCCTATATATAATAACAAGCGTCTGGCAAAGTTGCTAGATCGGTTACTGTTGAGTGAGTTTGAACATGGTGTTATAGTGGGCGCACGAGAGATGGGGCATAGCATCTCCGAGGCAACGATACAATTATGATTTTCGTGTACTACAATTTCACGAATGTACTGTGAATATCGGGAATCTGGTAAAACATCAAATCTTCGACATCGCTGCAGCCGGAAAAAGATCGTGAACGAACGGGACAAACGACGACCGACGAGAATCATTAAACGTGACAGACGTGCAACCCTTTTTCAAATTGGCGCAGATTTCAATGCTGGGGCATCACCAAGTGCCACCATGTGAACTATTCAACGGACCATCATTGATATGGGCTTTCGGAGCCGAAGGCCCACTCATGTACCGTTGTTGACTTCACGACACAAAGCTTTACGCCTCGCCTGGGTCCGCCAACACCGCCATTGGACTGTTGATGACTGGAAACACGTTGCCTGGCCTGACGAGTCTCGTTTTCAATTGTATCGGGCAGATGGACGTGTACGGGTATGGAGACATCCTCATGAATCCATGGACCCTACATGTCAACAGGGTACTGTTCAAGCTGGTGGAGGCTCTGTAATGGTATGGGGCGTGTGCAGTTGGCGTGAAATGGGACCCCTGATACGTCTAGATACGACTCTGGCAGGTTACAAATACGCAAGCATACTGTCCGATCACCTGCACCCATTCATGTCCATTGTGCATTCCGACGGACGTGGACAAATCCAGCAGGACAATGCGACACCCCACACGTCGAGAGTTGCTACCGAGTGGCTCCAGGAACACTCTTCTGACTTTAGACACTTCCATTGGCCATCTAAATCACCATACATAAACATTATTGAGCATATCTGGGATGCCTTGCAACTTGCTGTTCAGAATAGATCTCCACTGCCTCGCACTGCTATGGATTTGTGGACTGCCCTGCAGGATTCTTGATGTGAATTGCTTCCTGCATATCTCAGACATTAGTCGAGTCAATGTCACGTCATCTTGCGGCACTTCTACGTGCTCGCGGGGGCCCTACACGTTATTAGGCAGGTGTACCAGTTTTTTTGGCTCTTCAGTGTATGATAACATTTGTTTCTATATAAGAGACTAGCTGTTCTCGAATTACTTTTCTATTAATTTTGACGCCACGGGAAGAATATTAATTGGCCTCAGATACTTTCATTCCTTCGGTTTTGAGGACTTAGCGATAGGTTTTATTGTTGACAAAATTTTGAAACGTGTGGTTTCTTATGAAAGTCAAAATGGAAAGGGGAAATGAAGTGCACATTTGGGTCATTCATATATTTACGCCATCTACTCCAGTGGTTGTTGATTTGTAGTATCAATTAATTTTTATATTTTCATTTCTTGTAATATTTGTAGATCCATTCTCGAATGCTTCTCAGCAATGTAGCCATGGCATCTCTCTTCACAAATTGATTCGCTGTAGCAATAACGTAGTTACGAGTATTTAGTTCATCGAGTTTTTGTAGCTCGGAAGGAATCCCCATGTTTATAATGAGTTTTCCGTAAAGTTCGAAATATCATTCCATATTGTGTTATATTGTCTTTACAGTGAATAAGCAAATTTTTCCCTGCATACATGACATTTCATGTAATTTCGTAATACTTTATACACAAAATGAATTCTCTTCAGTTACGGGTTTTTGATACTTTTTCGTGGCTAAAAATTCCTAATTTCGTTTTATTTCGAATCTCGAAAATTATCCAAGGAGTTTTACAGGTTTTGTACATAACAAATATTTCTGCAGCATGTCTGTCGAATAGTTTCATGATAATGCAATTGAAGTTTTCTAATTTTTCATAGAATTTATTAGCCTCGAGAATCCTGGACCGCATGAAATTTTTCAGGTAGCGTACAAATAACTGTGGGACCATTTTATGGTAGTCGCGGATTCATGTATATTCATTACAGAGTTTCCGGGCGCAAATTAAGTACTTATGTGGAGACGATTGTGATCCGTAAATCCCAATAGTTCATATTGATCTGTGCCAAGCACTTAATTATAATTTCTTACAATTGCGATATCGATTAGTGTTTCCGTTGCTAGTTATTCTGGTTGGAGCAGCTGTGTAAGACCGAATGTTTGTAATATGCTTTTTAATTATTTCGTGTTGGGATTATTATTTTTTAGCAAGTTAATGTAGAAATAACCTATCGCAAATATATGATCGTATTTGATTAGTAAACNTTGGGATTATTATTTTTTAGCAAGTTAATGTAGAAATAACCTATCGCAAATATATGATCGTATTTGATTAGTAAACCTTTAACAGTCAGTTAAAAAATGCTATGATATATGTATATTAGAAAGGGCCACCCCCCCTTCCCCTTATAAAGTTTCCCTACCCGTGTAAAGTTTTTCTAAATATATTATTTAAGTTAAGAGCTGCTTTAGATACGTTATCAAGCCTCAGCTCCTTAAGAACATACATTACTGCTAACGTAAATAGCCACACTATCTCCTGACTTTCCGTTGTATGGAATTCTTATAATCGAGTACTAACTAGGAAAATAATTCGCTGCCAAATGTGCTGAACTGGTAAATGTACTCTGTAGATTTGGAAAACAAGTTGTCATTTGATACAGAGAGTGGGCTTATGCCAAGTGGTACGGCATAAATTCGAAGTTATGGTTTAAATGCTTACCTATCTCAGCTATTTGAATGACTTCGTGTCTTTACGCACCGAGATGTGATAGTATGAAATTCAAAATTTCTGTAATTTAATATTTTGCTTTTGAAGAATGCGTGCAACAAATGGACGGCTGAATACGCATATTACACCACATGCAATTTTAGCAGCTCTTAAGCTATAAAATGTAATTTTNTTGGGATTATTATTTTTTAGCAAGTTAATGTAGAAATAACCTATCGCAAATATATGATCGTATTTGATTAGTAAACATTTAACAGTCAGTTAAAAAATGCTATGATAAATGTATATTAGAAAGGGCCACCCCCCCTCCCCCTTATAAAGTTTCCCTACCCGTGTAAAGTTTTTCTAAATATATTATTTAAGTTAAGAGCTGCTTTAGATACGTTATCAAGCCTCAGCTCCTTAAGAACATACATTACTGCTAACATAAATAGCCACACTATCTCCTGACTTTCCGTTGTATGGAATTCTTATAATCGAGTACTAACTAGGAAAATAATTCGCTGCCAAATGTGCTGAACTGGTAAATGTACTCTGTAGATTTGGAAAACAAGTTGTCATTTGATACAGAGAGTGGGCTTATGCCAAGTGGTACGGCATAAATTCGAAGTTATGGTTTAAATGCTTACCTATCTCAGCTATTTGAATGACTTCGTGTCTTAACGCACCGAGATGTGATAGTATGAAATTCAAAATTTCTGTAATTTAATATTTTGCTTTTGAAGAATGCGTGTAACAAATGGACGGCTGAATACGCATATTACACCACATGCAATTTTAGCAGCTCTTAAGCTATAAAATGTAATTTTAACAAAACTTCACTGACTCCTTCCTTGGTTTTAATAAGACGGAACAAATATCCTAAATGACTGTTACTGAGCAAAGAGTTATACAACAAAAACGCATGTTCCTCAGTGCTGTCTGTGGCTAGAATTTACAAAAGTTTTTTTTCAATAGTAACAATCTACACGAAAATGGCAGCCGCACCAAAACATGCTCCACGGCCATTCATATATATACACAAGGTAGAGCTGAATTCAACCGACAAACTTCGTGAGCTAATTTATTATACAAAATCAAGCAGAAATTATGTGGGAGACGTTCTACCTTAATTGATTATTAAAGAAGAGATGGCATTTTCAAAATATAATTTTTAAACGGTATTTTTTTTTTTGCGAAACATCGCAAACGAAGTGAAGTTAAATGAAACTTCTATGAACATCGTTTTATATTATCGAGATCTTCAACCTTAGAGAAACTTNCCCGGTCATAATGAAAATATTGGGATTGGCCACAGTCTTACTGCATACAACTTTTTTACCTTCGTGAATCATGAACTTTGGTGCAGGTTTATTGGGCAGTATAACATAATAAAAATGGCCCTCTTGTTACAACTGCAAGCAAGATCCACCGTTTTTCTATAAAGATAGCCATATTTGTTAATTAGGTCACAATGCTGAATAAACTAGCATACAACGTTGACAAATCCCGACGGTAAAAAAGTTGTATGCAATAATGTGGTAATCAGACACGTTAATTGTCGTTACAGTGGGAGGTATTAAAAAGAGTTTGGTTCTAGGCTAAAGTTCCCGATAGCATAAAAAACAACGTTATGACGATTGCGATTTAATTTCCCTTTATATGCGATATTTTTCAAAGGTACGGTTAAAAAAAAATATTTTCAAGGGTCTATTTCACCCTTAATATTCAGTTTAGGTAAAAATTGTACCATACATTTCTGACTGTATTGCATAAGGAATTACCTAACGAATTTGTTGGTCGAATTCAACTTTTCTATGTGTACACATTTAACTATACATAATTATATATATAAAGCACACAAGAATACTTCGATATTAATGTTTTCATCGTATCTAACACAAGTTAAGGTGCCTACCTGGCGTTTGATCAGAGTTGCAGCATGTATTTTAAAGTTCACATTTTAAATCAAAACTACTGTATGTGCTGCTTGTGTGTTCATTAATGAAGACAGGTAAAAAACTACAATCGACTAGGGAACATTATTTTCAAGATATCACTCATATTATAAATGCTATTTCTGACCGCTCAGCGTACTCAGATTGCCATGTGTGTAATAAATTATTAGCTGAACGTGAAAAAACTAGGGTAGATGACTGTAGCAAAATTTGGAAAATGGACTTTACAATAAAAATATACAGGGTCAGTGCTCAAATTCTCGTAGTTACATGCCGCTCGAACTATGGTACTTCCCGTCAATTGAACATTGCGCAATCAAGTTCTGACGATGAAAAAAAAAAACATTAGTTTTGTGTGTTAACATCGCATGTAGATATGTATCCAAGAAACTTTTTCTTCTTCGGTTTTATTACATACATTAAAGAGGGGCATGCGAGAAGTCAGTTTACTCATGGTAAAGTAAGCTGTTGAATAAGCATCTAGTTAAGGCATTCATTCTCAGTAAGATTTAGAGGCATGAGAACTCGTTCATAGTTTACTTAAAACATCAATTTAAGTTATCCAGCCAGAATATACGTAAAAACACACGCATAAAAGGTTAATTTGAGAGATGGTGATAGGCCCGCTATCCACAGATGCAATGATACGAGCCACATTCACTAGTGACAAAGTTAAAATGTACACATGGCCTCTGAAAGGATGCACAGTGGACATATGCAAGTAACATAGCATAGTTTTCAAAAGTATTTAGTTAACGATGAATTACTCCCCTTTAATAAATGCGAGGGGTGCGGGGTCTGTAGAGAGAACTTCGATCATATGTCAGAACAGATGTTATTGCATAATTTATCGTGTAACACACAACTATGGTGGGGCAAAGTAAGATTTACGTGGCAACTATTACCTGTAGATTGTTAAACCAAATTTCACACTTGTCTCAAGTTCTTGGAACACTGTCAAAATGTTTTACCTAAAATCGTTAAATGCGAAATAGTAATTCTTCTGCTTTTAGTAATTACACGGCTAAAGCTCGCCGGAATAAACCACATCAGTTTATCGAGACTTGGTTTCCCAGCGCAGCATAGTAAACAATAGTCAAAGGCTAAACAATGTTTATACGCTTTAAGGGAGGGAATATAAATGTCAATCGCACTTCAAAACTTTTTTGGACTCGAAGTTGTAACAATGCACTTCGAAATGTTAGTACCGTTTCATTTAGTGTTATGGAAATGTCTCGCAGTGTGCGGATTCCCGAAACATAAAATAAGGATCAGAATTTGACTGACTCAATAGTTTAGGTTGGCGTTATAATTGCTGAGATGCTATTTATATGCTAGTAAGTATCCTATATAGAAATAGTTCATATATTTTTCTAATTTTAAATTTAAATATTGCTAACTTTTCGCGAAAGAAAGGAAGGTAAACTGTAAAATCTGTAAGTATGAAAATGCAATGGTCTTAAATTTTTAAATAAATTATGTTATATACAGCTCCATTATATTAAAATTTCAATACCTAAAAGAAAAAGATAAAAAAAAAAAAAATTTAGGCTGTGCCGAAAATTCTGAATAAGTTTAAATTTCAAGTTTCGAAAATATTTTTGTTATAAAAATATACATTATAAAATTTTGTAAATAAAATATACTGGTTTTGCATGTAATGTGATGTTTTGGTTTCCATAAGTTGTTGCTCGAAAAACAGTAAACAATTTTTTTATATGAAAATAAAAAATAACAATAATTGTTGCTTCATGGGGCCTCGGTGGTGTAGTGGTCAGACTACTCGCTTCCTACTTAAGCGANGAGTTGCAGCATGTATTTTAAAGTTCACATTTTAAATCAAAACTACTGTATGTGCTGCTTGTGTGTTCATTAATGACGACAGGTAAAAAACTACAATCGACTAGGGAACATTATTTTCAAGATATCACTTATATAATAAATGCTATTTCTGACCGCTCAGCGTACTCAGATTGCCATGTGTGTAATAAATTATTAGCTGAACGTGAAAAACCTAGGGTAGATGACTGTAGCAAAATTTGGAAAATGGACTTTACAATAAAAATATACAGGGTCAGTGCTCAAATTCTCGTAGTTACATGCCGCTCGAACTATGGTACTTCCCGTCAATTGAACATTGCGCAATCAAGTTCTGACGATGAAAAAAAAAAACATTAGTTTTGTGTGTTAACATCGCATGTAGATATGTATCCAAGAAACTTTTTCTTCTTCGGTTTTATTACATACATTAAAGAGGGGCATGCGAGAAGTCAGTTTACTCATGGTAAAGTAAGCTGTTGAATAAGCATCTAGTTAAGGCATTCACTCTCAGTAAGATTTAGAGGCATGAGAACTCGTTCATAGATTACTTAAAACATCAATTTAAGTTATCCAGCCAGAATATACGTAAAAACACACGCATAAAAGGTTAAATTGAGAGATGGTGATAGGCCCGCTATCCACAGATGCAATGATACGAGCCACATTCACTAGTGACAAAGTTAAAATGTACACATGGCCTCTGAAAGGATGCACAGTGGACATATGCAAGTAACATAGCATAGTTTTCAAAAGTGTTTAGTTAACGATGAATTACTCCCCTTTAATAAATGCGAGGGGTGCGGGGTCTGTAGAGAGAACTTCGATCATATGTCAGAACAGATGTTATTGCATAATTTATCGTGTAACACACAACTATGGTGGGGCAAAGTAAGTTTTACGTGGCAATTATTACCTGTAGATTGTTAAACCAAATGTCACACTTGTATCAAGTTCTTGGAACACTGTCAAAATGTTTTACCTAAAATCGTTAAATGCGAAATAGTAATTCTTCTGCTTTTAGTAATTACACGGCTAAAGCTCGCCGGAATAAACCACACCAGTTTATCGAGACTTGGTTTCACAGCACAGCATAGTAAACAATAGTCAAAGGCTAAACAATGTTTACACGCTTTAAGGGAGGGAATATAAATGCCAATCGCACTTCAAAACTTTTTTGGACTCGAAGTTGTAACAATGCACTTCGAAATGTTAGTACCGTTTCATTTAGTGTTATGGAAATGTCTCGCAGTGTGCGGATTCCCGAAACATAAAATAAGGATCAGAATTTGACTGACTCAATAGATTTGGTTGGCGTTATAATTGCTGAAATGCTATTTATATGCTAGTAAGTATCCTATATAGAAATAGTTCATATATTTTTCTAATTTTAAATTTAAATATTGCTAACTTTTCGCGAAAGAAAGGAAGGTAAACTGTAAAATCTGTAAGTATGAAAATGCAATGGTCTTAAATTTGAAAATAAATTATATTATCTACAGCTCTATTATATTAAAATTTCAATACCTAAAAGAAAATATAAAAAAAAAAAAAAATGTAGGCTCTGCCGAAAATTCGGAATAAGTTTAAATCTCAAGTTTCGAAAATATTTTTGTTATAAAAATATACATTATAAAATTTTGTAAATAAAATATACTGGTTTTGCATGTAATGTGATGTTTTGGTTTCCATAAGTTGTTGCTCGAAAAACAGTAAACAATTTTTTTATATGAAAATTAAAAATAACAATAATTGTTGCTTCATGGGGCCTCGGTGGTGTAGTGGTCAGACTACTCGCTTCCTACTTAAGCGANAAAAAATAACAATAATTGTTGCTTCATGGGGCCTCGGTGGTGTAGTGGTCAGACTACTCGCTTCCTACTTAAGCGAACCGGGTTTGATTCCCGGCGGGATCGGTCCCGAATTTTCGCATGTGGGAATCGTGCCGCTGGTCTGCGGGTTTTCTCGGGGATATTCCATTTTCCCCGCTATTGCTCCATACTCACCCTCGTCAGCTCTCAAGACCTCGATGTTACGAGCCATCTGAATCCCTATACTCCAACTATTGCTCCATGTGATGGTTTTTCTTTAACTGTAGCCAATAAAGAAAACCCATCGAAATGTATAAAACATTCTTAAATTTGGTTCTTGATTTTATGTTTTACATATTGTTTGTGTAACATATTTTTGTATGAAAAATGCTAATTTATTGAGGAACTAAGTGTCGATACACACCCGTGTCACTGACTGACCAACGTGGTTTCAAAATTTTTGAAAAATGTGGGCCAGCCCGTGTTGGGACATATGCAGGAGACGAACATCAGTCTGGTGACGAGGGTGATCATCTCTTACGTGCAGCGAGAGGTATGACACAGGCTGGGAGGGGAAGTATGAGGATATTGTGTGTGATGGTACGCTGCCGCGGTACGTATCGTCGTCTCAGGGGGATCGTGAGGATGCTGTGTAAAACCGCCACCCGCCAGCAATATTTAATATTCGGCGATGGCGAAGAGGCGGTGCCCCGGGGGGAGGTTTTTTCTGCCTCATGAGGAGACGTGACCGCACTGCCAGACGTGCAGCCAGCTCGCCGTGACCGGCTGCTGGGGATTCTACGGCTGTCAATCACCAGCTGTCAGCGTCTGCCTTTACTACAGGGGGGAGCGGCGGGTTGGCGACGGTAAAATTAGACTTAAAACTGCCACCATGGCGCCATCACTCTCCTAAACAGCTCCGCCGAGTTTCAAATGAACCGTTCACCGCGGTCATTTGTCACTCCTTCCATTATTATGGGAGTTCGTTAGCTATTAAGTCTGAAATAATTACTCTACATCGTAATTGGCGAAAATGCGAGATTCGTCCAGGCAGTAGAAGATGCCGGGTGGACATTTAGAAACTCCTGAGCACTTCGCAGATATGTCGTACGCTATTTCAGGAACCCTGGCAAACAAAGGAAAGAAATATATTTGGCGTAGAAATATACAGAAACAAGCTAACATTACACAGGCCATCCTTAAGTGTTTCCACCAATATAGGATGGTTGGGGACTACTGTTTATATTTTTCATTTGTGATTGCAAATGTTAATCCCAGAAAATAAATACTCATAAACATGGCTTCGATTCAGAACGTTAACGGAAATACACAAGATGTTCTCGTAATAGCTTGGGAACTCAGGTCGCCGGACGTGAGTCATGTAGATAATTGTATACCGGGCTGTGTGAAAGCGTTTGTGAACGAAAGATGACCACAACGACAGGAGGTATTGCTGGTTTATATTAGGGAAGCTGCGGTGATTATCAAAGTTAACGCCGCCCACTGTAACGAACTACACGTTCCGTATTAAGACGTGATTAAAAATGATTTCTTGCAAATAATGGTGTAGTTAAAAACGTATCGCTGTCTCAGTGGGTATCCTAATTCATATTTCACAAAATCCAAGTGTGCTTCTTTTCATTGTTATAGTGTAGTACTATTCCAGTCGTTTCTTAATANAATTCATATTTCACAAAATCCAAGTGTGCTTCTTTTCATTGTTATAGTGTAGTACTATTCCAGTCGTTTCTTAATAGCCATTACAAATCTCGCTTATGTTTAAGAGTATTTTTTTTAGAAACCCAGAACACTGTTAACACATCCTACTAGTCAGAACATTCTTCACCAGTCTTCCGCGATAGCANAATTCATATTTCACAAAATCCAAGTGTGCTTCTTTTCATTGTTATAGTGTAGTACTATTCCAGTCGTTTCTTAATACCCATTACAAATCTCGCTTATGTTTAAGAGTACTTTTTTTAGAAACCCAGAACACTGTTAACACATCCTACTAGTCAGAACATTCTTCACCAGTCTTCCGCGATAGCANCTTTTTTTAGAAACCCAGAACACTGTTAACACATCCTACTAGTCAGAACATTCTTCACCAGTCTTCCGCGATAGCAAAATTTCTATCGTTCGGGTTTCGTCTGCCATGTTGGCAAACGCAAGTTACATTTTTTTCTGTTTATGCAAAGCTCAAAAAAGAAGTGAATTCAAAATTTCCAAACTAAAAATAGTAAGGATAAAATTCTGGATAAATATGGTTCTTATCTAAAACGGTTCTGTACCCAAACACACACACACCCACATATATATATATATATATATATATATATACATACATATATATATGTCACGGAAACTTCATAGTTTATGATCCCCAAATCTTAGCTGAACTGGAATTCTTGTAGATAATAGAACTATTTCGTAAACACACAAAATATTTATTTTTTTATTGCCAAAGGAACTTGAAAGAACAGAAACTTTTGATCTCGTAATCAGATGCTCAAAATATTTTTTTGTTAAAAATATAGAGCGATCAGGATATATAAAGGCATTAAAAGTCCCTAGATCTCAAGTGAATTTCCACTCGAAACATCTTCATGAAGTTTATGGAAAGATTCATTTTGTAAATAGTGAATGTAATGCATTTTACTCTACTCATATCGGGGCCACGGTGATGTATTGGTTAAACTACACGCCTCGCACATAGGCGAAACGGGTTCAATTCCCGGCGGGATCGCCCCTGGATTTTTGCAAGTGGGAATACTGCCGGACGACGCCACTTGTCGGCGGGTTTTCTCTGGAATTTCCTGTTTCCCCCACCTTTGCATTCCGGTGCTACTCCATACTCATTTCGCTTCGCCCTCGTTGGCTCTCAAGACCTCGATGTTAAGCGCCACCCAAATATCTTTACTCACTCACTCACTCTAGGTATATCCTCTATTCACGTTCAGCACGGAAAAAAAGCTGCACATCATCACTGTGTAAATGGCTGCACACAGATTATACATTCGGTAATTAAAATTATCTTTTTAGACGTGGCAATGCAAGCATGTTGAATGTTTTGTCCCGCGCCGAGCAGTAACAATACATTGTCGCTCTCGCACTCAGGTCGTGTGTCAGTCGGTGACTGGCGAAGGGTTGGAACAGGAGGGGGAAGAGGGGAAGCTGCCGTAGGAAAGCAATTACGCGGGACTTAGCAGCCAGCAACGCTGCTGCACATTTCTCTAATTTATCGCAACTTACCTCCGCCGGCTTTGGCAATAAAGTAAACACAAACATCCGCCAGTTTCCTTGCAACACCTCCCAGTTCCTAGTTGGTATTTCTTAGCGTGCTCTTTAGTGCGTTTACGTGCACACATTATTCAGTATGTTTAGTACTGCGGAGACCTGCAAGACCTAGGGAACAGATGCGACTAACCAGGACAATGTTTGGAAAACCAGTTTCCTGTTTCCAAAGTGCAGAACACTTCTTCTCATTAAATAGAGCACAAAAATGACTGTGGCGATTAACGTAGAGAATATACAACATGGTTATGCATACATATACAAAACGAAAGCATACTAAACTTAAGCCAAACTTGAATGAAGATTGTCATGACAAGCCCGTAGGCTTGCATCAAGATTGCTGCAAGAAAACCAGTTCCATCCAAGTTTGAATCAAGCTAACTTGTATTCACAAGTCAAGTTTCAGGAAGTTGGACTGGTAGAATTTGCCGTAGGCTTACCTTGGCAAGCTGAAAGCCTAATTCAAGCCATATGCAAGCTTGCTATCAGTAAGTATGTGCCAGTCATGATAAATGTGGCTTGAATCAAGTTTGAATAAAACATGATATGACAACTTGCTTGGTAAGGCAATGTCAAGTTAAATATAAAGCTTACATGATATCTGGGCAAGGTGACTGGTGACACATCTTCAGAATTGTAAATTGTAATATTAAAAGTTTGCCTGAAAAAAAAAAACAGAAACAGGAGTTCAATCCGAAACGGTTAATAGGTTATGGAGATTCACAAATTCTTGAAATAACATGGCCACCCAGATCACTGGGCCTGAGTATTGCGGATTATTTTTTGTGGAGCTCTATAAAAGCGCTCGTATACAAAGGATGGCCACAAATATAAGTGTTATTTTTGGTAATATTCCTGGATGTTGCATAGATGATCAAGGTCAAGCAGCCCTAATTGCAGCGAGCCACAACCACCGTACAGAAACGTGTATTTTTGTGTACTGCTGCAGATGGGGGTATTTCTGAAAAATTATTGTAATTACAGTATATGATGCAATACGCACTTAACTGAGTATATCTACATCATACCGTGGCACTAACCTCGATGTTTCTCCGTATCCTTGCTGAATCGAACCCATTTTCAGCCTACTTTCGGAAAGAAAACACGAAGTTATAGGAATAACAAATAAGCCTACTTTCCTTACCATGGGTGCAATTAAATTTTTAATAATTTCTTAAAAGCTGAGTTTTGGTAGGTAGGACTTGACTTCTCTTTGAAAACAATAACATAAGAAATGATACCACAAACGTAAGCAATATTAGAGTGACAATTACAAATAAACACATGCCTTACCCGGGACTTGAACCTAGAAAACTTCGTACAATAAGCTAGGGTGCAACGCACTGTATTATGGAGGTTGGATTTGGAGAATCAACTTCGAATTGAATCAGTCTAATATTTCGAATTATAGGGTTTAATAACATAAAATATTTAGAGGGCCGTCATTTTAAAAATAAGTGACTGAGGTACTAAAAATATGTAAGATTACATGGCCTACCGTAGCACTACTTGTGTCAAGAATTTGGTGGAAATCGGTTGTTAAGTCCCTGAAATATGACACAAAAAACGTTATTTTCTTATTTGATGCTAACGTACAAAATCGAAAAAAAAAGAGGTCATATATACTATACTTCTAATGTATAATGTCTACATACAAGTTTAGATGAATTTGGTTAAATTGATTAATATATGTGGCAAACTTACGTAAATTATTTATTAAGCAGCATTTTGAACATCGTAGTCACGCCCATTAAATTCATTATGGTTTATATGAACTTCTGTAGCATTTATATTCTGCAAAATTTGGTACAAACTAGTGGAAATGTATGGCATATTTGGCATAAAATCTTCATAATTTTCATATGGAGCTCTTCATAAATTAAGGGGGAAAAAATAATGTAGTAGCACATTCGATGATTGTCTACTGCCAGTTTACATAGTTACGTTAAAATAGAATACATAATTTCGTAGATGTAACACACAAAATTAAAATTATTTTATAGCCATTATGATAAAAGTAAGTGTGTCATACTTAAAAAGTACATATATTAATATTGCCTATTGCAGTACAACATCTTTGACAAATTTTGTAAGGATTTGTTGATTTTTTTCCGAAACATGAGAGAACATTCTTTTTATTGGTGGGGCTATGATACAAAATGGCAGAGAAATGAGGCGCTGCGTATACATATTTAATTGTTGTAATAGGCAGGGCCAGCATACAAACATAGGTTGAAATTTGTTTTCGTTGTTAAAATATACTGGGCTTAAATATTTATAGAGCCACAATTTTGTAAATGAGAGTCTGAACTTTTTGAAACATACCAGTTTACACCACCTGCTGCATAACTATTTGTCTACCAAATTTGGTAGGAATCTGTCATTGTTTACCGAGATATTACATAAAAGTTTATTTATTCACATTTCACCTTCTTACAAAATGGAGGAAAAAAGATGCTTCATGTAGATACAGTTGATAGTTGTTGTACCTACTCTCAGCATACAAAGATAAGTTGGAATTGATGAAATGGTTTCGACGATATAGCAGTCTAAGCTAAAAATTGTTATTTGGCAGCCATTTTAAAAATAAGCATGTGACGTGCCTTAAAACATACCCCTTAATATCATCTGCCTCAGTTCTACTTGTTTGCCAAATTTTATAGGAATCGGTCAACTGTTTCCTGAGATATGACAAAACTTTACTTATTCACATGGCGCTATCTTGCAAAATGGCGGATCAAAGATGCTCGGTGTAGATATAGTTTACAGTTCTAATATCTACTGACAGCATATAATTATAAGTTGAAAATGATTAATTACTCTGTTTCTAAGATATTACATTTAAAACTAAAATAACTTAAATGTCCGCTATTTTGAAAATAAACGCCTGACGTTCCTAAAACATGCAATTTTACATCCTCTTCGGCAGTGCAACTCGTTTGCCAAATTTCATAAGATTTGTTTAATTGTTTCCCGAGATATGACATACATTTTTTATTTATTCGCATGGTGCTATCTTATAAAATTGCGTTGAAAATATGCTTTTTGTTAAAACAGTTGAAAGATCTAATATGTACTGCCGAAATACAAAGTTATGTTAGCATTGATTACATAATTTCAATGGTATAGCATTCTAAGTTTAAATAGCTATGTCTTCGCCATTATGAAAATAAGTGTCTGGCATGCAAAAACACATCAATTAACATCATCTGCATCGGTACTACTTGTTTGCCAAATTTGGTGGGAATCGGTTGATTTTTTACCGAGATACGTCATAAATACTTTATATATTCGTATGACACTGTCTTCTAAAATGGCAAACAAAAAGTAATATGTTGGTATATATTATGCTTGTAAAATTTACTTTCGGTATACAAGATTTGATCGAAATTGTTGTAATGGTATGGCAGAAATACCAAATAAACCTAAAAAATGTGTATAGACGTTTTTATGAAAGTAAGTAAATTATCCAGTTCAATCATTTACGTTTTCTTAGCCTATCATATTATTACTTTTCAGCCTAATTGGGTAGGTATTGGTAAAATAGTTTTCGAGATATAATGTAAAATCTTTATTCCTTCATTTGGTGCTATTTTACAAAATGGCGGACCAACTAAAATATACTTCTGGAAATTTACTGCTTTCCCGATGCTCTGCCAGCATACAAAATTTGGTTTCAATCGGTTAAACTGTTTCCGAGATATGACATATAACCCAAAATTTTAAAATTTCCGTCATTTTGAAAGTAACCTCCCGATGTGATAGAAAAACTGTAAAATTCGGGTGTCCTTACTAAGTAATATATGTTCAATAAGTTTGGTAAAATTCGGTCGTCACGTTCAGAAATTGAAAAAGTGGGACACGCACAGACAACAGGCACATACCAACACCTATACATACCGGATAGTGATCCCATAAGCCTTTCTTTCCTTTGGAAAGTAGGCTAAAAAATGCTTATGCAATCCCCCGAATATCTGTCTGGAATGTATGTCACCTCCCCCCTATAAAATATTTTGAGCCCGATAACCGAATTTCCCAAAGCTAAGTCCACATATAGTATTTAGTGATGGCATCAGACTTTTGCGGTTTTCGGTGAATACGGGGGTAATTATTCAGAGTAGCGGCTTTTCTGAAGGAAACAAGTTAGACCCACAAAAGTAACATACATTTGTTCTGCACAGCTTACCTTTTTAATATTGAGGGGGCGTACTGGTAAAATAAGTAAAACCTATTAAATATAATAGATAAAATTATGAGCGGTTCGGCAGCTTTGTTTACGTCGGACGCCATGTTGAATAGCCATGTAATGCTATCTGCGCAGACGCGAACTGCGTTTAGTCGCCTGGTATATGGAATAGTGTGTGGTTCGCGGTGAGCGTAGTATTGTGTGCGCGTGGTTTGTGATGTCCGAACTCGTCCGTGTGAAGGCTTGTGATTGAAGAATGGTGAATAATGATTTAAGAATTGAAGAATACGAGAGATTCTGTTCGTTTGCCAGTTTATAGAATTAATGTTGTTTTGGCCACAACTGATTGGGTTTCTAGTACATTATGATGGTAGTTGAATTGGCCGAGGGCAGTGGTATTGTACCCACCGCGTACCTAGTTGAGTTAATTCATTAACGTCTGGTAAGATTTACTGTTACTTTAAAACCCAAACATCCTAAATAAGAATACAATCGTAGGTTAGATTTAACCCCTAAAATCCTAGATAAGAATAAAATATTAGGTTAGATTAAAACCTCACAGTCCTAGGTAAGATTAAAACCCANCCCAAACATCCTAAATAAGAATACAATCGTAGGTTAGATTTAACCCCTAAAATCCTAGATAAGAATAAAATATTAGGCTAGATTAAAACCTCACAGTCCTAGGTAAGATTAAAACCCTACAATCCTAGGTAAGATTAACATCCTAAAATCCTAGGTTAGATTAAAACCCTACAATCCTAGATTATATTAAAATCGTATAATTCTAGGTTAGATTAAACCCTACAATTATAGTTTAGATTAAAATGTAGAATAGTGATTCACTCATCGTGGGGTTAGGTAAAGTTATATGGGCACATATTACGAAATTGGGTGGACAAATGTAAAATTTAGGTGTTTTTGTATTTTTTGTGGGTATATTTTTTGTGATTTTATCCCACAATTTCCCTGATATTCATAGCCCTCCCCACTATCGTATTTGTGGTTTGTTTTGCTAATATATTAACGCCCCTAGTAAATTCGTGTTCTGTGTAATTAGTAGAGTGGAAATATACCTTTTCCCGTGATTTCTTCTTTTATTTACAGAAAAGCCGCTACTCTGAATAATTACCACTACTATTGAAAGAATAATTATTTCCATTTAAATGAAACTTACTTTGATGACAAATAATTTACTAGTTACAATATATCTGGCCATGAATATAATTTTAATTACAAAGTTATCTACAAATGTGTATAATGCATGGGCCAGCTAGGCGAAGGGCTAAAAACGTATTTCCTTTACTGTGTGGAATATTTCGTTAATGTCTTGGCTCACAATAGTGATGCAAAAACGTGCCCGCAAGACTGGCACAAAACATACCACATCGACACCACCGTACCTGTCAGCTCGGTGTTGTAGAACAAGACCTCGCAGAACGACATATTGAGTTTGTACAGCTGCCATTGCGACGTAGTTGAACTCATTCAAAAGGGGTGCACCGCGGTGTTTCGACAGCGCCGCCTCAGAAGTGACGAAATTACTCAGCCCCCAGCTGATGTAGGACGATATCTGCTTCCACTCGAACTTTGCTTGCACCAAAATGGAAAAACAAACGTAGCAGGCCGTAATTTCAATTTCCAGGCGAAGTAACATGAATGTCTGCCCACCAAATAATTTCTGTTCCGACCAAAATGCACAACTCACGTAAGGGCGTCAGGCACAGAACACAAAAACTTAATCGCCCATCGGTCTTATGCGTGCCATCGTCATGTGCGGCGTCGTGACACGGCCGGCTTTACTGCCGCGCGGCGTGATCAGCTGTCCATTCCTTGGGCGGTAGAAACAGACTCCTCGGCCCGGCGCACAATGCCGTCAAACCCAGACAAGGACGCTAGAAACACCCCACCTAGCGGCTAACAAAGGAAATCGACTATTCTAAAACTACGGTTATAATACAAATTCAATACACTCAACAAAATATATAAAAATATGAATTTAAATAAATACCAATAACATTTACAATGTTCCAACTGTTTGGAAATTAATTAATACCATATAATTTATACACATTAATGATTTAAACTCTATAAACGTTTATACTTCACAGTGTCGTTGGCTCAACAGGATCGCCAACCTTAGCATTTTGACACTACAATTTTCTAAAACGTCACTGATCACAGACCTGTGACGATAAAATCGTCTTACAGTCAACCGAATCCTACTAAATGTGAAACTTGAGTAATACTGACTACGTCATGTAAACTTACAAGTTTTAATGGAACAGACTATTATTTTCAAAATGATGGCCACATAAACATTATATAATACTATGCTTTAACTATAAAACAATGTAACCAATTCAGACTTGCTTAATTTTGTATGATGACAGTATCTCCGCAGACATCAAATAAGCTAATAAAAAAACTAATATGTCGTCTATTTTGGATGGCAGCGCTACACTAAAGATTACGCTTTTGTGTCCTATCAAGGGAAACAATTAACTGATGCCCACTCAATTCAGGCTACAAGTTATACTTTCGTAGTCCATCTTAATTTATATGATAGTCATATTATTTGAAAAATAACAGCCATGAGCCCCAAATAATTTCAACCGACTTCAATATGTTCAAGTATACAGAATGTTGGGAAATTAAACGCCCAAACTGCGGGAGGTGATTCCTTATGAAAAATAAAGTAAACAATATAAAGGACACCATATACATAAACGGAGTATTAAAGTAGATATGAAAATATGAAATAGGGATTTTGAAAACGCCTACAAAGTCCGCAGCAAAAAGGTAATTTATGCTTCCCATAATGCTGAGACACATGCGTAATGCTGGCCGTCCTCGGCCAGTACGCACTATTCGGCTTGAGGAAGTGATGCGTCAGCACATCAACGACATGTCCTCCACTAGTACACGCTCCATAGCGCGCCAAATGGGCGTGTCCCATTCAACCGTGTGGGGAATAATGTGGTTAAATTGCCACCATCCTTACTGCTCGCAGAACGTACAAGACATTTAGTGAAAAAAGGTTTTCAAAACCAAATTTTCACAGGCTCATATCTCCTTTAATATTTTGTTTAGATATATGGTGTCCTATGTATTGTCGTCTTTATTTTTAATAAGGAATCACCTCCCACTTTGTGCGTTAAATTTCCGAACATTCTGTACATTACAAACTATAATGTGCCGCTGCAGTAATGTAAATAGCACCACTTGAGAAACTGGAGCTTTTATGTCATATGTCCGGGACCAACCAACCGATTCCCACCGAACTTGCACATAAGAAGTGCTACAGTAGGCTATGTTTTAAGTGTGTGTTGCTTAATTTACAGTATGACAGTCATACAAATAATTTTTGGTAGGTATATCATTTCTATTAAACAATTCAAGCGTTTTAAATTAAACTGAGTATGCTCAGGGTAGCCGCTAGAAGCATCAAATATGCTTATAAAGATCATATTTTGTCAACTTTTGTAAGATAGTGTCAGTTTATATGATGCAACATTCATGCCATATCTCTGGAACCAATTAATTCCACCAAGTTCAGCACACAAGTAGTGCTACAGTGGAACATATAAACTTACATAATTGAAGTTAGTCAAACTTTTTTTTTTTAAATATTTCAATATAAAATATTTAGATATAAAATTATTTGACAAATTTCAACCAAAAGTTTTAGATAAAATTATCTATTAGAACCATCAGATATGCCTACACAGAGCTTCTTTAGGATGTTTTGTACGATAACACCAAATGAGAAACTAAGGCTTTTATGTCTTATCTCAACCAGTCAACATATTTTCACCCAATTCTGCACACAAGTAATGTTACTGCAGGCCATGTAATCTGAACATGATATAAATGATTCACATACTTGTTTTTAAAATGATGCCTCTGTAGATATTTGAAGTTGCTAAACCCAGTTTACTAAAACTTTAGACTAATTACAACCGAAGTCGATGCTCCGAATCCTACCTCTGTAATAATATTGGCTGCATGCCAGCGTCTATTTGTTTCTGATTGCATATCTAATTATAACGCTATCAACGAGACGTCAAGTCCCACCTACAAACAAACTTTTAAAAACTTCATTAAAATTATTAGCATCAAAGTAAAGGGAAGTAAGCTCATTAGTTATATCGATAAATTCTTGCTATAAGTAGTATTTTTCTCGGACTAACCTCTACTCTCATGCCCTTTAATCTAAAACATTCGTCCCTAACCACCTGAAAAATCATGCGTTGAAGACGATGGCGTGCAAATAATTTTGGAAGGAAACAGTTATGTTTATAAAATTGTGATTTTTCATGTATTGGATAAGAGTGCATTACGAATGACTTTGGTAGGCCACCGCTGCTGTTAGCACAACAGTGAAATTCCGTCATCGTGATTGCTCGTTACTTCCCGTGGCTCAGCATAGCCTCGAAATGAGATACACTCATTTGCGAATTACATTTCTGCCATTTTGCTTGTGAATGTGTGTGTAATATTTCTGCCCTTCGCATATTTAACTTAAAATCCTCAACGCTTACGTGCTATCAGTTCCAAGTTATAATTTAACATGTCGCACCCACCGAAACCAAAGGGGTTATTAGAATCGATAAACTTATGTCGGTAGACAAGAACTCTGAAAACAGCACTATCAAATGCTATCTGCTGCTTCAAATACGAAATATATATAAAAGGTATGTATTGAACTACATTATTTAATTATTTTATAATGAAACATGTAGCACCATAATAATAAGCCATAATAAAAAAAAAAATAGAAAGTGGTTTTATGTCACATTATCTACGACTTTAGAGTGTTCATTTCTGTTTGAGCGCAGTGATATAGCCGAGAAAGTAAAACAATTAATATGTATGGAAATTGTAGTATATCTTATAATAGAACTGACGAATAACGCATATTTTCCCTTATATTAGCAGTAGATATTTATGAGTGTTAGGTACAAATTCATCTAAAAATGACTACCCATACCGAAAATGGTAACTTCTTTGGGTTACTTTGTGTTCTTCTTCATACAGTCAAATGAAAGTTTATCCTGTAACACTATTGTTGTTAGTATATGTACGGATTAATTTATGTCAATATATATTTCTCTAGAAAATACATAGCAAACTTAGTGTTTAAGGTTGGAAATTCTATATACTGGAATAAGCATCGAAGGTAAACATTACAACAGCGCTACGTGACTGTAACAAAAAAAAATTATACTTTGAAACAATTTCTGTAAATGCGTGACATGAGTAGTCAAGCGATGCAAACATAAAGAGAAAGAAAAAGGTCCCGAGGTTCTGCACAGAGGTGAAAAACAACGGAACCTGCTTGCTGATTATAGTGAGCTCCGAACCATTTGATTGTCGAACAAGTGATCGGAACTTTTGAAATCTCGCCTTCACGCACCCCGAACGCAACGCTTTAGCAATCAATTCCACTGATATCCCTGAGAAGATAATAAATACGTTGTTCTACAGGAGGCGTGCAAACTGTGCAGAAAAGAATGCTTCAATTGGACGAATGTGCAGTGCTAAAGGCCCTGCACTGAAAGTAATCTTTTAAAAATCAAAAACTTAAAAACATAGCTACACCCTGGTATGTATGTTCCCAGTTCAGTTGGCAAATAATTNATCTTTTAAAAATCAAAAACTTAAAAACATAGCTACACCCTGGTATGTATGTTCCCAGTTCAGTTGGCAAATAATTTTAAAAAATATATATATTTCTAAGATTTGAGGTTGTATTGCAAGTGTAATTTTTAAATGTAAGGCCAGTGTTGTTAGTATTTTTTGATTCGTACTTATTACAGTATGAATTTGCATGTAAGTAAAATAAATACATTCTTAAATATTCCACGATTTTACTTGGAATGGCGCATGAATAAAGTGGCCAGGCCCATGACTACGGTATTTGTACTGCAGAATAATAGACCATGAGAAAAAAAAAGATCCTAAACAGGGCCTCCAGAACCCCAAACAACCTATAACATGAACTATTTCCTGTCAGAATATCCATGACGCGGGCTTTTATGGGTCTGACAAGAACGGCATTTGTCACAGCGGTATAAAATAAGGGCGGAAGCACTTTGTTATCGTTCGAATGGGTTACGAAGAGAAAATTGGCTAGGCAGCGCAGCTGGGTCGCCGGGTGTGCAGTATAAATGAGCCGTATCGTTCCGGTCAACTTTGTGGGCGCTAATGCACAATAACGGGAAACCGTTTGGAAGTAATATTAGTTTATGGGGCCGCTCTGCCGGAAAATGAAGCCGCACTACAAAACTTTGTTTAGTCGATATTTCATGGACCGCCAGCTAAGCATTACATGATGCTGCTGGTTGTACTACCTCATTATAACGTTACATTCCAAAATAAATAACTGTAAAACTTAAACATAAAATCTGTGTTGGGAATGGGGGTTGGGAAGGACCCCAGAAATGTTTTGCAAGATAAAAGGAATTTTATGTCTTACGAAATTCTATAAGATATTTTTGCCATAAATTTACTGCAAAACGTCTGTGTTATACCTTAATATTGTGTTAATTTTCAAGGAAATGTACTTTTATTTTAGGAGAAATTTTGTTTAAAATGGGTTTCATACATTCATGTTNTTGTGTTAATTTTCAAGGAAATGTACTTTTATTTTAGGAGAAATTTTGTTTAAAATGGGTTTCATACATTCATGTTCCAAATATGTATTGTAACTTACATGAATTCATTCGTGACATGTTGTTCATAAAATCAACGAAGAGTAAAGCCAAAAANAAAATATGTATTGTAACTTACATGAATTCATTCGTGACATGTTGTTCATAAAATCAACGAAGAGTAAAGCCAAAAATTTGTAATTCTGGCTGTATAGAAAATGATTAATAATGCATACATTATTTGCTCGTTCACGTTGCAAGTACCTTGGCGGCGATGCCTGTAGCTTAATTTTTTTTTCAATTCTTAGATGTAAGTTATTTTTATAATCATTTGGTTTTGGAAATGCGTTTAAGACATCAACTTAGCCGGTTTCAGTGGTGTTTTGGTTGATTCCGCGTGTTTAAATCAAAGTTTCTGTAGACGTTATGTTCTCAGACTTTTACGACATTAAATGAACCATGTTTAAATGATTAAAATATTACATCTTTTCTGCTAAAGAATCACGCACAGCATTTGAGAGCGATTTGCTGAAACGTAAGGATCTTTTTAAGTGTTTTTGTAACAGACGCAGAACTATATAAAATAATTGAAATCACAGAACTAAAAACTTCTGTAGCTTCACGTCTTAGTTATATCATTTTAGTGTTTTTATACCCGAAATATGTTTAATATATGTGAAATGGTTGACGGCCTAAACAAGCNTTAGTTATATCATTTTAGTGTTTTTATACCCGAAATATGTTTAATATATGTGAAATGGTTGACGGCCTAAACAAGCGGTATCCATAGCAAATGGAAACGTCCCGTTCGACAGCCAAGTGACTTAACGAATACAATCGCTAACAAGTTTCTTCTATATCAGACTTTCAGGCATGGCAATGTTTATGTTTGGTGGAGGGATGCAAAGTGCAATAACTAAAGCTGAACATTCAGCAGTCATCACGTAGACGCTACGGAGGAGTTCAGAATGGTAGTAAATTCGTGTAATTTGAAATATACATAAACTCCGTAGAAAACGCAATCTATGACACTTGAATATGAGGCAATAGTTACACTGTTTTGAAAACAGAGTGTGTAAACAGATTGTGGAAGATTGCGTGAATTTAACCCAGTGACACCAAATTCGAAATGTATTCGGTATAGTTTCGGCGTGCTGCACAGTACTATCAAAATAATTTAATTAATTTGGTTGTAGGTGTCACGGTGGCGTGGTGGTCAAACTACTCGCCTTCCACCTAGGCGAACAGGGTTAGATTTCCAGTGGGGTTGCTCCCGGATTTTCGCATGACGATGCCGCTGGTCGGTGGTTTTTCTCGGGTATTTCCCGTTTCCCCCACTCTTGTATTCCGGCGCTGCTCCATACTCGCCTCCCTTCACCCTCATTGGCTCTCAAGATCTCGATGTTAAGAGCCGCCCAAATCTATTTACTCCACTACACTCCTCTGGGAGTAGCCAGGTTTTTTAAGGGATTCAGTTCTTAGTTAAATAAAAGAGCGGATAATAATAATTTTCAAATTGGTTTATAACCAATCCACAAAATAAATACTCAAAACTTAATATCTGGACATTAATGGTTATAACTTGCTATTTACCGCTAATATTTCCATAACACCCAACAAAAATAAATACAATGAAATAGTTCAAATCAGTTTTTAAAAAGTTTATTAACACGTATTGAAATAGTACCAAAATTAAACATTCGATATGTGACAATTCCAGTATTTAGAATCATGACTGTATCACTCGTCCAATCAGTCTCACCCGGTTTTAGTACTGTCCGAAATATTCTGGAAAGTCCCGAGTGCTCCCATGCACAGTGACCCTCCCCTAGTCAGATACCGCACAATCCGCAGCACTCCAACACTCTCTTTCGTAGCAGATCCTTTTCTTCGAAGTCCCTCGATACTTCGACCATTGTTTNGTGTAAACAGATTGTGGAAGATTGCGTGAATTTAACCCAGTGACACCAAATTCGAAATGTATTCGGTATAGTTTCGGCGTGCTGCACAGTACTATCATAATAATTTAATTCATTTGGTTGTAGGTGTCACGGTGGCGTGGTGGTCAAACTACTCGCCTTCCACCTAGGCGAACAGGGTTAGATTTCCAGTGGGGTTGCTCCCGGATTTTCGCATGACGATGCCGCTGGTCGGTGGTTTTTCTCGGGTATCNGACGATGCCGCTGGTCGGTGGTTTTTCTCGGGTATCTCCCGTTTCCCCCACTCTTGTATTCCGGCGCTGCTCCATACTCGCCTCCCTTCACCCTCATTGGCTCTCAAGATCTCTATGTTAAGAGCCGCCCAAATCTATTTACTCCACTACACTCCTCTGGGAGTAGCCAGGTTTTTTAAGGGATTCAGTTCTTAGTTAAATAAAAGAGCTGATAATAATTTTCAAATTGATTTATAACCAATCCACAAAATAAATACTCCAAACTTAATATCTGGACATTAATGGTTATAACTTGCTATTTACCGCTAATATTTCCATAACACCCAACAAAAATAAATACAATGAAAAAGTTCAAATCAGTTTTTAAAAAGTTTATTAACACGTATTGAAATAGTACCAAAATTAAACATTTGATATGTGACAATTCCAGTATTTAGAATCATGACTGTATCACTTGTCCAATCAGTCTCACCCGGTTTTAGTACTGTCCGAAATATTCTGGAAAGTCCCGAGTGCTCCCATGCACAGTGACCCTCCCCTAGTCAGATACCGCAATATCCGCAGCACTCCAACACTCTCTTTCGTAGCAGATCCTTTTCTTCGAAGTCCCTCGATACTTCGACCATTGTTTGACACTTGTCACACTCAAACCAGGTGGCTGCCACAGTCTCAACTATCGGTTGCAGCAGTATTTATAGGGCAGGCGTCCTGACCCAGAACCTTCTCCACATTTCGAGCTGCCCCGGGGGAGGTGCAATAGCCCGCAGCCGTCAGCTGCTCTAGCATGAAAAGGGGCGGAGGGTAATGACGCCAGTCCAGGTCAGCTGTCAATCAGTCCCTTCACTGGCGCCTCAATGACGTAGCTAGTGAGCCGGTTCTACCTGGGGAGTAGGCGAGCAGGCGTAAGTCATAACCACTGTGGCCCCGCGTCTCCGCACGTAAGACTGCGTGTAATTATAACAGTTTTCGTGCGGGGCCGGATATAGTCATAAACGCAGCAGGCGCTTTATCTGGAAATGCTATTGGCGACCGATGTAAATGGGGAGTTGAATAACTTATTAATGCATTCTTATAATACGTTACGACGTGTAAGCTCGATCTGGGAGATATAAACATTTGTGGGTGGAGGGGAGGGGAACTTCCTTTTGCTGCAGCATATAATATGATGCATTTGTATAAGTGAAGGGGTTACCTGCAGAAGCAAATTATGTTAATGGGTGAAATTAAAATTTTCAAACTGATCCACACGGCGAATAAATATTTAGAAATCTTGTGACGTAAGAGTAAATTACCCACATATAGGTAAACTTAATTTGGNTCCACACGGCGAATAAATATTTAGAAATCTTGTGACGTAAGAGTAAATTACCCACATATAGGTAAACTTAATTTGGCAGTGGCACCAGGTCAAAGAATATAATTAGCGAATTATAGTGTCCAAGTACTTTCTCGATGATTTCCTTCACATTACGTAATTAGAACTCCAGGAAAAGTTGGATAATTTTTATTCTATCACGTTATTAGAGAGGATGTTACAAAAATACTAACTGAAGTCGAGGGAAGCAATTTCAGATGAACATTGAGTCAACACTACTTAGTTTTATAAAATTGCCAGTATATCACACGGAGAGTACGTTTTAAAGCTGGCATTTTGATAAGCAAATAGTTCCCTTTCCATCCTTCAAGGCAGTGTACGCAAAGTTGATAAACCGTAAATTTTTATACGTTATGTTTAACTCCTTCGATGTTATTACGGACGAACTGTGTTACATTCCTTTTCGACCGATGACTAACTTAGTAATATTAGATGCGAAGGTTTTTAAAAATGTTTCCCAAAAACGGATTGAAGAAGCGAAAAAAACTTGTTAGTTATTGGATTGGTTAAATCACCTAGCTGTCGAACGGGACATTCCAGCTACCAGACGGAACATTTTGACTACAAAGGGCAGGCACCAAGTATTTACACTGGCGGACAGAAACTTTGATTGGCTATGGGTTGCTAAGTTTATGTGCGGTATGTTGTACACTGATTACTATTCCGTCTGGAAGGTGTGGTGCATATTTACCTAGCTTCGACATTGTTGCTGTTGTGGTTTGAAGAGTGATCATTGGTAGTGGAGGGAAGGTCGGGTGGGCCCTCTATTTTATTTATTTTGTTTAGATTGTAACGCACCTGCTACTATGCCGCGATGCTAGTAGTGGGTGGTTTGTGTAATATAATATCCTAAAGCAGACTCTATGATCTACACTCGTATCTATGGGCTATTCGAGTTTCAAAGTTGGGACATGGTGGCCAGAAAGTGTCGTAACAATTTAGCATCTCTGGTCTAGGAGATCAACTGGANGAGTTTCAAAGTTGGGACATGGTGGCCAGAAAGTGTCGTAACAATTTAGCATCTCTGGTCTAGGAGATCAACTGGACTAAACTTGCATCTAAATATGTCCACTAACCTCGCTCCATACCAGCCATTGGACAGCTGCGTGAGTAATCACGAACACATGTGTTGAACTCTTTGGCTCAATAAGCTATCAACGACAATTTCTTCCGCAGGAGGTAGTGCTCTCGAAAGAATTTGCCATGCGAGATAATATGGTTTCCTGAGCTATTTTAAGCGTACAGTGCAGACCTCTTCGCAGTGCCCATAATGCTTTTTCAGTTGGAAAAGCAGGCCATCATCTAGACTATCTAGAGGTTACCCACAGTGAATAAACGAACTATCGGCCTCCTTTCGACGCAGAAATCAATTGCATATATCTATTCTGGTAGGGCAATTGGGCGCAAAGAAATTAGTTGTTTGTATAAGGGCACAGCAGTATTTTGTAGTTGAAAGCAAATCTATTTGTTGATATTATTTGGTTGCCCCAAACTGTTAGTTTTGGTTGTTGCAACTGAATATTTGGTTGGCTCTAACTACAATAAATAGTTTCGGTAGGGCTTTCGCTTTTTCTACAATTATCGTAAATGGCTTAATGTACGTAGAGCCAGCCATATATTTAGTTGCACCAACCAAATATTACAGTTCGCAGCAACCAAATAAGAATAACAAAATTATTTAGATTCAACAACAACATTTTTTATTTTCCCTATTCGAACTCTTAGTTTTTTTAAATAATGTACTTTCCTCAATATTTATAAAAATATTTTCGTGATTTCACGGAACCTCTCCGTAAATTCTTTACTATGTTTTATGCATTTCCTGCATAAAAAGATATTACGGAAAAATGTTTTTATTTTTCGTTATGCAGGTGNTAAATAATGTACTTTCCTCAATATTTATAAAAATATTTTCGTGATTTCACGGAACCTCTCCGTAAATTCTTTACTATGTTTTATGCATTTCCTGCATAAAAAGATATTACGGAAAATTTTTTTATTTTTCGTTATGCAGGTGTTTACCAACATGTAGTATATTAAATTAAAAAAATTACATATTCAACTTTTANGAGTTTCAAACTTGGGACATGGTGGCCAGAAAGTGTCGTAACAATTTAGCATCTCTGGTCTAGGAGATCAACTGGATTAAACTTGCATCTAAATATGTCCACTAACCTCGCACCATACCAGCCATTGGACAGCTGCGTGAGTAATCACCAACACATGTGTTGAACTCTTTGGCTCAATAAGCTATCAACGACAATTTCTTCCGCAGGAGGTAGTGCTCTCGAAAGAATTTGCCATGCGAGATAATATGGTTTCCTGAGCTATTTTAAGCGTACAGTGCAGACCTCTTCGCAGTGCCCTTAATGCTTTTTCAGTTGGAAAAGCAGGCCATCATCTAGACTATCTAGAGGTTACCCACAGTGAATAAACGAACTATCGGCCTCCTTTCGACGCAGAAATCAATTGCATATATCTATTCTGGTAGGGCAATTTGGCGCAAAGAAATTAGTTGTTTGTATAAGGGCACAGCAGTATTTTGTAGTTGAAAGCAAATCTATTTGTTGATATTATTTGGTTGCCCCAAACTGTTAGTTTTGGTTGTTGCAACTGAATATTTGGTTGGCTCTAACTACAATAAATAGTTTCGGTAGGGCTTTCGCTTTTTCTACAATTATCGTAAATGGCTTAATGTACGTAGAGCCAGCCATATATTTAGTTGCACCAACCAAATATTACAGTTCGCAGCAACCAAATAAGAATAACAAAATTATTTAGATTCAACAACAACATTTTTTATTTTCCCTATTCGAACTCTTAGTTTTTTTTAATAATGTACTTTCCTCAATATTTATAAAAATATTTTCGTGATTTCACGGAACCTCTCCGTAAATTCTTTACTATGTTTTATGCATTTCCTGCATAAAAAGATATTACGGAAAAAAGTTTTTATTTTTCGTTATGCAGGTGTTTACCAACATGTAGTATATTAAATTAAAAAAATTACATATTCAACTTTTANTTTTTTATTTTTCGTTATGCAGGTGTTTACCAACATGTAGTATATTAAATTAAAAAAATTACATATTCAACTTTTAAGCAGGGTTTGAACTCGTGTCAAAATATTCGTAGTCCACGTCTCTTGTCACTCTGCTAGTGCCATACGACGTCACAATATAAAAGTGTAGTGTTTATATGAAATGAATAAGAAAACCAGCATGAAGCTTATTTAGTTTCTCGTAAGGTTAGATTGTTTTGAGTACTGCTAACTGTTGCAAGTGGCTAGTATTTCTGTTTCATTTTTTAAAGAGTAGGTTTAAGTAGCATGAATATACTAACTGACGGAAGAACGACATTTCTCTAGTTAAACTGGCGAAGAACACTTCGTGTTGCCTCGGCATTGTTCATCGCCGAAAGCCGAAGTTGTTGGAAATATGGAGNTTAAACTGGCGAAGAACACTTCGTGTTGCCTCGGCATTGTTCATCGCCGAAAGCCGAAGTTGTTGGAAATATGGAGGTTCCGTATTTTAAGAGGCTCAGTTCCGTTTTTTGTCATTACGGAACGCATTTCTGTGTACTAACTGTAGCTNGGAGGTTCCGTATTTTAAGAGGCTCAGTTCCGTTTTTTGTCATTACGGAACGCATTTCTGTGTACTAACTGTAGCTACATTTTCGCAAATATTTCCGTGAATATATGGAAATGTTCAACAGTGATGAGGATTAAGTCGGTCGCCTGCCTGGCGCTTGAAACGCGTTGCAGCGTGTAAGAAAAAAACTTTTTTTGTACGAAACTGAGAAACGTGCCCGCAATATGTTAACCTGCGAAAAGAAAGCATATTCCAGTCCATGGCGGAATGATACTTTTCAAGACATCACACACATTGGAAACATTAATTTGATACCTTCCAACATACCTAATAAAGGTTTTTTCAAACTGTTTTATCTCAAAATATACGAACTGTATACACGCGGAACTACGATAGAATCATACATTGTACAGGATGAGTATAAAATAATACCCCTACTTTGAAGGTCTATAATATCAAAACAAAACATCCTACAACCTTGAATGACCAATCAAAAGAACCGTGGAACCGTGAAGTTTGTTTACCATACATTCGTAAATGTTCAATGTGACCACCATAAGCGGCCCGAACGACATCTACGCGATAATCAAACTCGTTCCACCCTCTTGTCAGCATGACTGGTGTAACGGTTTGGATGGCGTTCGTAACTCTCGGTTTGAGATGGTGAAGCGGTAGCGAGCTCGATTTAGACACGTCAATGTAATGGGGATGGTCTGGTGTTTCCTTAATGGGGCACCACCCCATTGGCACCTAGCTGTTCGCAGACACCTGAACGAGACGTTGCCGCAACTCTTGATTGGTCGAGGAGCAGCTGGTGACCAGGCACTTTATCACTGGCCCCCAAGAAGCCCGGATCTTACCCCGTGCGATTTTTTCCATGGAGGTGCATGAAGAATCAAGTTTTTCGTCCACCATTGCCAGCTAACATTGACGACCTCAAAACGAGAATTACGGACGCCATCCAAACCGTAACACCGGACATGGTGACAAGAGTGTGGAACGAGTTTGATTATCACGTAGATGTCGTTCGGCCTGCTCGTGGTGATCCCATTGAACATTTATNGGTGACAAGAGTGTGGGACGAGTTTGATTATCACGTAGATGTCGTTCGGCCTGCTCGTGGTGATCCCATTGAACATTTATGAATGTATGGTAAACAAACGTCACGGTTCATTTGATTGGTCTATCAAGGTTGTAGGTTGTTTGGTTTTGGTATTATAGACCTTCAAANAAACAAACGTCACGGTTCATTTGATTGGTCTATCAAGGTTGTAGGTTGTTTGGTTTTGGTATTATAGACCTTCAAAGTTGGAGTATTCTTTTATACTCACCCTGTATTGTTATAGAGAGTCACGTCCAGCATACTTATCTGGCCACAGCTTGAAGACACATTCAGGTGAGTCGCCGGCGGAAAGACTGCATGCCTGTTGAGAGCTTTGCGCATATAAGCGATACCATTTACATGCCTGGTCGGTATTGTCCGTAACGCTTCGTCAGTTTATGCCTCACTCGCACAAACATATCCGTAACTAGACGACCGCCTTAAGGTTGGTGTTTGCTGGACCTGACAAAAGATTGGCCGAAGATGGGGGGGAGGGGGTACTGGCGACTTAGGCGCACGACCGTCGTCACCTCTGTCACAGAGTAATCAATTAGATATATCCTAAATGGCGTAGTGGTTACACTTATGTGGGCGTAGCTATTCTCTAACTGGCTTCGCGAGGATCTGGGAACNATATCCTAAATGGCGTAGTGGTTACACTTATGTGGGCGTAGCTATTCTCTAACTGGCTTCGCGAGGATCTGGGAACGGGCATTGTGTCCGATAGGATACTGCGTGCTGCGAAAGGTTCCCGATTTGCAGTGTCGCCGGCTGGCGGAAAGGTCACCAAGCGCTGACTGGCGAACGTCATTCCAACACTTGGCTTGCCGGTGACGCCATTTTGGTGGCGTGTGTGGCTATAGTTGGTGGTATAGGCGGCTCTTCTACCCATAGACTAAATAAGAGGTAGACCGCGTATTTTTCTTCTACACATGAACCCAACATTGACCTACCCCAAACAACACAACTGTCAAAGTCATATGGTCAACAATAATGAACGTGTTCGTTTATATATAAATTTTCAAAAGACAAGCACTTTTATATGGATAAAATACTTTTCCAAATTTGACTTTTATCAAATAACAAAAAAAGAAAAAAAAGCGAAATGGTAAAAGGAAGTGTACTATATCTCAGAGCACTTGTTTTCTAATAAGTGTTGTAATCTCAAACCCAGTCCATGCCGTTTTTGCTTGATATGTTGGCAGAGAAGCAGTATAATGTTGGGACACGGAGACTGGCTTTGCGCAGCCAGCGAGATCAGTCTATCTCATGTTTAGTCTATGGTTCTACCTCTGTAGTTTTAAGTATTGTGTGTGCCGGCCGGCACGGCGGCTCTCTGCCGGCCAGCGTTCATATCGACCCGGTGGCGGGCGCCCAGCCACGCCGCGCCACCGCGTGGGCGCCGGATGCGCTATGTAAAATGTAGGTCGCAATTAGGTAGCGGCGCAATCCCTGACCCCAGCCGACCGCCATCCATTACTGACCTCCCGGTGACACACTGCCTTCCACCCCCGCACATTTCAAGGCTTTCAACTACAACCTCGCCCCCACTGAGAACGGCCGCGCCGTTTACCTTAACACTGCACTACTGTAACTCACACGCCACTGCCGCGTGAAGATCAAGACCGTTCTCGACACCGTATTTTGTTCCGTTGGTGCTGCTGTAAGTCAACAGCTGCTGGGGCACTTGTTCAGTGACTCACAGTGAAAGTGGCACACCTAATACGAACTGACATTAGATTGGAGGTGGATATTCCCTCTATGAAAATTACTGGTAACCCAGTTTATTTAATGCATGACATGTCCAGCTTTTAGACCCTATAAAGATACGCATAATTCCCATAATTATATCGGAATGAAATGGAAAACACTAAAACATTAGCATATCGAGCGCTACAGTGAAANACGCATAATTCCCATAATTATATCGGAATGAAATGGAAAACACTAAAACATTAGCATATCGAGCGCTACAGTGAAAGTGGTACACTGACCAATACATGCCCTCCATTGGACTACCAGGCGTGCCATGTCGGCTTCACGCATTCTGAACCACGCGTACCTTCGTTCAGTGCATGAAGGCAAGCACTACATTCAAATAGGCTTTCGTAGTTCAACATGGAACGTGAAAGATGTCAAACGTCAGTGGCGGTGAGAAAGCGGGTAATTTTTCTTTACCAAAAGCGTAAATGTCTGCGTGAGATCGGAAATATTGTGAATCGCAATAATTGTACGGTGCAAAATATCGTTCGTCGCTTTCGTCAGTGTAGTAGAATAGAGCAAAAAGATAAGCGTAATTCCAGAAAAATATTCACTACACCAGAAGAACGATGAATTTCACGTCAAATAAAAAGAATCCCGCGTTAAGAACACCAAAATTTGCCAAGAAAGCAGAAGTCGTGTTGGGGAAAAAAGCCTGCCCAAGAAACCGTGAGGAGAGTCCTTCGTATAGAGGACTTCAATGGTCGAGTAGCGCGCATTAAACCATACATCAGCAAGATGAACAAACGTCTCAGGTTCCATTTTGCCCCAGATCACGCTGATAAATCTGTTGACTACTGTAAAACACTAAAATTTACAAATGAAAGTAAATTCAGTGTGTTGGCATCGGATGGGAAGGCCAGTGTCTGGCGTAAGCCAAACACGGAGCTTGCAGAAAGACATCTTCGGCCGACGGTGAAACACGGGGGTGGGTCCGTGATGGTATGGGGTTGCATGGCGGCTTCGGGTATGGGGAAACTCCATTTCATAGATAGTACTATGGATCAAGATGTGTATTTTGACATATTGAGGAAATAACTGATACCGATCGTGGAGACATTAGACTTGCGGGATTGTTTGACGTTCTACCAGGACAACGACTCGAAACATAAGGCCCATAATGTATGCATGTAGTTAATCTGTAATTGCCTCCATNCACGTTCTACCAGGACAACGACTCGAAACATAAGGCCCATAATGTATGCATGTAGTTAATCTGTAATTGCCTCCATGCACTCGATACCCCTCCTCAGTCCCCAGACAGCAATGCCATTGAAAATTTGTGGAGTGTATTCAAGAAAACATCCGCAAATATCCCATAGCTAACCAGAAGTACCTCAACATTGTCCTTCAAACGGAATGGGATAAGATTGCGCCCTCTTATTGTGAAAGGTTGGTTCGATCTATGCCAGATAGCCTTAAGGAGATGAAAATGAACTGTGGTCGTCACACTAGGTACTAACTGTCCACATATGCCCTTCAATGACAGGAAATATTAAGACTGTGCCATTTTCATTGTGGTGTACATCTTGAACTCCGAATGTGTAGTTTGTTGTTGTAAATTTATAAATTATTTTGTGAAGGTATTTTCTTTTTGTATCTGTTGTATGATGATTTAAAATACATGTATTCATCATTCATATCCAAAAGACTTGTATTACAACAATGAAATATCACACGATAGATGTACCACTATCACTGTGAGTCACTATACGTACAAAATAAATTATACACACGCAAACACGAATGATGTGTTTATTGCTCGTAAACACTAAGAAAGGAAAAGAGGGAGAAGAGGAAATTCCTCTTCCAAAAGATCTTCGCAAAAAAAAAAGCCATTTTCCATTTTAAAAAATTGGGAGATACTCGAATAATGATAATTTTAAAGTATTCTCAGAGTATGCCTATAAAATATCAGAGATTTGTCATGAAAATACACCAGTTTTATAGGCTGTTACCGTTAATGAGAGAACCTTTGAAAACAACCTTAGAAAAAAGAACNTCATGAAAATACACCAGTTTTATAGGCTGTTACCGTTAATGAGAGAACCTTTGAAAACAACCTTAGAAAAAAGAACTGTCATTTACTACACACATACTACAGGACACACTCCAATGCAGACTCTCAGTTAAGTTGGCAACTAATTAATAAACATAGTTCTAAGATCTTGCGATGTATTGCGAGTGTAATATGTACATGTATGTCTACTGAAGCTTTTCCATACACACAATAACACGAATTTGCATATTATTAACATACATACTTTCCAAAATTAACTTTGTTTCCACCTGGATTGCGCATGAATTAAGTGAGACGGTCCATGCCAATGTTAATGTTACATATGGCGAGAGGATACTAAATAAGAGGGAATGTCGATCCTAAGCAGAACTTTCAAAAGTGCTCGATCAACCATGAACAGTCTGTATACTAAAATTACCATGCGTTATTTGTAGTTTTTTTTTTTTTGGTCTCGCATCTGAAAATATTTCGAGTAAAGAAGAATGATTAGGAACGACTGCCACTAGCAGAGACACACAGTGAATGAAATTTAAATTAACCTATATCCCTCACTCAAATTTTCCTTGCCCATTATTATCAATAAAAATGAGAGAATTTTGTGTGCTTATTGCTTTAATTAGATATTATAGTCAATTCATATTTATTTCTAACTTTTCTGAAGCCCTGCTGATATTCCTCCACCTCATGCACACAAAACTTCACTGAGTATAGAAAAATACACCAAAGGGACAGTGCACGATATTATTGCGCACTTACTGTAATACCATTTTTCATAAGAGCTATTTATTACCAGGTATTACCAACAAAGTATTTGTCTGCCTATTTCAATTCATATTTATTATAAATGAAATGTTACAATGTATAAATAAAATATAAATAATATTTAAATTTACCCCAAAATAAAGTAATTTATGTTAACACAAGTGTGACACCGAGAAAACCCGCTCTTTCACATTCTTGGCGAACAGGGCTAATCTCCCGATAATTACATGCAATGTCNTTAAATGTCTAAGCCATCATCTCAAACTGCCGGCAGTTTTCATTTCCAACAACCTTCACAAGATTTATTATTCTGTTATCTTCATTGAGAGAAATACTATTCAAAAAGATTAATTGACAATCTTCAAGGTAGCATGTTATGTCAGGCATAAAATCAATATTAACCCTGCTTTGTATGCTCACATTGGAGGGAAATTTTATGCAAGTTTAGGAAGTCACATTTAGAAGAGAATTTTCCACTCGCTATTGTAGCAAAATAGTTTTTAATTGTATACTTCATTTTAAAAATAATGTTTTACAATAATTGTTATTTATGCTCAATGTAGAGCGGAGATTTTGCCACTGTAACATTTTGACGCTATACCGCCACTGTGGAAGACAGAGTGGCTTATAGTGTCGTTGTTAATGCCCCCAGGCACCGACTATATGATGCCTGAAGGTTAAGGGGTTTGCAATAATTTAGTCGGTTGCTGTTTCATTTTTAAGGACGTATATATTGTCTGGAGTTTACACAAGAACTACATACATCAGCACTTCCGAGGTGTGGTACTAAATTTGACTACTCGTATTCACTGGGCGACTTTGTGGTTGAGTGGGGCTTCTCTGGGCGACGATTTTTATACTTAACTCAGCGGTGAGTGTTGGTAGGCTGTCATCTGGGAATGAGCTCCGGCGAAGTGGTAGGCCTTGGAAGAAGGCCCGCAGGTGCTGCCGTCTCCCTGGACTGCGGTTCGTACTCGTGCTCACATCTTCTCGCGATTCCTTGATGCAACTCTTCCCTCGGCACGGTGATAATAAACTGTCGCCCCACTACTCTCAAAAAGGGCTTTTTATTCTTGCCAGCCTCCATCCTTAATTGTCGGCACGTGTTGCCTTGTGGTGGGAGGAGGGGGTAAGGTGGTAGAATTCAGAACAATGCCTTTCAAAACACGTGTCCTGGTTTCTGAAGATTTGTGGGGCGGGGATGGTACCTCGCCCCTAGTTTACTCTCGTCAGCTACTTCTTCGGGGCGTTTTCACCTTGTCCTGTAGTTAGCTAAGGGGGGTGGGGGGTGTTCTCGGCACCAATATCCAGCTCGTCAGCTATTTCTTCGTGGCTAGTATATTTTGAGTTTTAGGCGAAATACACATGATTATTTGGTGATATTGCGTGAAACCTCTGCACTCCACAGATCTCCCGGGCAGGCTAGTGGCCTAGGGGGTTGAAGGGGGGTGGCAGGGAGGCCTACGCCTCAGCGACACGTGTACCTGCCTCGTGGCACATGTCAACTGGGATATGCTCGCATAGTGAGCCAGTAATGCTCCTATTCCCAAAAGATGTCACACGTCAATCTTTTAATGAAATTCTCTCGATAACCGCATGCAATGTGTTTTTAATCAATAAAATACGTTTATATATATAAATATATATATATAACAATACATGGAAACATATTTCCTTGGTAGGGTTAAATCTTGTGAAAGTTCTTGGCAGTTTGAGATACTTACTGACGGAAAAAGAAACCAGTATTTTAAATTTCAAAGTTAGTTTCATTTCAGCGAAAACCTACACTTTTTTTAAAATACCTGAGGGTTCTTTGGCATACTTATATTTTATTGTGTCCATGACCACTGACGGGAGCAGATTCCTCTCGTCCTCGGCTCCAGCCAGGGTTTATTAACCCCTTCTACACAAGTGGAAGGCAAACTATAGGGGCATAGATTGCTCCAGAAATACACATTAATAAAAAACATTTCCGGTTCAAAATTTTCGGCCACGTCACGTCATCTTTAAGCATCTAGGATCTAGGGCCACGCTAACGCAGCCAGTAAGGAAGCAGTTACGTCACAAAGCGAGTAGCGCCCCACATCACCGGAGCTAAGGTCAGTCTTCGTTCTACAAACGGACGTCGTGGGCATGCTGCTGTACTCGTGGTCGGTGTTTATGCATCGGTCCCCATCGGACCTCGAAGTCGAACGTCGTCGGACAACAGCAACGCCGGGCGATCCACGTATTCACTCCAGCCAGCCAGCCAGCACAGCTGAACAGCAATGAATATTAATCATCCAAGGTAGGGATGGACGTCTTGTAAATATTTATGCTGTAGGCGGGTAAGACAAATAGTCGGTGCCAGACATGACACGGCCAGGCGTCTCACAAGTGTAAAATGCTTGTGGTACANAGGCGGGTAAGACAAATAGTCGGTGCCAGACATGACACGGCCAGGCGTCTCACAAGTGTAAAATGCTTGTGGTACATAACATATTTAGAAAACAACGACGCACGTCATTCTTCAGGTGATTTTTCAAAAGTTTTTTTCAAAACGTGTGAAGGCGCCACGAATAGACTATAATGCTTGCGCTTTTCCGGTTACTGGTTTAATTACATGTTACTAATATACAACCGCTGGCTTTGCCGATTAAGTTAAACTTAAGTCATTTATTNGGTTACTGGTTTAATTACATGTTACTAATATACAACCGCTGGCTTTGCCGATTAAGTTAAACTTAAGTCATTTATTTGTGCTTATATTGTGGTAAAACGAATATAGAGTCATTCATTGTGAATATTTAATTACATTTGTTAGTATTGATCATCCCAGATATTTCAATTTTTATACTTCGAGTAAGGTTTGATTATTTTAATGTAAGAATAGTTTGTTTACTACTTTTTCTGAGGATTATGTAGCGTTTTATCTATTCTGTCTCTCTTGCTCAAAGATTTTTGTATATTTTTTAATCAAACCTTGAAAGAATATAAAAAATGTCAATATCAGATAATAACAGACCTTCAAGTTACATCCAGGTCAATCTTCTAGCAACACAAATATATTTTTATTGACCACCAACCAATGGATGACGTCGGAGTTTATCAAAGCTCCCACGTTTGTTATTTCGTAACTGAAATTAAAGACAAGGAATCAAGCCCTGTTGGTGTTAATGCTGGCCAGTAATGAGCCCCAGTTCGGTATTGACTTGTATTTTCTCAGAGAGTCCATATCTTACTGTGGTCATTGGAATCTTTAGTGTTAGTATGACAAAGGCGATTTTCGATAAATTGTCTGACTATTACATATCACTTATTTGAGGACATTTGAAATGTTTAAATCTTTCGCCATTTTGGATGCTAAGGAATTACGGATTATTTTGTAGTCAATTTTGAGGCAATTTGACATCCTTTCGCTCAAGATAAATAAAAATACTTCTTCAGCCTAANCGTGGCACGTGTCAACTGGGATATGCTCGCAAAGTGGGTCAGCGATGCTCCTATTCCCAAAAGACATCACACGTCAAATGCCCCCCTTTCTCTTCGAAGCTGACCCATCTTTGCCCGATTTCGGCATAATTTTGCTTCTGAAAGGTAACCTACTCTGTGCTCTTGTCTCGCGCTATGTTTCTCCGGGCGACTGGCTGTCACATGTGGTGCGACAGCTGGCTGGGACCCCTCCCTATTACTTTGCTCCTCCTTCGTGGTCATCTTATCTGGCCATATTCACGGACCTGCCTCCCCCTGGTTAACAGGCGCGCCCCATCTTGTAACAAGGGCCTAACACTCCAGGTCTGCGGGTTCCAAACACCACGACATTTATTCACAAAAAACTGATGGACCTTTTTACCTGGGGTTTTCTTTCTGTTGTCGACTGTATGCTACTGCTCTTCTAACTCCTAGTTATCTATTTGTACACGCAAAATACCTAGGGCGATACAATTCTGAACTATTTTAAACACCTCTAGTACCACACCTTGGACTCAGTACATTACACATTAACTTTCTTACATGGTTACTCACCACTTTTCATGTTACATATTACAGGGTTACACAACATGACCTTCAAAATTACCTCCTACCTTATCTGTTCTTCTGCGCTTCTGTTTCCTGGTAAAGCGGAAAACATTCTTGAGTTATGCAAACAACCAGTTGGCTGAAGGCCTGTATCTATTGCACTTCTGGCAAAGCTTTATGTTTTGGTGACAGGAATTAATTTTACGTTATGTACGACTACACAGGTCGCCAAAGAATAAACACTCTTAAATCTAGGCTGGTAACTCTGTTCAAGGGTTCACACTACTGGCTGGCACTCGTCCAGTTTTTACAAAACCGACACACACTTAATTTACACATGGTATTGTGTTACTGTTACGACGGCATCACAGGCCGTGAAAAAAAAGAAACAGATCCTCTTATCTTACTATTTCTGCCACCTCCCTCTTATGCAGGCGGTGTTAAAACCAACAACAGTATTGTAGATACTGGAAAAAATACATACCCTATTCTTATCTTAAGTTAGTACCCTCAGATACAGGCATCTGGCATTTCTTTTCACCTAGGACGTCCTGAACTTATTTCTCACCGCACCGATGTGGCTTCTCACACATTGTAAGGTTACATAGATAAATAATTAAAACACTTTGTCGCACATTTAGTTCCATGGTTAGGTAGTGCTCACCCCTTACCTTCCTCTCACAGCAGGTGACATAAGAAAAAAAGGCGTCCCTCATGTCACATAGAGTCTGTTATTCTTATAGTCGGCTCGGTTCGCGAGGTCTGTACTTGCGATGCTCCTTGTAGAATCCTGGCTCCTCACGGCCTCTGCAGATGCGCCAAGGTTGCAAACGCCTGGCTTCAATCCCCGTAGGACTAGGGGGCGGGTCGCACTGCACTGGATCCCTGGCAACGTGCAGAAAAAAAGTTTGCGTTGCCATCCTCTCGTCCNGTGCTCACCCCTTACCTTCCTCTCACAGCAGGTGACATAAGAAAAAAAGGCGTCCCTCATGTCACATAGAGTCTGTTATTCTTATAGTCGGCTCGGTTCGCGAGGTCTGTACTTGCGATGCTCCTTGTAGAATCCTGGCTCCTCACGGCCTCTGCAGATGCGCCAAGGTTGCAAACGCCTGGCTTCAATCCCCGTAGGACTAGGGGGCGGGTCGCACTGCACTGGATCCCTGGCAACGTGCAGAAAAAAAGTTTGCGTTGCCATCCTCTCGTCCAGCAGCTTTGAAGCGGCCGCTCCGGAACTCATACCTGGCTCGGCTGCTGGCATCCGGTACTTCCTCGCCTGTAGGGTTTGGTCTAGGGTTCGTTGCTCAGCTGGTGCAGATTCGTCTTGGGGTCGCGCAGTTTTCTCGGTTACTTCACTCGCGCTTTCTTTCTCTTCCTTGTATATTTCCGCCTTTCTCCCCCTCGACTGTTCGCTTTCGCTTGCCCTTCCGTTTCTGCCCACTTCTCCTTAGTTCGTACACTATCCTCCCCACGCCTGTTCGCTTCCTCTTACTCGTTCTTCGCGCGTATCTTCTACCTACCTCGCTTGTCGGCTTTCTCTTGTTGCATCTGGCGCCTGTGTATTGTCCGGCTGATAAGTGGCTGTGATTTTCAGCTCGTTTATCGGCAGGTGCTGGGGCCCCTGCACCCTTGAGACACTGCAATAGCGCAGAGGGGCAATGGCCGGCTTATCATTTTGACCCCCTATCCCCGCGCCCTGGCACACCATTCGGTGACCTAGTGACACATTGCGGGATTCTCCCAGGCGTCATTTGTAATTACTGTGGGACTATCGGGGTAGGGTTCGGGTATAGGGCGTATCTGGTTCCGTGGCACCTTATGCATATTTCCCCTCTCGTCCTCTGCCCAATATACATTCCCCTGCATCTCGACTATTATATACGGCCCTCGCCACTTAGGCGCAAATCCCGCACAGAGTTTCTCACTAGCACGGCTTAAAGGATGGTTGCGTATTAATATGTGACTACCCTCAGGCAAGTGATGTCTGGTGGTCGCTTGTTTGGGGTATTTCCGCCGGATATACTGTTGTTGGTTTCTCTGAGCGGCTCCAGTTCTCCATACAGCCTCTCTTCATATTTCTTCAGGGGCGGGAAGTTCTGTAGGTTCTGATTCCCACTGCCATTCTCCAGGTCTGCGGAGATTGTATCCCAGTATTAGGTAGCTGGGTTAAGTTACAATGGTGTCATTGTGGCAACGTCGCAGTTTATACAGGACCTCAGGTAGCTGTGTCTCCCATTGAGTATGATTCGTCCCCATTCTAATTCTCATATTCTTCTTTAATTCTTGATTCCGGCGTTCGGTAGGGTTGGCCTGTGGGTGGTAAGCTGGAGTCGTCCAGTTTTCCGCCCCCCATGTCTCACAGGCCTTCCTCCATTTTACCCCTGTAAACTGGGTACCATTGCCGGTTAACACACATTTTTGGGAACCCCCATCATGGAAATACCTCTCGCTCCATTTGCCGGATTATTGTGTTGGCATCCTGGTTGGGTAAAGGGAACGCCTCTGTCCACCTGGAGAAAAGATCGGTCACGACTAGGAGGTATCTCTTTCCTCGGTGTGTGCATGGGTAGGGGCCCATGATATCGACGGCGATGTGTGTCCATGGAGTTTTCAGCCGATGGGTGTGTATCGTATCTTTGGTGTAGGGTAGGCCTTGTTTTCATAACATTTCTGACACCTGGCGACGTATGCCCTCACATATCGTCTAATTCCTTGCCATGTATATCTGTTGGTCAGGGCCCTTAAGGTCTCATGAAAACCCGGATGTCCTGCGTGGGGATGGTCATGGTAGTGTTCACAGATACTGTCTCGTAGCTCGTGGGGGACCCAGATTTTCCATTGATCTACTTGTGGCTGCGGTCTCGCCCAGAATATGCCATCTCTTCCCTCGTACTGTTCTGAATACCTCCTCATTAACTCCTGTAATTTCGGGTCGGCCTGATGTTGGTCTCGTAACAGATTTTTGTTTTTGTGGAAATTTACTAACTGTAGTTCCACGTCATCCGGCCGTGGGAGTTTTGGGAGAGAGGGGGGCAGCATTCTCTGCCAATTGTCGGTTTCTGTCTCTTTGTTGGGACTCTGTGGTCGACGGGATAAGGCATCGGGCAGCTCGTTGTTCGAGCCTGGCCAATGCTCGATGGTGAAGGAGAATTCCACTAACAATAAGGCCCACTTACCCAATTTGGCTTTCTCGTCACTCTTGGTTTTCAGTCATGTAAGGGCCTCATTATCCATCCTGAGAATGAATGGTCGGTCCTCAAGGTAATAGCGGTATTTGCGGACTGCCCTAATAACCGCCAAGCACTCCTGCTCATTGCTGTGGTAGAGGCGTTTTGTCTCGTTTAGCATGGTACTAAAATACGCGATAGTTCGTCGCTGGTTCTCTGACTGCTCCTGGTATAGGACAGCGCCCATTCCGGCTCCACTTGCGTCGGTCTGTAATATTAGGGGTAATTCTGGCATAGGCATGGTTATGTCGCCATATCACGCCTTTAATATTCGGAATGCTTCTTCGTGTCTGTCTGTCCACTTCCAGCGAGTTGTTTTGAGTAGGAGTTCATTGAGGGAAGCCATAATAGGGGCGACATCTGCTATAAACTCTCTGAGCCAATTACATAACACCAGAAAACGTTTCAACTGTCTCCTGTTAGTTGGTACTCTGCCTCCTCAATCTCTCTCACTTTATCGGGCTTTGGATAATTCCCGTCGGGGGTAATTATGTGCCCTAAGTATTCTACTCGGGTCTTCCCGAAGTGACACTTCTCCAGTCTGCACGTGAGTCCATGGAGTTCAAAGCGCTCCAGGACTTTTTGCAAGTGCACCTGATGTTCTTCCCATGTGCGCGAATATACGATGACATCGTCTATGTATGCTAGGCAAAATTGGCCGCTATAGCCTGTCAAAACTACTGCTGACATCAGTCTTTGGAAAGTAGCGGGTGCATTCTTTAACCCGAAGGGCATTACCCGAAACTGCAGGGTTTCACCTTCTGGGGTAGTAAACGCCGTATATTTCCTGGATCCTGTGTGTGCCGGGATTTGCCAGTATCCACTGCGCATGTCTAGAGTGGAGAATATACATGTGTCCTTTAGGTCGCGGAGCATATTAGCCAGGTTTATAGTTGGGGGTGCTATAGGGTATGTGATATTTTTTAAGGCCTGGTAGTTCACAGAAAAGCGAAGTTCTCCATCTTTCTTTGGCACAAGCACCACTCTGGCGTTATATGGTGAGTCAGTTGGCTCCACTATTCCTTGCGATTTCATCTCGGCTACCTGGTCTAAAATTACTTGCTTGTGGTAGGCGGACGGGTTACCTGGTCGGCAGTAAATTGGGCCAACATCGGTTACGAATATTTCATGTTGAATGGCCGAGTTCTGATTTATTCTGCTGGTATGCTCAAATATGGCTACGTGAGCGTTGAGTATCCGCAATAATTTCCTGAGTTGGTCAGTCTCGAGTTGGTGGTTTACCTCTTCATTACAAAATTTCTTGTAATTGTTGTGTTTTTATTGGAGCTTCCCAGTTAATGGCCATCCTATCCTGCTTGCCCAAATATAGGAGCTGTTGTCCACAGACGATTATGCAATTTTGGCTTGTTAGCCAATGTTGACCGAGGATAATCTCCTCTACTAAATGCGGTGCGCAAAAAAATTCAGTTTGGACTGTTTCTACCTCTGTGGACACTGGCAATGTAATAACTCCGTCTATGGTCAGTCGTGACTCAGACTGGGCCATTTGAATTATTCTGGAGTTTTCCTTTATCTGGCTTTTCTGTTCGGGAGTTAGCAGCTGGCTTTAAATGAAATTGCCTGTTGCGGCCGTGTCCAGTACTGCTATAAGCTCCTGTTTATTTATGCTGACCCCTATCCGAGGTGCGTGTGTTCCCGGCTTCAGATCGCTTAACGTTAGAATTGGTTCCACCCTTTGAATTATGCTGGGGCAGATGGGCGACTCTGAGTCCCGGCGGCGGCATTTCCCGGATCCCTCTTTCCACCCTGACGGTTCCCCTTCCGTATGTCGAGGGGGCCATCTGTGGTGTCTTTTTATTTAGCGGCTGCTAGGCGGCTTCTCACTGTGGGACAGTCTCGGTGCAAGTGTCTTTCGGGGCAATACCAACACTTAGGTGGCAAGTATTGTCCTTCTGCGCTTCTAGCGGGTCTGTTATTCTCTGCTGTTCGCGCTGCATGTACAGGAGGCAGGCGGGTCGGAACATTTGTTTTCTCCTGTTCTTCATAATCTATTTCCGCTTCTATCGCTCTCTGCACCAGCTCCTCTATCCCCATCGCCAGAGGGTGATGCAGTGCCGTTCTTATCGCTGGTAACATTAACTTGGTAATGATACGCACTCCCTCTACCTCGGTGCTTTCTGGAGCGATACGAGAATACATTTGCACTTTTTGTCTAATAAAAATCTCTGATTCTTCGTGTCTTTGTTGCTTGTGTGTGTAGAAGTCTGTTCGTAAGGCTGTAAGGACTTCCTCTCCTGCGAACTTATTACTCAGGCGGGTAGCGAACTGCTCCCAGCTAGTCATAAACTCGCCATATTTGTTCCGCCATATAAGGGCCGCGCTTTTTAACTGCTTTCGTGCCTTCAGCACCTACCGTTTATTAGGAATCCCGCTGGCCTTGAATTCGTGTTCACAATTATTTATAAAATATACAGGATCTTCATGCGGGCCTGCCTGAAAATTCTGGCAGCACTATTTCTTTGGGTATTGTACGTGTCTGTTCTACGTGGCTAGCGGGGGTTCGGTCCGGGGGTGAAAAGTGTTCCCTTCCTTCTCGGTTTTGGCGTTTCCTTTGCTCCGGGCATTTCCAGTAGTTTTATTGGGTGCCTTCCGTAGGTCGGAATGTCTGGGGCCAACCTATACACTTATTACATAAGTGCTGTGAACAGAGGCTGCACCGGACCCTGTATAGTCCTGTCCCGCTACAAAATGGAGCACTGCATGGCTCTAGTTGGGGAATTTCGTCTTAGCTTCCCCCATCCCTTGCCCTTAGGTTCTCTAGTAGGGTTTCTTCGGCTCTTGCCTCCCTTCCCTCCGGTGTCTTACTGATATACGTGTATCCTCCATACTTTTTGCCCGCCGCGTATAGGAATCCCTATGTTGCTGGTCTAGTACCCTTGCCTCCTCTAGTACGAATTTGTGGGGCGCCAAAGGGTTTGATGATACCCCCTTAAGTCTTTGGTTCATCCTGACTAGCTCTGTAATTCTGGTATGGGTGAGACCCCTTTTCTCGGGTATATGGGTATAGTCGGGTTCTTGATACTTTCTTTACAGATGTATCTTCGCCCCACCGTTGGGAAGCCAAATTAACTTGATGCTATACTGCCACTGTGGAAGACAAAGTGGCTTATAGTGGCGTTGTTAATGCCCCCAGGCACCGACTATATGATGCCTGAAGGTTAAGGGGTTTGCAATAATTTAGTCGGTTGCTGTTTCATTTTTAAGGACGAATATATTGTCTAGAGCTTACACAAGAACTACATACATCAGCACTTCCGAGATGGGGTACCTAATTTGACTACTCGTATTCACTGGGTGACTTAGTGGTTGAGTGGGGCTTCTCTGGGCGACGATTTTTATACTTAACTCAGCGGTGAGTGTTGGTAGGCTGTCATCTGGGAATGAGCTCCGGTGAAGTGGTAAGCCTTGGAAGAAGGCCCGCAGGTGCTGCCGTCTCCCTGGACTGCGGTTTGTACTCGTGCTCACGTCTTCTCGCGATTCCTTGATGCAACTCTTCCCTCGTCACGGTGATAATCAACTGAGGCCCCACTACTCTCAAAAAGGGCTTTTTATGATCGCCAGCCTCCATCCTTAATTGTCGGCACGTGTCGCCTTGTGGAGGGGGGAGCGGGTAAGGTGGTAGAATGCAGAACAATGCCTTTCAAAACACGTGTCCTGGTGTCTGAAGATTTGGGGGGCGGGGGCGGTACCTCGCCCCTAGTTTACTCTCGTCAGCTACTTCTTCGGGGCGTTTTCACCTTGTCCTGTAGTTAGCTAAGGGATGGGGGAGGGGGTGTTCTCGGCACCAATATCCAGCTCGTCGGTTTTTTCTTCGTGGTTAGTATATTTTTAGTTTTAGGCGAAATACACATGATTATTTGGTGATATTGCGTGAAACCTCTGCGCTCCACAGATCTCCCGGCCAGGCTAGAGGCCTAGGGGGTTGAAGGGGTGTGGCAGGGAGGCCTACGCCTCCGCGACACGTGTACCTGCCTCGTGGCACGTGTCAACTGGGATATGCTCGCATAGTGAGCCATTGATGCTTCTATTCCCAAAAGGCGTCACACGTCAATCTTTTAATGAAATTCTCTCGATAACCACATGCAATGTGTTTTTAATCAATAAAATACGTTTATATATATAAATATATATATATATAACAATACATGGAAACATATTTCCTTGGTAGGGTTAAATCTTGTGAAGGTTCTTTGCAGTTTGAGATACTTACTGACGGAAAAAGAAACCAGTATTTTAAATTTCAAAGTTAGTTTCATTTCAGCAAAAACCTACACTTTTTAAAAAATACCTTCTTTGGCATACTTATCTTTTATTGTGTCCATGACCACTGACGGGAGCAGATTCCTCTCGTCCTCGGCTCCAAACAGGGTTTATTAACCCCTTCTACACAAGTGGAAGGCAAACTATAGGGGCATAGATTGCTCCAGAAATACACATTAATAAAAAACATTTCCGGTTCAAAATTTTCGGCCACGTCACGTCATCTTTAAGCATCTAGGATCTAGGGCCACGCTAACGCAGCCAGTAAGGAAGCAGTTACGTCACAAAGCGAGTAGCGCCCCACATCACCGGAGCTAAGGTCAGTCTTCGTTCTACAAACGGACGTCGTGGGCATGCTGCTGTACTCGTGGTCGGTGTTTATGCATCGGTCCCCATCGGACCTCGAAGTCGAACGTCGTCGGACAACAGCAACGCCGGGCGATCCACGTATTCACTCCAGCCAGCCAGCCAGCACAGCTGAACAGCAATGAATATTAATCATCCAAGGTAGGGATGGACGTCTTGTAAATATTTATGCTGTAGGCGGGTAAGACAAATAGTCGGTGCCAGACATGACACGGCCAGGCGTCTCACAAGTGTAAAATGCTTGTGGTACAAAACATATTTAGAAAACAACCACGCACGTCATTCTTCAGGTGATTTTTCAAAAGTTTTATTCAAAAAGTGTGAAGGCACCACGAATAGACTATAATGCTTGCGCTTTTCCTGTTACTGGTTTAATTACATGTTACTAATATACAACCGCTGGCTTTGCCGATTAAGTTAAACTTAAGTCATTTATTTGTGCTTCTATTGTGGTAAAACGAATATAGAGTCATTCATTGTGAATATTTAATTACATTTGTTAGTATTGATCATCCCAGATATTTCAATTTTTATACTTCGAATAAGGTTTGATTATTTAAATGTAAGAATAGTTTGTTTACTACTTTTTCTGAAGATTATGTAGTGTTTTATCTATTCTGTCTCTCTTGCTCAAAGATTTTTGTATATTTTTTAATCAAACCTTGAAAGAATATAAAAAATGTCAATATCAGATAATAACAGACCTTCAAGTTACATTCAGGTCAATCTTCTAGCAACACAAATATATTTTTATTGACCACCAACCAATGGATGACGTCGGAGTTTATCAAAGCTCCCACGTTTGTTATTTCGTAACTGAAATTAAAGACAAGGAATCAAGCCCTGTTGGTGTTAATGCTGGCCAGTAATGAGCCCCAGTTCGGTATTGACTTGTATTTTCTCAGGGAGTCCATATCTTACTGTGGTCATTGGAATCTTTAGTGTTAGTATGCCAAAGGCGATTTTCGATCAATTGTGTGACTATTACAGATCACTTATTTGAGGACATTTGAAATGTTTAAACCATTCGCCATTTTGGATGCTAAGGAATTACGAATTATTTTGTAGTCAATTTTGAGGCAATTTGACATCCTTTCGCTCAAGATAAATAAAAATACTTCTTCAGCCTAANAATTATTTTGTAGTCAATTTTGAGGCAATTTGACATCCTTTCGCTCAAGATAAATAAAAATACTTCTTCAGCCTAAACACATTACCACTAACATAGTGTGTAGTTATGCATTATTAGCCCGCGCACCTCACAGTAAAATAGCATGTACTCAATTGAGCGTAAAAACATCTGTATCGTTAACCAGTTGTCTTCATTGCCAATATTATCAACAGGCATTGTCTTGAAAATCGAGTCAAATTTAGAAGTGAGGTCTAGGAGAAAAAAAGAGCTGTGAAGTCTGGTGTCTGACTAGTGATGAGCCTGCTTATTGATAGTGTCAAACAAGGTCAAGGCACAATGAATGTTGGATATACANTGGTGTCTGACTAGTGATGAGCCTGCTTATTGATAGTGTCAAACAAGGTCAAGGCACAATGAATGTTGGATATACAGCCCGTCATTTCTTCGATGATCCCGCATGTTCGGCATCGATCGCAGGGCTTTCTGATGTCCTGAAGAAGCGGTGGGGTATAATATTGCGCACCTTATCCTGTGGATATGCTGTCAGTGCCCAATATTTTCGGCAATATGCCGTTGATTCAGTGCGGATCTATGTCCGTGAGTATTCGTGGTATCCGTTGTCTCCTGCAGTTCGCCAAATTCTAATTCATGGTTCGCAAGTTATTGAAGTCGCTTTGCTTCCGATAGGAATACTAAGTGAAGGGGTCCTGCAGGCCTATTATGACCCACAAACGCTAGTTCACTTCCGAACGCAACTGTGCGTTGTACCGTATTTCCGATAGCGTTTAACGATTATGACCACTTCTCCTTGCGATAATCGCTACCTTTTGCTTCGAAGCAAACACTTTTCGTCAACACACACTTTGCGATGAGAGTTGGTAATACTTAGATTGAAAAATATCTCTTTTTGAATAAAATCGAGGCAAGTTTCTGTCTTCAACGTTTCCCAAAAGCCATTTTTGACATCACTTAAATGAACAGCACGTGCGCAAACGAAAAAATAAGTATTATAAACATTGATAAAAATATTGAAACGTGGTCAACTAGCACGAAGTTGTGAACTGTAATATTTCATATATTTCTGATACTCGTACCTGCGTTTTTGTAGTGTACCTACGGATAATCATAGCTTATAAACGCTATAATTCCTAGTCTATTAATAACATTTAACGTAAAAATTAGGAGTTTACAAAATAGATACGATGTTTTGAGACGATAAATCTTTTGCAAACGCGAACTTCACTCAAATAATGAAACCTAAGAAACAGAATATTCTCTCTTTAAAGGGTTAATTTAGTTCATTGTAATTTTTACCTCGTACTTCAAAATAAAATTTACTGTTATTATGCTTATTGCATTTTTAACTCGTACGTCATAAACAAAAAAAGGCGTAGGCTTACATATATCTAAATTTCAGATATTAAAAAATGTTTATAACTTGTGTGCATGGTGAGAAAAAATTTTAAGAACAAGTTTGTTAAAACACTGAAAAACCACAATTAGTTGCAAAAAAATAGGCCGTACCAGATTAGAACCCACGCCCACCCTGCCTCTTGTGCGTAAGTAGCAGGCCTGTCCACTACGCTACAGTGTACTTACGAACTGTGCGACTCACAAGAGTTTAAAGGGCTTCCACAAAACTATGCGACACGGCGGCTTGAAAAAAATATGTACTCATTTTGAAAATTAATATTAGTTTCTTCTGTAAACTTAAACTACTTTTTTTAAATTAAAATGAATATCTGTTACATACGGAAGATACCGTCTCCATTATTTAATTACTATAGTTTTTGTTCACGAGNTCCTGTGGATATGCTGTCAGTGCCCAATATTTTCGGCAATATGCCGTTGATTCAGTGCGGATCTATGTCCGTGAGTATTCGTGGTATCCGTTGTCTCCTGCAGTTCGCCAAATTCTAATTCATGGTTCGCAAGTTATTGAAGTCGCTTTGCTTCCGATAGGAATACTAAGTGAAGGGGTCCTGCAGGCCTATTATGACCCACAAACGCTAGTTCACTTCCGAACGCAACTGTGCGTTGTACCGTATTTCCGATAGCGTTTAACGATTATGACCACTTCTCCTTGCGATAATCGCTACCTTTTGCTTCGAAGCAAACACTTTTCGTCAACACACACTTTGCGATGAGAGTTGGTAATACTTAGATTGAAAAATATCTCTTTTTGAATAAAATCGAGGCAAGTTTCTGTCTTCAACGTTTCCCAAAAGCCATTTTTGACATCACTTAAATGAACAGCACGTGCGCAAACGAAAAAATAAGTATTATAAACATTGATAAAAATATTGAAACGTGGTNATCACTTAAATGAACAGCACGTGCGCAAACGAAAAAATAAGTATTATAAACATTGATAAAAATATTGAAACGTGGTTAACTAGCACGAAGTTGTGAACTGTAATATTTCATATTTTTCTAATACTCGTACCTGCGTTTTTGTAGTGTACCTACGGATAATCATAGCTTATAAACGCTATAAATCCTAGTCTATTAATAACATTTAACGTAAAATTTAGGACTTTACAAAATAGATACGATGTTTTGAGACGATAAATCTTTTGCAAACGCGAACTTCACTCAAATAATGAAACCTAAGAAACAGAATATTCTCTCTTTAAAGGGTTAATTTAGTTCATTGTAATTTTTACCTCGTACTTCAAAATAAAATTTACTGTTATTATGCTTATTGCATTTTTAACTCGTACGTCATAAACAAAAAAAGGCGTAGGCTTACATATATCTAAATTTCAGATATTAAAAAATGTTTATAACTTGTGTGCATGGTGAGAAAAAATTTTAAGAACAAGTTTGTTAAAACACTGAAAAACCACAATTAGTTGCAAAAAAATAGGCCGTACCAGATTAGAACCCACGCCCACCCTGCCTCTTGTGCGTAAGTAGCAGGCCTGTCCACTACGCTACAGTGTACTTACGAACTGTGCGACTCACAAGAGTTTAAAGGGCTTCCACAAAACTATGCGACACGGCGGCTTGAAAAAAATATGTACTCATTTTGAAAATTAATATCAGTTTCTTCTGTAAACTTAAACTACTTTTTTGAAATTAAAATGAATATCTGTTACATACGGAAGATACCGTCTCCATTATTTAATTACTATAGTTTTTGTTCACGAGNGAAATTAAAATGAATATCTGTTACATACGGAAGATACCGTCTCCATTATTTAATTACTATAGTTTTTGTTCACGAGGTTATGGCCACTCATGAAAAATGTGCGCCATTTACTCATGCTGCGCGGGACGCAAAATGGTTCGCGCAGTGTATGTCTCCTGCGTACAATTTGCGACCGTTTTTATCGTTGACGCAAAATTTGCGTTCTCAAACTGAGCGGTTGTAATCAGAACTAACAGAAAGTATGGTTTTGTGTCGTGGTCGAACGCAAGGCTGCTTTGCGTTTCCTAGCGTCACAGTCATAAGAGACACGCAGGAAGCCCGGAACAAAGATTTTCGCAGGTTCCAGGAGAGATGTTGCAAGTCAAGCAGACGGGCGACTAGCAAAGATCTAATGAATATAATATTAATATCTTCTGATCATGCCATTTCTTATATTAGGACACTAGCACCACTTAAAAAATAAACAACAGAAGTTGTATCTTCTAGAAGTTCGCAACTTGTGGTGCGATGATGAGGATGGTGATGATTATGATGATGATAATACTAATAATGAGAAGAGTGATAATTAATTGCTGTATTTTGGGTTATAGCAAAAATATTATTGCTTTTGATTCTTAAAACAAAAATATTATATTAATTTTTTTCGCTGAATTCCTGGAGTTGTTGAGTGTATAAATAATGTTTCATTTTGACACCTTGATGTTCTGAAATGCGTGGTTTATGCTTCATATGAGTAAAGGGTCGCTTTATAAACGATAAAAATGGAAAAAAACTACACTACCCAATAGCAGAGGTTTTGTCCAGGAATATGGGCGCTTTGTTCCATTGT